>JAJSOF020000031.1:107434728-107642228 GCA_025594305.2 Periplaneta americana | reverse complement strand
CTTAGCTCTTACTGCATCTGCAACTTTACCTCTACCACGATTCAGTTGTTCCACAGTACTATTTATAATTTCAAAACTTTCAGATAGTGAAAGGTGCCTATTTTGGAGACTTTTGAGCGTTTTTATGATGCATGAAAATGTATGCTGAATGTGAGCTAAGTCATTCTTCACACTTATGTCACAGGTAACTGTTTTCGCAGTATCAATTGAGACTGCATCTTCAGAGTCCAATGCAAGGAGAACATTGTTAATAGAGTCTATATGTTCGGCATAATATTCAACTGCTTCTAGCCATGTACCCCATCTAGTTAAAATTGGCTTTGGTGGCAATGGAATTTTAGGGTACATTTCTTTCAACACGTTAACTCTACTGGGAGCTTTGAGAAATACTTTTTCACTGATGAAATCAACAAATCTACTTTAGGAAATTGTCTCTGACCACTTCTGCCACACGATGAAATGCATGCGCCACACAAGTAAAATGAGTCAATTTAGGATATACAACAGATAATGCTTGTCCAGCTTTGACCATATAAGGGCAGCATCGCTAATAAAGAATAACACATTATCGTACATAATACCCTTTGGCCACAGGATACCCATAGCTTCGTTGAACAGTTTAACTATAGTTTTGTTATTGCACTTTTCTAGAACATCACAATGTAAAAGAATTCGTTCAGAATATTGTTCACTTAACAAACCGATAACTACATTACCAACAAGTCTACCTTCTTTGTCGGGAGTCTCATCAATGGAAACCCAAATTGAACTATCTTTAATTTCATCTCTTATCTTCTGTATTGTCTCATCGTAGATGGATGGAGCATACGTCTTCCTAAGTGTTGACTCATCCGGGATTGTATGTTGAGTATATTTTTCAAGGAATTCCCTGAAGACCTTATTCTTTAGTTTGTAGAGAGGAATATCAGCAGAGATGAGAGAACGGCACAGGTCGATGTTAAACTCAGATCTTACATTCGATGTTGTTGGTTGTGTTAAAAACAATTGTCTCTGCTTGGAATTTAGTTGTTTGTTGGCCTGATGTTTACTAGTTGTAATGTGTTGTTGCACCAGGAACTTTTGTGTAGATGATACTGCACACTGACACAAATTACAAAATAATATTTTATTGTCAGTTGATAAACCATCTTCTTTAAATTCTGAAATGTAACTTGTTAGTTTTGATTTTAAATTGACTGAATGACGTACTTTTGGCATATTTACCGTCTTTATAGTATGATTTACAAAACTGAACCTATGTGTACTCTGACTGGCATTTAACTGTTGAGCTGCACAACTGAAGTCTGTTAAAAATTTTAAATTAAATTAATACAGTTTTGTAACTTACTTTCCCATTGTTGATAGGACTGCTAATTTTCAAATAACTCTGATGTTAAAGGGATTACTGAACATGTGTTTAAATCTCTATTGTTGAAATGTATTTTTAAAAGTTAATGGAATTTTGTTTTGTTTTATTGTTAAACCTAATATAATATGGACTGTTTTATATGAAATATGGAAAATATATGGAAATTAACGAAAATATGTACTAAACTCTAAAATATGGAAAAATATGGAAAATAAAAGTAGGATTTTTCAACCCTACACATTGTGAAACATAAAGATAATGCAAAATATAAATTATATTAGCTTTATAAGTAAATATGTATTTACATATAAATCCTTTCCCTGGTTATTATTATTATTATTATTATTATTATTATTATTATTATTGTAATTTTTTAAAATATTATCATTACCATCACTGTTGTTATTATTATCATTATTATTATTGTTATTATTATTATT
This sequence comes from Periplaneta americana, assembly GCA_025594305.2. NCBI lineage: Eukaryota > Metazoa > Arthropoda > Insecta > Blattodea > Blattidae > Periplaneta > Periplaneta americana. Next base: position 107,640,419 of record JAJSOF020000031.1, on the reverse strand, counting down.
ATTATTATTATTATTATTATTGCAATTTTTAAAATATTATTATCACCATCACTGTTGTTATTATTATCATTATTATTATTGTTATTATTATTATTATTATTGCAATTTTTTTAAAATATTATTATCACCATCACTGTTGTTATTATTATCATTATTATTATTGTTATTATTATTATTATTATTATTGCAATTTTTTAAAATATTATTATCACCATCACTGTTGTTATTATTATCATTATTATTATTGTTATTATTATTATTATTATTATTATTATTATTATTGCAATTTTTTAAAATATTATTCACCATCACTGTTGTTATTATTATTATTATTGCAATTTTTTTAAAATTATTATTATTATTGTCACTTTTTTAAAATATTATTATCATCACATTATTATTTATTATTATTGTTATTATTATTATTATTATTGTAATTTTTTAAAATATTATTATCACCATCACTGTTGTTATTATTATCATTATTATTATTGTTATTATTATTATTATTATTATTATTATTGCAATTTTTTTTAAAATTATTCATGTTGTTATTATTATCATCACCATCACTGTTGTTATTATTATCATTATTATTATTGTTTATTATTATTATTATTATTTATTATTATTATTATTATTGCAATTTTTTTAAATATTATTATCACCATCACTGTTGTTATTATTATCATTATTATTATTGTTATTATTATTATTATTATTGTAATTTTTTAAAATATTATTATCACCATCACTGTTGTTATTATTATCATTATTATTATTGTTAATTTTTTAAAATTATTTTTTAAAATATATCACCATCACTGTTGTTATTATTATCATTATTATTATTGTTATTATTATTATTATTATTATTATTATTATTATTATTGCAATTTTTTAAAATATTATTATCACCATCACTGTTGTTATTATTATCATTATTATTATTGTTATTATTATTATTAAAATATATTATTCATTTGTTATTATTATTATTATTATTGCAATTTTTTAAAATATTATTATTATTATCAATTTTTTTATTATTATCACCATCACTTATTATTATTTATTATTATTATTATTATTATTATTATTATTATTATTATTGTAATTTTTTAAAATATTATTATCACCATCACTGTTGTTATTATTATCATTATTATTATTGTTATTATTATTATTATTATTGCAATTTTTTAAATATTATTATCACCATCACTGTTGTTATTATTGTCATTATTATTATTTATTATTATTATTATTATTGCAATTTTTTAAAATATTATTATCACCATCACTGTTTTTATTATTATCATTCATTATTATTGTTATTATTATTTGTTATTATTATTATTGTAATTTTTTAAAATATTATTATCACCATCATTGTTATTATTATCATTATTATTATTATTATAATTATTATCATTATTATTATTATTATAATTATTATCATTATTATTATTATTATTATTATTATTATTATTTAATTACAGTACAGAAAGTTAGAAGAAAAATTGTAACCCTAGAAGGTCCTGCATTTAATCATTTAAAATATTACTCGTAATGGCCGTTCTTCGGGATAGTGATATTATAGGTAATACTTCAATTGAAGCATTTGTCCTTTATATTTTATTTAGCTATCTTTCAAATTACAAAGACCATTTCGCTCATGCACCAATGCACCAACAGAATGTAAGAATCTATGGAATTTTAACCAATCAAAGCCAATCTACGTAAATATTAATTTTTGGTCCTACAGAATATATCTGTTAAGATAACAATGATCATTAGAGGAGAAAAAGTGTTGTTATTGTTGATTGGAGCTGAAAAGAATAAAGCTACAAAAACTTGTTGAGCATTTCTTGTAATAGTTGTGTTTGTGTATTAAATTATTTTAAAATGGTGTATACCCTTCAAGAGAGAACAGAAATCACCCTTATTGATTAAATTTAGGAAATTAGACAAAATACGCTGTGTTCTCATCCTGCAATCAAGTGATAACAAAAATACAGGTTGCCAGGCGACGATAGAAAACAAAAGATACAAAAACGAATGAGGTGTATAAACAATTGAATGTTCTTTCATATTTAAGTATAAAAATATAGGGATATCATTTGGAATTTCAAAGTGAGGGTGGCTGGGGGTGAAGGGGTGAAATCTAAAATACAATTAAGTCTGGTTTCAGACTACCCCCTCAATATCTAAATTGATATGTGTTTTGCTTAAATTGAATTCAATTTAAATAATTAGTTATTTAGACTGGGAAGTTTTGAAATGAAAGCCCTGTACAGTACCTGGCTACATTAATAGAATCACCTGCAACTTTTCAAATACTTAATTCCAGTTCTACATTTACTGGAATTTTGAACTTGAAAATACAGCTATTTCAACTACACATTCTGAACAATATTTACATTTTCATACTAAAAATTACAGAATACTCTTTATTTAAGCCCATGTGAAATCCTTAAATTTTATGCGTCTCCTTTTTGCTTTAATAAAATTCTCAACTCTGCGTGGCATATTCTCAATTACTTTGGTTTGGTTTGATCTGCTTGGGCACTTCGTTTTTCACCGGCCCACAAACTCTCGATTGGGTTCAAATCCGGAGAATTTTCGGGCCACTGCAAAAGAGATGCTTTTTTTGACAGAAACGTTTTCACTCTTGATGCAAATGTGATATTCGGTATTGAAATATCCACTACAAGGAAAAGAGAAGCCGGAAAGGAAGCGTTCCACGAAACTGAATCTTAAATCCGTCCACTCATCATCCTTAATACGTAAATTCCACATACAAATTACTTTTAGCAACTGCCAGCGAACTCGCTTAGTAACCGATAGATAACCTGACATTGTTTGGCTGCCGGTGTAAACCGCAATCGAATACGTATCACATTTTTATCTCCTGACCTAAGATTCTTCGTTCATTTGTTATATTTCGAGGAGACGGTCGCCATGGCAGCGCCGTGTAGTCTGCTGTCCTGATAAGTTGTATCGCAGGAAGTGATCTGGCCGCGTGGAAAATAACCCTGATAATTAACTTATCGACTCTGTTTATTTCAACGGTTTTATCTTAATCTAAATCGAATAGCAGAACAAATGCAAACAACTCCAAAAGATAAAAGAACATCAGAAGCTTCTCAATCTATATCAAGGAATTTAGAGTGTAATATGTATACAAGCTACTTTACATTGAGTGCTTGTTGCAAGGGTAACATCATCAACAGTGTTATCAACGAATTTGTTTTGAGTCGACGTAATTTTGTTAATCTGTGCTGTAGTTCAAGTAGTGAAAATTCGACGTCGTCATTATGAGTGCAATAACATCCCAGTGTACGTGTTTCATACTGGGCTGACATCTGAACTTCATCTGCCTGTCACAGAATGTTTGTCTTTCGTCTTATGCTTATATTGCGTTATTGGCAATTTTGTAAGAGTAATTGAACGGGTTACATCAGCTTCCTGTCTATGCGGATGACGTGAATATGTTAGAAGAAAATCCACAAACGATTAGAGGAAACACGGAAATTCTACTTGAAGCGAGTAAAGCGATAGGTAAATCCCGAAAAGACAAAGTGTATGATTATGTCTCGTGACCAGAACATTGTACGAAATGGAAACATAAAAATTGGAGATTTATCCTTCGAAGAGATGGACAAATTCAAATATCTTGGCCCAACAGTAACAAATATAAATGATACTCGGGAGGAAATTAAACGCAGAATAAATATGGGAAATGCCTGTTATTATTCGGTTGAGAAGCTTTTATCATCTAGTCTTCTGTCAAAAAATCTGAAAGTTAGAATTTATAAAACAGTTATATTACCGGTTGTTCTGTATGGCTGTGAAACTTGGACTCTCACTTTGAGAGAGGAACAGAGATTAAGAGTGTTTGAGAATAAGGGCCTAGGAAAATATTTGGGGCTAAGAGGGATGAAGTTACAGGAGAATGGAGAAAGTTACACAACACAGAACTGCACGCATTGTATTCTTCACCTGACATAATTTAGGAACATTAAATCCGGACGTTTGAGATGGGCAGGGCATGTAGCACGTATGGGCGACTTCAGAAATGCATATAGAGTGTTAGTTGGGAGGCTGGAGGGAAAAAGATATTTGGATAGGCCGATATGTAGTTGAGAGGATAATATTAAAATGGATTTGAGGGAGGTGGGATATGATGGTAGGGAATGGATTAATCTTGCTCAGGATAGGGACCGACGGCGGGCTTATGTGAGGGCGGCAATGAACCTCCGTGTTCCTTAAAAGCCATAAGTATGTGGCAGTAGTAGGTAAGTAGCAATAGTACAAACACCAGTAGCAATAACAGTAATAGTAGCAACAACAGTAGCGTTAATAGTAGTAGTATTAGTAGTAAGAGTAGCAATAGTGGTAATAGTAGTAGTAATAGTTGTAGTAGCAGCATTTAGCGTAATGCTAATATTACTTGGTACATTCATCTCTTCTGATAATATAAGTGGGCCGGATTTAACACTATTAGTGCCTTCCAGCGGAAAGTAACAGACCAGCTGGTTGTGAAACTCTTTGTTTACTATTTCATTTGACCATTTAGCTGTTATATAAGCATCAGGAAGAAGTTCTGGTGCACACTAAGTGGTCACAACGCAAACCAAATTAAATGCATTTTAAGCAGGAAGATATTCAATTTTTCTTAGTTCGTATCTCCCAAATACGTTTTTTACTAAGTTCCGCGGATATGCAGGCAACAAAATATATATTTTTTCTAGGGTCTAGACCAGCGGTGACCAAAGCTGGTGTCTTGATTACATCGTGTAATCACAGACATTCAAACGGGTACGAGGAGTTTCCTGTACATTGCTGTGTGTTTCATTCAGGTGCTGAAGGCAAGCAGTGGCGGTATCATGTCGCTCTACAAACTCTGTCTCTACAAGCAGTAAGAGGTGGTTTCGTAAAGAAAGAGGAGAACTTTTTTGTTGTTTTGTCGGACAAAATGTAATATATTTACTTTGATCAACGGTTCAATTAGGAGTAGGTATTTAGAAACATTAATTGTCACGCTGAATAATGTATTATTATTATTATTATTATTATTATTATTATTATTATTATTATTATTATTATTATTATTATTATTGCTGACCACTAAGTATGTGTTTCTATAATTCTTCTGTACGTGCATGAATATTGATATTTTTAGATCTTCTCCTAGAAGGATAAAATTGTTAGGTTTTACCTCAATTTTAATCTTTAGATGAGGGTAACTATTTATTAGTTATTCATTTAATAATAACATTGTAGAAAAACTGATTCAATATTATGTGCCAAAGAACTGTCAAACGCCAGGAATTGACATGTCTTAAATCATAGCCAGGAAGAGAAAGATGAGATAAATAAATGTAAGGAAGTCAGCTACCTGATGGGGTTTGAAATATCTCGTGCTCTAAAGCCTTTTAATAGAACAGAATTTCTCAAAAAGGTAAAGATTAAAATAGCTTACATAACTTGTCCATAAGAAGTTTTTAATTTTGAAAAACTACGAATTTCTAGACCAAGTATCGAGAGAAGAATTTAGAAAATTCCTGATTATATTCAAGAGGAAGGTTTAAAAAAAGAAGCAAGAAAAATCGTATATTATTCACTGGCTCCTGATGACAGCAGTGACATTACTGATACAGCAAAGCTTGAGATTTTTATCCGCGGGATTGATCAAGATGTCAGTACAGGAACCACCACTGGTTGTAGTTTCCATGCCAACTACCTTTCCTCCGTCTCCTTACTTCATAGGCTGTATAGCATGTAATCACTGCAGTTCGAGTTTTGGTCACCGCTGGTCTAGAATAATTTAGGGACTATTTTTACCAACTGCATCGACCTGTGTAAAGGGATCCCATCTATCTAGCAGGTAGCAAAGCTTTCCTTTATCCTCCTTCGGGAGTTCCAAGAAATTTGTAGTAACGATTTCTTAAAGAGACGCCCGCCGCTTTCTTAAGAAGGCACTATTGTCTGTCCATTCCTAAACTTCGCCACAGATTTTAAGAATCTAAATTATCACACATCAGTTACTTTGCTGGAATTGGATTCTATGTACAGGGAAGACAATCCTAAACAGACTTCTCTGGAAATTGAACCAGAAAATGCTTGACTTCACTGGTACAAAAGGCGAGAACAGAACCTGGATAAGGTCTTTAAAAATAGAATCATGGATGAATATACAGAGTGTTTAAAAAATACGGGGCATAATTTCAGGTATGTATTTCCCACATGTAGACAATCAAATTAGTTCATTACAACATGTGTCCGGAAATGCTTCATTTCCGAGTTATGGCCTGCACAACATTGAAATTCACCGGAACGTTTTTCTTTCCGCAGGTCGTTGCCGTCAAAGGAGACATTAAGAGGGCACTCTGACAGTTCATTCCGAGGCGAAGGTTACATTCAGTGTTGTGTAGGCGTTAGACTGTGCGACATGTATTCAAATCAAGAGCTGGCAGAGATACACTTCATGTACGGTAAGGCGGACGGCAATGCTGCGCTGGCTCGTCGTTTGTACCAGGAGAGGTACCCACAGCGACAATGTCCAGATCGGAAGACATTTGTACGTCTCCATTACCGTCTGTGCGAGTATGGAAAATTTAACTCTCCTGGTTTGGGAAGGGGACGACCAAGATCTACAACTCCAGAAGTACAGGAGGAGATTCTGACTCTTCTATCAGCACACGAAGGGTAGCGTTGCAAGTCAATGTTCCTCATACGACTATCTGGAGACTAGTATCCTTATCATTTGCAACGTGTACAGGCCCTGCCACCAGCAGGTTACCCTGCACGAGTTAGGTTCTGTCAATGAGACATCGATGTGAGGTCTGTATTCAAGCAGGAGGTGGACATTTTGAACATCTTCTGTAATGACAACGACCTGCGGAAAGAAAAACGTTCCGGTGGCTTTCAATGTTGTGAAGGCCATAACTCGGAAATGAAGCATTTCCGGACACATGTTGTAATGAACTAATTTGATTGTCTACATGTGGGAAATACATACCTGAAATTATGCCCCGTATTTTTGAAACACCCTGTATAATAGGATGCGAAACTTACTGAGTTTCCCGTAACACATACTAGAGGCGCTATTGTAGTAATTGATCTTGCTGCCACCTGTTGGGCGGAGGGACGTTATTACATCTAGCAGCGCACCAAGTAGCGAAAAGAGTAACTAATTACTCCATGCATTTAGCAGCGCACCTGGTGACGAAAATGTTAAACTGTGCAGAAAGTATTCCCTCCCACCCTCATCGATATTCAAAACTAACCCAATTTAAAATAAAATATTTACATTTTTATTCCTCACAGCATCTTCTACTGAAAATTCTTACCTGAGCCAACAGGAAGATATAAGAGACGATCTATTTTACACTATCCGATTAAAATATAACCAGACAGAGACAAAAAATAAAGCAAAAGGTTAGATAATTGGGATTGTATTCTTTGGGTATTTATTGTACAGTGCAATGGAAAAGTCTGCAAGAACTACTTAGATAGTTCAATTTACTATATTACTATTACTTTACAGTACATTCAACAACACTATTTTTACAACGTCCATAAACATCACTGTTTAACATACACTGCTTATACACACGTAGTATCACTTTATGTTCACTTATTAGCAAGTTTCTGTCTACCATCTTGTCTCTTCGAGCAATATCTCGAACAGATAACTAGAGAACTCTGGGAAAAATACCCAACTCGTAGTTCTAATGTTCACCACCTACGACGTTGGGCGCTGATCATCTTATTTCAGCCCCCCGACGCCAGATGGTGCTGACCGCAGTTTCGCATCCTATTATATATTATATCCATGATAGAATCTATAGAGTGACTTTTTTTTTTACATTCTTTAAGATTTTCTTAACATTCAATTCCTCTATAATTTTGCGACTTATTTAAAAAGAACACATAAATTAAAACATATTTAATATACACTCAATATAGTCACCGGCGTGGCTCAGTCGCTTAAGACGCTTGCCTGCCGGTCTGAAGTTGCGCTCGGGCGCGGGTTCGATCCCCGCTTGGGCTGATTACATGGTTTGGTTTTTTCCGAGGTTTTCACCAACCATAAGGTGAATGACAGGTAATCTATGGCGAATCGTCGGCCTCATCTCGCCAAATACCATCTCGCTATCACCAATCTCATCGACGCTAAATAACCTCTTAGTTGATACAGCGTCGTTAAATAACCAACTAAAAATACACTCAATAAGAAGATTAACTTTAGATTTGTGGATTATACACAAAATGCCTTGTTTATATAGTGGGGCATAGATTACTGTCGATTCCATTAACCATCGTTCTCAATTTAATATTAACAAATTCGATTATCATCAATATCAGAGGGAAGTGGAATAGGGAGAGGAATAGACTACGACAAGGATGCCCTTTACCACCTACATTGTTCAACATCTACTTGGACAATTTAGTGAAGAACTGTTTTCAGAACATGGGAGGGGTGATAGTAAGAAGAAAAAGAATAAAGTGCATAAGATTTGCTGATGATATGGCGTTGTTAGCAGAAGAGGAGATGATACTAAGGGATATGCTACTGGAGCTAAATGACAGCTGTGAGCAGTATGGGATGAAGATAAATGCAAACAAGACGAAGACCATGGTCATAGGAAGAAAAGTAAAGAAGGTAAACGTGCGAATTCTAAATAAGGCAGTAGAGCAAGTGGACAGCTTCAAATACTTGGGGTGTACTATAAGCAGTAACATGAGCTGCTGCCAGGAAGTCAAAAGGAGGATAGCAATGGCAAAGGAAGCTTTTAATAGAAAAAGGAGCATCTTTTGCGAACCTCTGGAAAAAGAACTAAGGAAGAGACTAGTGAAGTGCTTTGTATGGAGTGTGGCATTGTATGTGGGCAGAAACATGAACATTACATTTCTTTAATGACTGATTTCTTGAAATCATTAACATTTGAAAATTGCCCAAGTCTTTGTGTGGTGTTTTTTTTAGTGTCATAGGGATTAAAGTAAAGATAATAAATTTAATTTAATTTGTACCGATAATTTCTTTGGAAATTTACGATAATATCGCATATGGATTTCCCGTCTTTTTTATTTCCAGAAGTCCACACCTGTGGAGTAACGGTCAGCGCGTCTGGCCGCGAAACCAGGTGGCCCGGGTTCGATTCCCGATCGGGGCAAGTTACCTGGTTGAGGTTTTTTCCGGGGTTTTCCCTCAACCCAATATGAGCAAATGCTGGGTAACTTTCGGTGCTGGACCCCGGACTCATTTCACCGGCATTATCACCTTCATCTCATTCAGACGCTAAATAACCAAAGATGTTGATAAAGCGTCGTAAAATAACCTACTAAGAAATTATTTCCAAAATATGGTCACCATGGGAATACAAAAATCTAGAAATGTTGTTTAACAATGACTAGTATCTAAACTAGTCCTTATTTCATCGTCCTTGGCGACCTTATGTGAACAGTATTATTAAACTTCGCACGAAAGAAAGAAACTCTGGTAAATGTCAGTGCAAAAAGGAACTAAATACGCTCTTACCGCTGTTACTAAAATGTGGCGGTAAACAAAAGTAACAGGTATGACTCTCTCTTATTGGCTATCGAAGAAGTAATGCGGCAAGCAGACAAGTAATGCAGTTATTCTTTGAGATATTTCAAACAAAATAAGTTTAATATAATTTTGTCCTTTTTTTGCTTACTTTTCGAGGAAAAAAAATTTTATACGAAAAATTTCATAGCGTATTTTGGGAAAGCTACTGAAATAAGCTCCAATATGCTCAGTCAATTTAAGAGTGCAGTGTATTATATTGCATCAAGGATGAGAATGGTGACTTGCTTGCAGACGCTCATTCAATCCTAAACAGATGGAAAAACTATTTTAGACAACTTATAAATGCACATAGGCAAAATAGAAATGATCGGGACGAAATTGAAATACAAACTGCTGAGCCATTTATACCCGAACCCACACTTTCTGAAGTCGAAACTGCGATAGAAAATCTGAAAAATCACAAGTCTCCAGGTATTGATCAAATTCCAGCAGCATTAATACAAGGGAGTGGAAGTGCATTATATACCGAAATTTATAAACTTGTACTTGCTATTTGGGAAAAGGAAATTGTACCAGAACAATGGAACGAGTCCATAATCGTATCTATCTTTAAGAAGGGGACAAGACTAACTGTTGTAACTTTCGAGGAATATCACTTTTGTTGACGTCGTACAAAATTTTGTCCAATATTCTTTTGAGAAGATTAACTCCATATGTAGATGAAATTATTGGGGATCATCAGTGTGGTTTTAGGCGTAATAGATCAACTATTGACCAGATATTTTGTATTCGACAGATAATGGAGAAAAAATGGGAGTATAAGGGTACAGTACATCAGTTATTCATAGATTTCAAAAAGGCATATGACTCGGTTAGGAGAGAAGTTTTATATGATATTCTTATTGAATTTGGTATTCCCAGGAAACTAGTTCGATTAATTAAAATGTGTCTCACAATCATTGAAACTTACAGCAGAGTCCGTATAGGCGAGTTGCTGTCTGATGCTTTTCCAATTCACTGTGGGCTAAAGCAGGGAGATGCACTATAACCTTTACTCTTTAACTTTGCTCTAGAGTATGCCATTAGGAAAGTCCAGGATAACAGAGAGGGTTTGGAATTGAACGGGTTACATCAGCTGCTTGTCTATGCGGATGACGTGAATATATTAGGAGAAAACCCACAAACGATTAGGGAAAACACGGAAATTTTACTTGAAGCAAGTAAACTGATAGGTTTGGAAGTAAATCCTGAAAAGAAAAAGTATATGATTATGTCTCATGACCAGAATATTGTACGAAATGGAAATATAAAAATTGGAAATTTTTCTTTTGAAGACGTGGAGAAGTTCAAATATCTTGGAGCAACAGTAACAAATATAAATGACACTCGGGAGGAAATTAAACACAGAATAAATATAGGAAACGCGTGTTATTATTCGGTTGAGAAGCTCTTATCATCCAGTCTGCTGTCAAAAAATCTGAAAGTTAGAATTTATAAAACAGTTATATTACCTGTTATTATTTATGGTTGTGAAACTCTCACTTTGAGAGAGGTAGAGAGATTAAGGGTCTTTGAGAATAAGGTTCTTAGGAAAATATTTGGGGCTAAGAGGGATGAAGTTACAGGAGAATGGAGAAAGTTACACAACACAGAACTGCACGCATTGTGTTCTTTACCTGACATAATTAGGAACATAAAATCCAGACGTTTGAGATGGGCAGGGCATGTAGCACGTATGGGCGAATCCAGAAATACATACAGAGTGTTAGTTGGGAGGCCGGAAGGAAAAAGACCTTTAGGGAGGCCGAGACGTAGATGGGAAGATAATATTAAAATGGATTTGAGGGAGGTGGGATATGATGATAGAGAATGGATTAATCTTGCTCAGGATAGGGACCAATGGCGGGCTTATGTGAGGGCGGCAATGAACCTCCGGGTTCCTTAAAAGCCAGTAAGTAAGTAAGGTTTGTGAAGAGACAGTTAAGTCAACATGTGTCACCTACGAAGTAAATAATATGTCAGTTATGTTGATATAATTTAAATTTATTGCTAAAATATATTATGCCTTTCTAAATTTTTAATGCCTTTTTCAAAATTTATTGCACCTTTTCTTGCTTCCCTATTTGAACTATTATAAATGACTAATCATCCGGGCTCTAATTTATCATAATACACTGCACTCTTAAATTGACTGACAATATTGGGAATTGGATCAATGTCTTTCCCAAAATACGCTATGAAATGTTTCATATAAAACAATTTTTATCTCGAAAGGAAGCAAAAACTAGTAAAATATCTACGAAGAAGGATCCCCTGAAATTAAAATAAAAATAAAAATGCCGATACTAACAATGAAAAAATGCCGAAATAAGCACAAAAATGCTATTCAAAATGAAAGAAAAGTCTTAAAGACAAACAATAATCTGGCAAATTCGTCCCATATTGGTCATAGAAGGTGAGAGAAGATGATTTACATTATTTAGTTCTATTTGCTCTAACATTTACCACAGAGTTTTTCTTTCGTTGGAAGTTTAATACTAAATAACAGCAGCGAATTAAAAATTTTTAATCACTGTCTCCATGACAACCAACATATTAGCAATTTAATAAAATCCATGCATTCATTTATAACCTCTTCACAAACAACACATTACCAAGAAATATTAAATTTAGATACCGGTAATGGATAAAATATTGTATAGTACACGAGAGTAAACAGATTTTATGCTCTCGTGGAAATTATCATCCTCTGCTTCCCCTCGGGCGCTAAACCTTCCACTCGCGCATAAAATCTAATTTTACTGTATTATACTATTACAGCATCAAACTAGTTGTTGTTCATATTACTTACAAGGAAGTAAAACTGTAGGTGGCCTCTGGTGGAACATGTCTATTAAATACAGGGTGATTCACGAGGAAAGGTAACAAATTTAGGATGTGAATTCTGAAGTCATTCTGACTGAAAAAGTTCATATGAATATGGGTCCGTTTTCGAACGGTTACGGAGATATGGTTCTTTGATTTCACAAAAACTTCTGCGATTCCATTGTACTAACTCGCATTTAGAGACAGAGAACGGACAAATTTAAAGTTTATATTCATGTATGCATACATAACTAATATTCTAGAAGTCGGGGTCGATGTTTTCGCGCGTTTTCAAAGGCACCTCCTTCTGCTTCAATGGACTGTTGCGCTCGGGCGTCAATCGCGCTGGTCGCTTGGGAGAGTTGCACGTGGATGTTCTTTATGCCGCATCCAAAATACGGTCGATTAGCGCTTCTCTCGTTTCCCCGTTCCTTTGCTATACCAAGTCTTTCACCCAACCCCATAGACAGTAAATACTCTTCGATATGGTACCCTTCTGTTCGGAAAGCGTCGTTCATATTCAGCGACGGCACGCAAGGTACTTCCAACGCACAAATCATAAACATACACAATATGGCGTATTCTGCAGTCGAAAATTTATAAGGCACCTTGAAAAACACAACTTAACACTTCCGATAACTGTACCTGTATAACTACTGTACTGTAGGTAGCTGACTGAACTGTCATGAACCGATAAGTGATAGCGTATTTGTTGTGACATTTGTAACGCCCCACCACCCGGTTTGTTTCTCTTCTCTTATCTACATCGCTCACAATGCAGATTCCAATGTTACGTCATTCATCGGTGACCTTGTCTCACGTCAGCAGCATATGGTAACGTCTGATTCACATTGGGGCGAGACGTTTTACCAAAAAAATGCATCTAGCTCCGCCATCGTTCGAAAACGGACCTATGTTCATATGAACTTTTTCACTCAAAATGGCCTAAGATATCGTATCCTAAATTTTTTGTGCGAGATCGTGCGTATTTGCTTGTTTTCCGCACAGAACCAATACGCGGTAAGTGTGAAATACCACATTCAGTATTCCCAACGTAACACACATAACAATTTCCCTCTTCTTACCGCTTAAGCGCGACATTCATTTTACTGCTTTAGGCTTTTAACATATTATTTTTAGAGACGTTTAACATAGTAATAATTATAAATTGGAAACTTACCACTGAAATTTCACCTAAATTGCACTGTTAATTATTGTTTTTAAATATTTACAAAATTAAGTAAAGTCTACTACTCCACGAAACTTATTGCATTCCTGATACAAGTAACATTAAGGAAGCCGTGAAAAAATCAACGAGATTCCAGATGCCGATGTTATTACTGCAATATGTTATATAAATAATATTGTTAAAATATTAAAATGAAAAATAAATCATTACATAACCTTACCGTTTGTTTTAAGTTCGCATTTATAGACTGGGGGGGGGGGAAGACAGACGTATATCACGGCCTGCTGGAGTATAGTAAACACAGAAAACATTTTATAGCAACAATGTAGAAGAAAGATATTTTGGTGTTCCGAAGTTGGCGTCATTAAACAGAAACCAAGATGGAGATTTCATTGCAACTAATTAGAAATTCGTCTTTCAGGTATGTAATAAACGATCTTCGCACAAAATAATGTACGATACACGAGCGGTATGTTTGTTTTCATGTTCTCGGAAATTAAAAAAGCTCAACTATGTTTCGCTTTTTCAATCTTTTCCTCGACCATGAAAACGTCAACATGCCGCTCTTGTAACGTATATTACTGTTACCTTTCCTCGTGAATCACTCTGTATAATCTAAATAGTACATTATGCAACGAGCCTATAATGATAATAATTTCGTAACTTTCATACGAGCGTCTTAATTACAATTATAGGCAAGTTTCATACGACTTTTTATGCTCGACCATATTTCTAACTTGAAATTATTCATAAGTATTCATGTTATTCTTATGTGACTGGGGATCGAACTGACCTTGTGCAATCTCGTAAATTGTGAGATGTGCGCAGACGCGAAAGTATTGATTTTTTCCGGGCAACGAATGTCGACGACCTTGATATATAAACTTGAGAGTAAGATAAACGTTAAACTTGATATAACCTTGAAATTGAATTCGACATTGAAAAACGAGATGACAAATTGAATTTATTTGGATATTATTTACAATTAACGCTAATTATTATAGTAACAGAACATAACCTTCTGCGACAGTATTGGATTTCCAGCCTGAGTGACGTTTTGCTAGTTGTCTTTCGATTGCATATCCGAGAATAATCGAAAACCTGACCTTTAATGAATAGGTGTACTTTAATGAGGTCCATTAAAGGACTGCTACCAGGTGTATAATTACTACATTTCGGCATGGTCGAAAAAAAATTTTTATGTTTTATTTAACGACGCTCACAACTGCAGAGGTTATATCAGCGTCGCCGGATGTGCCGGAATTTTGTTCCCCAGGAGTTCTTTTACATGCCAGTAAATCTACTGACATGAGCCTCTCGCATTTAAACACACTTAAATGCCATCGACCTGACCCGGGATCGAACCCACAACCTTGGGCGCATGGTCGAGCATAAAGAATTTTTGCCAAGACTGTAATGTTTTAAATCACATAAAGTTCCATAATTTAAAATGCATAATATACCACCTATTATGTAATGTAGATAATGCCTTGTTTTCAACGTGATTTTTAAATTAATGTGGGAAAAGTGAAGCATGCATATCGAAGTTTGAAACAGATAATCTCAAAACGGGTTTCGAACAGGATATAGTCTACTTGAAGTAGTACTTAGAATTATCATTAAACAAACTTAAGCTCCTTCAATAATTCAATTAGTTCCTGACGAATTTCCAGTACAACGTATTATGTAACTCACTGTATCAAAACAGACACTCACTCCCTGTTTTTCCATTGATTCCCCAGATAAGTTTATGCAAATTTGCATTTCACCGTGGCCAGCGCGGTTCCACAAGGTCGTGGATATCTGAGCGATTTCGTGCTGTACTCGTCCAGCTTTGTTCTGCCCGTACAAGGCTGTGCTAAACGCACTACTAACAAAAGAAGACGCCTCGTTGCTAACGCCCATTAATTAGAAACAAAAGAGATCTTCCTTTATTCCCATAACGAATATCAAATAATTTTCCACTTCTGTTCGTTATAGCCAAGGCTTTAGGCTGGTATTCATAGTCGACACTTTATATCACCACTTTGCAAAGTGACACTTTTGACGAAAGTGGCTCTTTTATATTAGTGGTATTCATAGACGATTGAAGAAGTGCTCTTCACAAAGTGTCACTTTACGCCAGCAAAGTGTAGAGTTACAATTTGGTTGGTAACGGAAGTCCCACAATGCCTTTCAAAACAAGTGAACAAACAATAACAAATTAATGACGTATAACCTACAAATTACAATGCTTGTGATTTGAATTGGGAGCCTATTGATTGCGCGAGGAAGAAAATATATATTTAAAGTTGTTTTATTTCAGTTTCTAGTTTTTGTTGCCGATAGTTTAGATTATTTCAGTCAGTTCAGATATATAACATTTTATTAAATAGTTAGTGATACTGCTGGTGAAATTAGGTTAGGTTTTGTACAGTACATAACTGATCCATTAATTTATATAGTTAGATTAGGTTCTGTACATATCTTTTTCATTGATTTATGTCGCTAAGTTAGATTTTGTATGTATCCGTTCCACTGATTTATACATTTCGGTTAGATTTTGTAGCCTACATATCTTCTATTAGTTTATATAGTTAGGTTAAGTTGGACTGAGTAGGTTAAGTTTATATATATATAATCATTAAATTTATATCGTTAGGTTAGGTTTTATACGTATCTGCTTCATTGATATATCGTGTTATTTCTGTTATGTTCATTTTTGTCTTTTTTTAGTGAATAGTGAATAGCAGTAAAAGGAATGAGATAAACACATTACTACTGCTATTATTATTATTATTATTATTATTATTATTATTATTATTATTATTATTACTACTACTACTACTACTATTTTCTCTCTCTCGTTTCCATTATTGCCTGCTCTTCAGGAATATTTTGAATGCCAAATGTTTCTATAATGCAAAACAAAATAGGCCTAATAGTATGAGATCTCTTTTCATGGTGAGGTTATGACCACATGAACTAGAGACAGTAGATGTATTGCTTACCGGCGTGAAAATATATATTACCGGTATCAAAACAGTAATGATTATATCAACATCAAGATAAATCTTATCTCAAAATACAGGTAGTCAACAAAAATCAAAATCATTTTAAACCCAATATAATTATGGAATCTGCTTAGAAGGCAGGCACGTGAGGTCTTTCAATGCTAATTTAAAATAATTATGCCTACATTAGATTGTAGTTTAATATTATTTAAGTTAAAAAATTCGTTTCAGTAATAAAAAGTAGGTTATATAGGCATATCTATCTACATATCACTTCATCGAATTGAGGTTATAAATATATGAATGTTACTACAGAAATACCTGAACTATAATATTATATATATATATATATATATATATATATATATAAATGTATGGTACATATCTGTAGCATAGAATTTTAATGCAGTCAATAACTGTATTATTGGAGGCACTGGCAAACGTCTATTATTCGTTTTTGTCAACCAGTCATCGAAAATACATACTAGGTTCAAAAGTTCCCGGAATTTGTTAGCATCATAGAAACAACGTACCTTAAACACTATTCTACAGAATTCCCTTCAAAATAGTTGCCTTCCGCAACTACACACTTTGCCAACGCGTGTAGAGTTCCTGGAAGCAGGCCTGGAAGCCATTTTGTGAAACCCGTCTTAGTGCTCTCGTCGCGTTTGCGATAACCTCTTCAGCATTGAATCTCCGTCCTTTCAGATGACTTTTCAGACGGGAAACAGAAAGTAATCAGGTGGTGAGAGATCAGGAGAGTATGGTGGGTGATCCAAAGCAGTTATGTTGTGCCTGGCAAGAAAATTCTTTACAATAATTGCGCGATGAGCAGGTGCATTGTCACATGCATAAGGAACCAGTTTTTTCTACCCACTTTTCTGGACGTTTCCTTCTCACTGCGTCCCAGAGGCGACGGAGGGTTTCTACGTACAATTCTTTCGTTACAGTACGACCTTCTGGAATGAACTCATGGTGCATGAGACCCTGAGAGTCGAAGAAAACTTCCAACATAACTTTGCTTTAAGTGTGCTTAAATGCGACAGGCTCATGTCAGTAGATTTACTGGCATGTGAAAGAACTCCTGCGGGACAAAATTCCGGCACATCCGGCGATGCTGATATAACCTCTGCAGTTGCGAGCGTCGTTAAATAAAACATAACATTTAAAATAACTTTGCCTTTGGAAGTGTCCCTAGGAAATTTTTGCTTCCGAGGAGATGTTTTCGATTTCCACTCAGATGACTGTCGTTTAGGGACTGGGTCGTACAAGTAGCACCAGTTTCATTTTGTTTAAGAAATCACCATCTTCATCAGCCATACTGATCATGTCCCCAGCAAAACACAGAACTTGATGTTTGTACTTTGCTCTGTGGACATAATTACAAAATGCGACGAACAAACAAAACACTATGATAAACAATTGCCTACAACTCAAAACCAATAATTGCCATTATCAACAAACTTTAAGGAAATGACATCATGAATGTTACCAACAAAACAAATGTATAATATCCCTTGTTATATATTAATACGAAAAATGGTAGTAAAATTCCGGGAACTTTTTGAACCTAGTAGTATAAGCAATCTCAACAAGTTTCTTTATCAAATCGGAACCGTTTTCTTTTTAATTCTATATCATTATAAAATTCCACGGGATTGTCTTTAGGCCTATCTCTAATTTGTACATTGTCCACTAATTGTGCCATCTCTTCCGCACGTTCTAATAATTCGACAACTTCCAAGACGTCCGCCATTTTTATACAAAGTGCCACTTTCGGCTCAAAGTGTGGTCGGAACTACACTTTCATCCAAAGTGTTCCTTTGCACCAAAGTGTCGACTGTGCAACGGAAAAGTGATACTTTGCGTCTTCCAAAGGACACTTTAATCGAAAGTGTCGACTATGAATACCAGCCCTAGAGGTGAATCACATCGTTGACTGTTTTCTATTGCGTCCGCATCCACAGGATTTTTAGTTAAATACCATGCCAACTAACGTTCCACTAAAATTGATTACCTTTTCGGAGTTTCCCCTTCGAAACTAACTCAAATCCCTTCAATGGGACGGTGGGAACGAAGTGACACAAATGACCTTTAGGCTAGGATAAAAGAGTAATGGAACGGAGAAAAATTCTCTCCGGCGCCGGGATTTGAACCCGGGTTTTCAGCTCTACGTGCTGATGCTTTGTCCACTAAGAGAATTTATATCATATGTACTTCGGTACATTAAAATAATATATTTAGGCTAGGAACTCACACATATGTTACTATCAGTCCCAAGAGCCTTTGCAATGACGCGATAAACGTATCGTGTACCTTTTAATGGATTTTTTCTTCATTTCCTTATTCATTCGTCATTATCAAACAAAATAGCCACAGAACCGAATGGTATACAAGATTAATTTAATAAAGAACGATCTAAAAATACTATCCAGTTATTAACAAAAATTATACATGCTGTCTTCCGTACAAGGTATTTTCCAAAAATATACAAATACATTCTCTTACTTCTTCCGGCATTGGGTTCGCTATCTTACTTCTGCCATCAATTTTCCTTTCTGCCGAGAGGTTATTCCTCTTCGGAGTTTTGGGTGTGCTCACAATGTGTAGTATTGAAAATATACAGGGTGATTCATGAGGATTTACCGTCACTTACGGAGTTTATTTCCGAAGATATTCTCAGCAAAAAAAGTCATATAAACATTTATTCTAATCTCAATATTTTCAGAATTGCACTAATTTGAAGTTGTTAGTAAATACCTTTTTTTCTTAAGTTTTAAGGGTAAAAAAAATATTAAAAATAGAGAATGAACTATTCAGAAGTATCATTTCTTTAATTAGCTAGTGTTCTGAAGCTAAATATGTGTTAATTGCTTTCTACAGATTTTGTTTTTCAATTTTTAACTAAAAATTACATTATTCTTACGCACTTATCGCAAAAATTGTTACAAATCATACGACTTTAAGAACTTGACTCTTTATAGTTTAATTATGCATTCTAATGTACAGTCTTGAAGAATTTAGAAGAGTGGCGTGATTTGTAACAATTGTTGTGATAAATGAATGTAATTTTGTAGTTAAAAGTCGAAAAAAAAAATTCTGTACGAAGCAACTATGGAATTCACAACACATTTTTAGCTTCAGAATATTAGCTCATTAAAGAAATGATACTCCTGAATAGTTCATTCTTTGTCTGTAATATTCTTTTATCCTTAAAACTAAAGAATAATGGTATTTTACAAACAACTTCAAATTAGCGTAACTCTGTAAATATTGAGATTAGGACAAATGTTTATATGATATGTTTTGCTCAGAATGTCTTCGGAAATAAGCTCCGCAAGGGACGGTAAATCCTAGTGAATCACCCTGTATACACATATTATGCTACTCTTCCCCCCTCGGAAAAAAACTAAAAACTAACATGGATATAATTTTAGTATAATCGTGCATTGTATACCACTTTAACGAGAAAAAAAAAGTCAAAGAATTAACTAGAAAAAAAGAAAATGCAAAATTTTCCGCCCAAAATCCGTAAATTAAAAAAAAAATAGAATTAAAATTGAGAACTTCTACAATTACTCCAGATTAGTGTAATATGTTACTATAGTCAGGCGGAAAGAAATTGGCCACACTTCCCCATTACAGCTTATTTGCCTCATGAGTGATATCTTATTGTTAGAAGGCAGATTTTTGCATATCAGCATATTTTATTCTTTAATTGCAGATCATATCCCACCATTATATAAATGCACTTCAAGTTATTTGTAACCAAAGGTCAAGATTTTATAGTGCATATACAGGGTGTTTCAGTTATGCTTTGACAAACCTTGGGGGCATTTTCCTCACATCAAAACAAGAAAAAAAAGTTCACTACAAACCACCGGAACAGACAAATCATGGTACAGTTTCTCGATTCGTCAACAACGGACTTAAGGAGTTAGGGATTAACGAAGAAAAGGTTCTGGTGCTTCACTCAAGCTGTATCATATATATTAAAAGCTGCGGGTGCCCTGTAGTTACTTCGTGTGAAGTTGAGAGGTCGTTTTCCATTTGTAAGAACATTCTAATAGACAGAAGGCAATCGATAACGCGCTGAAAATATGAAAAAAAATATTTAATTATTAATTGCACCTACAAACAATAATTAAGTGAGGTTGAATCACATTCATTCACAGTGTTCTGCCCAAGGTGAGGTCTTTCACTGCAAACCCAGCTTTCTCCAATCTTTCCTATTTTCTGCCTTCCTCTTAGTCCCCGCATAGATCCACATATCTTAATGTCGTCTATCATCTGATATCTTCTTCTGCCCCGAACTCTTCTCCCGTTCACCATTCCTTCCAGTGCATCCTTCAGTAGGCGCTTTCTTCTTAGCCAGTGACCCAGCCAATTCCTTTTTCTCTTCCTGATCAGTTTCAGCATCATTCTTTCTTCACCCACTCTTTCCAACACAGCTTCATTTCTTATTCTGTCCGTCCACTTCACACGCTCCATTCTTCTCCATATCCACATTTCAAATGCTTCTATTAGCTTCTCTTCACTTCACATCGTAATGTTCATGTTTCTGCCCACGTACAATGCTATATACTCCACACAAAGAACTTCACTAGTCTCTTCCTTAGTTCTTTTTCCAGAAGTTCGCAGAAGATGCTCCTTTTTCTATTAAAAGCTTCCTTTGCCATTGCTATCCTCCTTTTGACTTCCTGGCAGCAGCTCATGTTACTGCTTACAGTACACCCCAAGTATTTGAAGCTGTCCACTTGCTCTACTGCCTCACTTAGAATTTGCAAGTCTAACTTCTTTACTTTTCTACCTATGACCATGAATCACATGTGCACCTGTTATTTTTTCAGTTCTGTTTTCTTATGTGTACAAAAATGCAATAAAGCTACTATTTTAAGTTACATATTTTTTATTTATTACATATTTACATATTTTGCCATTTTTAGTTACATATTTATGTACATACTAGCCGTACCCGTGCGCTCCGCTGCACCCATTAGGAATAAATATAAAGTAATTACATAATTAAAATAGGACGTTTGATCCAGGGAACATTCGTGTTTGATAGAAGGATAAATCGTTTAATATGTTACTTAATTTAAATTATATTAAAAAATTAAAATGCCATAATTTTGATCCAGAGATCACTCATTTGGTCATAAAAATTATTTTAGGAAATACAGGAAACGAATTCCTATCAAGTTTTCTGTGCATAAGAAGCTATTTTAATCTTACCTGTCCTCGATTCACTCACAAGTTACTGTAATAACATTATAGCATTATGTCCATCCAGAGAAACTACACTTTCCAATGGTGAAATAATAATTAATTATACAAATAGGTTAATTTAGCTTCCGATATTACTTCATACAAACACAAAAACATTCTCTATAGGCTATGTTTCATAGCTTTCGATTGTTATTGTCCAAGGCCCCTTATAGACGAAGTCATTTGTTTTTTATTTCATTACACCGCCTTAGATGGCGTTGTTATTGTAATTTTAAAACTCATGTATCTCATTAAATATCAGTCCTATCAAAATTTTGCATGGAATAAAACTTATCGGAAATTATTTTTAAAGAAACTTTTGTTATGTAATATTTTTCATGAAAATTAATAATGAGGTAGATATTTCGATTTAATTCAAGCCCCCTTATAACCCCCCTTTTAAATAAAATATTTTGAATGCCATATAGCCTAAATTCTAAGTTACAACGAACTTAATTTATATTCCAATTTTCATATAAATCGGTTCAGCTATTATCACGTGAAAAGGTAACAAACGTCCAGACAGACAGACAGACAGACAGACAGACAGACAGACATACATACAAAAATTTCAAAAAAGCGATTTTCGGTTTCAGGGCGGTTAATTATATATGTTAGGACCAATTATTTTTGGAAAAGCGAAAATTACCAGAAAAATAAGGCTACAGATTTATTATTAGTATGGATTTCTCATTTTCATATCACATTAAAATGCGGCCTCTAGTATATGTGATAGGCTTATACCATTTTTTAAAGAGGGAAAACCAAATAAAAAGTTTGAAAAATAAATAACAAAATTTGCCCAAAATCCAATTCCATTCCCCCTTGAAAAAAGTGTATATTGTACCTAAATTCATTTCACGCAATCATTGGAATTTCTTTGTATCTTGTTAGAAGTTAAAATTCAAAGATATGCATATTGATAACTTCTACTTTAAGATAATGTAATTTATATTCGCAAGACAAAAATACTAATAATTACATCATCTGGTATTTTCAATAGAGTTTTGAAATTTCCTGCAAAACAGCTGTTTCGCCAAGTCCGTCCAAAGCTTAGAATACAAACGATTATTTGACATCGGATGATCTTTATCTCTATGACGTTCAGATTTTTATCCACAACCTCGCCAGCCAAAGATAAGACAATTTTATCGATCATTGTATAACAAGAGGGCCTTGGTTTCCGTAGCAACTATTTGCTTCGCTGCATTACCATACAGGTTCGAGGGGTTCACGCTGGGAAACGTAAACAGCTGAAGGTCGCAGAACCCGTCTGTTGCATCACCTGTTGATTCTGCGGTCTCACGCACTAAAAAGTAACCAAGAGACGCGAAGAGCGGGAACAGTTGAAAGCTGCCTACACGCAACAATACTCAAGGCCATCCTGCTATTTATAGTAAAACGGCAATAGTCTGATTACATTAAATAATTTGCCGCATAATACGAAAATCGGTTTCTGGGTTCATATTTGCGTACAAGGACTTAGATATACGCATTTAATTCAGTGTTACTTTACATAAAAAGCTATATAAGTATTATATTGTGATTATTTCATGTATTACTTTCGCATTTAGAGAAATCGGCATACAAAACTGGTATGAATATATTATTATTATTATTATTATTATTATTATTATTATTATTTTATAATAAATCTCATTTGAGACAATTTCGATAAACTTGCAACCATGCGTAGAAATGCATACTGAATATGAACAAAATCCGTCCAATAGTTTAGTAGAAATCGCTGTACACAGACAGACTAGTACTAAAATTATTATATTTCATGTACATCATTCCCTGATAAATTGGCTCGTAGATACTGAACATGAACAAAATCCATCCAATAGTTTAGTAGAAATCGCTGTACACAGACAGACTAGTACTAAAATTATTATATTTCATGTACATCATTCACTGATAAATTGACTCGTAGATACTGAATATGAACAAAATCCGTCCAATAGTTTAGTAGAAATCGCTGTACACAGACAGACTAGTACTAAAATTATTATATTTCATGTACATCATTCCCTGATAAATTGACTCGTAGATACTGAATATGAACAAAATCCGTCCAATAGTTTAGTAGAAATCGCTGTACACAGACAGACTAGTACTAAAATTATTATATTTCATGTACATCATTCCCTGATAAATTGACTCGTAGATACTGAATATGAACAAAATCCGTCCAATAGTTTAGTAGAAATCGCTGTACACAGACAGACTAGTACTAAAATTATTATATTTCATGTGCATCATTCCCTGATAAATTGACTCGTAGATACTGAATATGAACAAAATCCGTCCAATAGTTTAGTAGAAATCGCTGTACGCAGACTAGTACTAAAATTATATTTCATATAGCAAGACAAGACAAGAGGACGAACAAGATGACAGCAAGACAAGAAGGCGGACAAGATGACAGCAAGACAAGACAAGAGGGCGAACAAGATGACAGCAAGACAAGAGGGCGAACAAGATGACAGCAAGACAAGAAGGCGGACAAGATGACAGCAAGACAAGACAAGAGGGCGAACAAGATGACAGCAAGACAAGAAGGCGGACAAGATGACAGCAAGACAAGACAAGAGGGCGAACAAGATGACAGCAAGACAAGAGGGCGAACAAGATGACAGCAAGACAAGAAGGCGGACAAGATGACAGCAAGACAAGACAAGAGGACGAACAAGATGACAGCAAGACAAGAAGGCGAACAAGATTACAGCAAGACAAGACTAGAGGGCGAACAAGATGACAGCAAGACAAGAAGGCGAACAAGATGACAGCAAGACAAGACAAGAGGACGAACAAGATGACAGCAAGACAAGAAGGCGGACAAGATGACAGCAAGACAAGAAGGCGGACAAGATGACAGCAAGACAAGACAAGAGGACGAACAAGATAACAGCAAGACAAGAAGGCGAACAAGATTACAGCAAGACAAGACAAGAGGGCGAACAAGATGACAGCAAGACAAGAGGGCGAACAAGATGACAGCAAGACAAGAAGGCGAACAAGATGACAGCAAGACAAGACAAGAGGACGAACAAGATGACAGCAAGACAAGAAGGCGAACAAGATTACACAGCAAGACAAGACTAGAGGGCGAACAAGATGACAGCAAGACAAGACTAGAGGGGCGAACAAGTTGACAACAAGGCAATACAAGAGGGCGAACAAGATGACAGCAAGACAAGAAGGCGGACAAGATGACAGCAAGACAAGACAAGAGGGCGAACAAGATGACAGCAAGACAAGAAGGCGAACAAGATGACAAGATGACAACAAGACAAGACAAGAAGGCGAACAAGATGACAGCAAGACAAGAAGGCGAACAAGATGACAGCAAGACAAGAAGGCAAACAAGATGACAGCAAGACAAGAAGGCGAACAAGATGACAGCAAGACAAGACAAGAGGGCGAACAAGATGACAGCAAGACAAGACAAGAAGACAAGGCGAACAAGATGACAGCAAGACAGAATGCGAACAAGATGACAGCAAGACAAGAAGAATGCGAACAAGATGACAGCAAGACAAGAAGGCGAACAAGATGACAAGAAGAAGGCGGACAAGATGACAGCAAGACAAGACGGTGAATAAGATGACAGCAAGACAAGACAAGAGGACGAACAAGATAACAGCAAGACAAGAAGGCGAACAAGATTACAGCAAGACAAGACAAGAGGGCGAACAAGATGACAGCAAGACAAGACAAGAGGGCGAACAAGATGACAGCAAGACAAGAAGGCGAACAAGATGACAGCAAGACAAGACAAAAAGGCGAACAAGATGACAGCAAGACAAGAACAAGATGACAGCAAGACAGAATGCGAACAAGATGACAGCAAGACAAGAAGGCGAACAAGATGACAGCTAGACAAGAAGGCAACAAGATGACAGCAAGACAAGAAGGTGAACAAGATGACAGCAAGACAAGAAAGAGGACGAACAAGATAACAGCAAGACAAGACAAGATTACAGCAAGACAAGACAAGAGGGCGAACAAGAACAAGATGAAGATGACAGCAAGACAAGACACAGCAGACAAGAAGGCGAACAAGATGACAGCAAGACAAGACAAAAAGGCGAACAAGATGACAGCAAGACAAGAAGGCGAACAAGATGACAGCAAGACAAGAACAAGATGACGAACAAGATGCAAGACAAGACGGCGAACAAGATGACAGCAAGACAAGAAGGCGGACAAGATGACAGCAAGACAAGACAAGAGGACGAACAAGATGACAGCAAGACAAGAAGGCGAACAAGATGACAGCAAGACAAGACAAGAAGGCGAACAAGATGACAGCAAGACAAGACAAGAGGACGAACAAGATAACAGCAAGACAAGAACGAATAAGATGACAGCAAGACAAGACAAGAAGACAAGAAGACAAGATGACAGCAAGACAAGACAAAGATGACAGCAAGACAAGACAAGAAGGCGAACAAGATGACAGCAAGACAAGACAAGAAGACGGACAAGATGACAGCAAGACAAGACAAGAAGACGGACAAGATGACAGCAAGACAAGACGACGGACAAGATGACAGCAAGACAAGACAAGAAGACGGACAAGATGACAGCAAGACAAGACAAGAATACGGACAAGATGACAGGAAGACAAGACAAGAAGACGGACAAGATGACAGCAAGGCAAGACAAGAAGACGGACAAGATGACAACAAGACAAGATAAGAGGACGAATAAAATGACAGCAAGACAAGAAGGCGAATAAAATGACAGCATGACAGCAAGACAAGACAATAGGACGAACAAGATGACAAGACAAGAAGAAGAACAAGGTGACAAGACAAGAAAATGAACAAGATGACAGGAAGACGAAACAAGAAAGACGAACAAGAAGTAAGAAAGATGATGAAAATGTGAGGGCGAATGAGATATTAAAATAAAGATAAAAACGTGTAAAAAGAGGGACCTAATAGACATTTTAGAGGAAAACAGTAAGCTGTATAAGAAGAGGAAAATGAAAGGGTATGAATTTTTGTGTTGGTATGTATTCTGTTATAATATACAATTCGTGGTGATGTTTGTTTTCTGCTGCAATCGTGAACCAACACTCCCGGACGTCCTCATACCCACCCGTGAAACCGCTCGATGCGTGGTTAACTCGCGCCTCGTCCGCTAGGCCACGCCACGCGACGGCCCGCCATTGCGTGGCATAGCGTGGCGTGGGTCTGTCATGTATTGACGTGATGGAGGAGCTGCTGATCGCCAAGGTGTACGAGCACCCCGTGCTGTACGACACCACGTACAGCCTGTACAAGGACCAGAACAAGAGGACCGAGGCCTGGGAGCAGATCGGCCACGACATGCGGTTACCTGGTAAGCGGTCGCTATCACTGGAAAGAATAAGCCTGGAGAATGGATAAAAAGGACAAACGCGCTTTAAGATTGGGGAATCGCCGTTTGTTCTGACTTATTAAGAGTAGTGGCGGACCGACGAGAAAACAGATGACTCCATGATCTACAGTATATATCTTTTATTTGTAGAATTGAGGCCAATTAACACGGAATTGCTTGGAAATTAATTAACCAGGGTGTATTAGTGGCACTACAGCTATATCATATTTACTACTTTCTTGCTACATGAAGAATGGAAAAATGTTGTGATAGTGCAGGTTTGAAACATTTTCTAATTGAGTGCATATTTATTCCAGGAGGTGAATGCAGAATCATGTGGGGAAAACTACGGAATTGCTTTGCGAATGCAAGGAAAAGACGAGCTACGAAGACAGGACATTCTACGAAGAAAATTACGAAGTGGAAGTACGAAGACCAGATGTCTTTCTTGATCCCACACATGGAGTTCAGAGAGTGAGTATGGCATAGGTGTTAAGTTCTGCAACCGTTTAAACGTTGCTAATCAAAACTAATCAGATTGCTAAAAGATGTGAAAATAGCCTGCCCAATATAGCTATGCAGATTTGAACAGCTTATTGCTTGGATAGCATGCAACAAAAAAATTCTGATCCCAAATGAATACTTCCCTCAGAAAAAAAAAAATCCCTTAAATGTTAACACTGTTTTACTCATCCGTACGATTCTGATTTCTATTCTTATTATTAGAGAACTGATAAGTACGTCTAAATTATTAAACCCTTTGCAGTTTTTCAATAAAATGGACGGTTTTCTTGAAAATTAAATAAAAAAAGATTAACATGTATCGTTATTTCCTGTCATTAGGAAATCTGGCAACCCTGCTGCAGTGACTAAGGGACGCAATCCTGCCATTCAGACCTGAGTTCGAACCACCGGCGTAGCTCAGGTTGTAGCGCGCTTGCCTACTGATTCGGAGCTTTAGTCGGGTGTGGGTTCGATTCCTGCTTTGGCGGATTACCTGGTTGAGTTTTTCCGAGGTTTTCCCCAACCGTAAGGCGAATGTCAGATAATCTTCGGTCTCATCTCGCCTAATACCATCTCACTATCACCTATTCCATCGACGCTAAATAACCTAGTAGTTGAATACAGCGTTCCTAAATAACCTAGTAAAAAAAAAACCTGAGTTCGTATGTGTATTCGTAGGAGAGTCGACGATGCTCTGTTGTCAAATTGCCCACTGTGCCGCCGGCCAAAAACCAAACTCTTGGCTCGGTAAGAATGCTGGAAACTTAGGTTTGATTCACTCTGTATTTTATCATAACAGCCTTTTATCATCAAGATACAAGTGCTCAGCTATTATTATCATCACTGTTATTATTAGTATTATTATTATTACTATTATTATCATTCACTATCATTATTATCATCACGACTATTATCATTATTGCCATTATCACTATTATTATTATTATTAACATCACGACTATTATTATTATCATTATCACTATTATTATTACCAACATCATCTCGACTATTATTATCATCACGACTATTATTACTATCATACTATTATTATTACCAACATCATCTCGACTATTATTATCATCACGGCTATTATTACTATTATTATCACTATTACTATTACCATCATCATCATGACTATTATTATCATCATCACGACTATTATTATTATCATCATTTTCATCACGAATATTATTATCATTATCACTATTATTATCATCACGACTATTATCATCACTATTATTATCATCATCATGACTATTATATCTTTATCACTATTATTATTATCATCACGACTATTGTTATCATTACCACTATTATCATTATCACGACTATTATTATTGTCATCATTATTATCATCACGACTATTATCATTTATTATCATTATCACTATTATTATTATTATTATTATCATCATCATCATCATCATCACGACTATTATTATCATTATCATCAACACGACTATTATTATTATCATCATTACGACTATTATTATCACTATCACTATTATTATCATCATCACGACTATTATTATCATCATCAACATTACGACTATTATTATCATTATCACTATTATCATTATCATCATCACGACTATTATTATCATTATCACTATTATTATTATCACGACTATTATTATTATTATCATCACGACTATTATTATTATCATCACGACTATTATTATTATTATCATTATCACTATTATTATTATCATTATCACTATTATTATTATCACGACTATTATTATTATTATCATCACGACTATTATTATTATTATCATTATCACTATTATTATTATCACGACTATTATTATTATCATCACGACTATTATTATTATTATCATCACGACTATTATTATTATTATCATTATCACTATTATTATCATCACGACTATTATTATCATTATCATTATCACTATTATTATCATCACGACTATTATTATTATTATTATCATCACGACTATTATTATCATTATCACTATTATTATTATCACGACTATTATTATTATTATTATCACGACTATTATTATTATCATCACGACTATTATTATTATTATCATTATCACTATTATTATCATCACGACTATTATTATTATCATCACGACTATTATTATTATCATCACGACTATTATTATTATTATCATTATCACTATTATTATCATCACGACTATTATTATTATTATCACGACTATTATTATCATCATCACGACTATTATTATCGTTATCGCTATTATTATCATCACGACTATTATCATTATTGTCATCACGACTATTATTATTTATCATTATCACTATTATTATTATCACGACTATTATTATTATTATCATCACGACTATTATTATTATCATTATCACTATTATTATCACGACTATTATTATTATCATCACGACTATTATTATTATCATTATCACTATTATTATCATCACGACTATTATTATTATCATCATCACGACTATTATTATTATTATCATCACGACTATTATCATTATCACTATTATTATCACGACTATTATTATTATCATCACGACTATTATTATTATCATTACGACTATTATTATCACTATCACTATTATTATCATCATCACGACTATTATTATCATTATCATCACGACTATTATTATTATTATCATTATCACTATTATTATCATCACGACTATTATTATTATTATTATCATCATCACGACTATTATTATTATCACGACTATTATTATTATCATTATCACTATTATTATCATCACGACTATTATTATTATTATTATCATCATCACGACTATTATTATTATTATCATCACGACTATTATCATTATCACTATTATTATCATTATCACTATTATTATTATCATCACGACTATTATTATGATCATTATCACTATTACCTTTATTATCATCGCCATCATTATCACTATTATTATTATCACTATTGTTATTATCATTATCACTATTATTATTATCATCATCACGACTATTATTATCATTATCATCACGACTATTATTATCATCACGACTATTATTATGATCATTATCACTATTATCTTTATTATCATCACCATCATTATCACTATTATTATTATTATTATTATTATTATTATTATTATTATTATTATTATTATTCCTAGAGACCCAAACTCTCTGACGTCACTCAACCAAAGCGTATACATAAAGAACGAGTGCTTGGAGTTCCCTCTCATCGACATGAACGGCCCTCCACCCGGTATCGTTGAACCATGGGTCGCAGAATCGACAGGAAGTATAGAGTCCGAGGTGGAAGACGACCCTGAAGACCACACCTCCTCGCCAGCACTTCTGCAAGACCACGACTCGTCGATGAACGCTAGAACGCCTAAAAATAAGATCTTCCCTGCCAGAACAACAGCCAACAACCGGGAACACGCCGAGCAACCTCAACAGACGCTGAAGGACGCCGGCACCGAAGCGATCCAGCAGCTGGACCGATGTCTGCACGACGCTACGGAGATGTTCTACCTGAGCATGGCGAAGACGGTCAAGAACCTGCCCATCGTGGACCAGGCCAAGATACGAATGGAGCTCTGCAGGATGGTGTCCGAGGCGGAGATCAGGCAAGAAGAGTCCAAGTCTTCCAAAGAGTGACTGTAAGCCATCTCTCATATACAGGGTGTAAGTGAAATAATCCTGCAGATTAAAGGCTCATTCACTATGAAAATTAAACATAACGTAAGGCCGGGATTACGATCGACGTTCGTTTGCGTTACGTTGAGGTGAAGTACGTTGAAGTTCGACAAATACAAGCTCCGTGTATTTCATTACGATCAACGTTAGAATGAACGAACGCATGACGGTGTTGTTTCAACATTGCCAAGGTCAAGCTTTCACAAACGCAAAGAAACGTAAGTTGAACGTCAACCAACCACGAATCATATGTTTTCACGTCTTCTTTCGTTGTAGATGCGCCATATTGCTACTGAAATATTAAATAAAATCATATTAATTAAAAATTACATAATACGAGAAACGATCTTTGATTGAATATGTCACGTCACATGAATACATTTCCTCTATATGGCATAAAACACATTTTGTTTAAGATTAAACATTATAGGCAGCAAACATGAAAACCTTCATAACACTTAATTCAACAATTGCATTTTGTATCTCTCCATAGCGTAATGGTCAAGAGACTGGTCGTGGTGTAGGTGGGCCCTGGTTCGAGGCTGGGGTAAACTTACTTTTTTTATCTTTTTAATAATTTATTTAAATTACTAGCCGTACCCGTGCGCTCCGCTGCACCCATTAGAAATAAATATAAAGTAATTACATAATTAAAATAGGACATTTGATCCAGGGAACATTCGTGTTTGATAGAAGGATAAATCGTTTATTATGTTACTTAATTTAAATTTAATTAAAAATTAAAATGCGATCATTTTGATCCAGAGACACTCATTTGGTCATAAAAATTAGTTTAGGAAATACAGGAAACGAATGTACAGAATAGCCTATCAAGTTTTCTGTGCATAAGAAGCTATTTTAATCTTACCTGTCCTCGATTCACTCAGAAGTTACTGTAATAACATTATAGCATTATGTCCATCTAGAGAAACTACACTTTCCAATGGTGAATTAATAATTAATTACACAAATCGGTTAATTTAGCTTCTGATATTACTTCATAGAAACGCAGAAACGTTATCTGTAGGCTATCTTTCATAGCTTTCGATTGTTGCTGTCCAAAGCCCCTTATAGACGAAGTCATTTGTTTTTTAATTCATTATACGGCCTTAGATGGCAGTTATTTTAATTTTAAAACTCATTAAATATCAGTCCTATTAAAATTTTTCAAAGAATAAAACTTATCGGAAATGATTTTTAAAGAAATATGTGTTATGTAACATTTTTCATAAAAATCAATAATAAGCGAGATATTTCGATATATTTAATTCAGGCCCCCTTATAACCCCCTTTTAAATAATGTATTTTGAATGCCATATAGCCTATAATCTAAGTTACAACGAACTTAATTTATATTCCAATTTTCATCGAAATCCGTTCAGTCATTATCGCGTGAAAAGGTAACAAACATACAGACAGACAGACAGACATACAAACATAAATTTCAAAAAAGCGATTTTCGGTTTCAGGGTGGTTAATTATATATGTTAGGACCAATTATTTTTGGAAAATCGAAAATTACCAGAAAAATTTCGGCTACAGATTTATTATTAGTATAGATTTTAGATATGTTATTTTATTTTAACCCTAAATAAAAGGGCAAATAATATATTCGTAATTCGCACTAGTCCAGCTATTTAGTAGGGAAGACTTTTGTACCTTCAGCATAGTATAGCTTTGAACATTTATTATTATTATTATTATTATTATTTTTTTTTTTTTTTTTTGCTACCTAGAGAACTCAAACTGAAGTAGATTGTAGAGAAAGTCGCTTAGTAGTTCTGGTCGTAATTTCGGTTTGATTTATTGCAAAGTGTGAGTTCTGTGGACGAAACAATTTTTTTTTAGTACCAGAAGTAAACATTTCGTTCATTGATATATGTTTTCGAACACAAAACCAAGAAATAAAATCTCAATCAGAGAAGCCTACTCTAGTTTATGATGGGAAATATATTTTAAATATGATTGTCAGTTTTTAACAGCTATATTCCCACCCATATTCCATGTGTCCCAACTTACAAAAGGGTATATTCCAAGGTACATGAACCTGTTGTACCTTCGAACACATTACACATCTCTTTATTTTATTTTATTTTTCCTCCTTAATAGATCTGTAAAACAGGAAAATACATACAGGAAGTTGTAAAGGAAACGTCAATGATTAATTAAAGCATTTTTCATTTAAAATATTTCATTTCTCAAAATTAAAAAAAAAAAAGATGAAAAGTGTTTCAAGGTACAATAGTCTTCCCTAGTATACGGTTTTATTATTATTATTATTATTATTATTATTATTATTATTATTATTATTATTATTATTATTATTATTATTATCGTCATTCTATATTATTCTGACGTAAAATAATTTTGTAATACCGGTAGGCCTATTTTATTTGTCTCAAAGTTACCATAAAATTCAATGTTTATCATAAACAGCTGACTGATTGACGTGTACATTTCAGTACTCATTATGGCCGGCAGAGCGTGATAGTTGTCACGAACGTCGATCGTAATCCCGGCCTAATCGTTAACTTAACGTTACAGCAAAATCAAGAAGTCATACCATCATTCACGATGGGAACATAAACATAACAGCAAACATACTTGGTAACCATGGAAACATAACAACGACGCCATTTCCTCATATTCTGTCGTATACTTCAGCGCTCCATGATTGTGTTCTGTTTGCAAATCACGTAAGCATAAGAATGAAATTTTGGAGTTTGCAAACTTTCATGTTAACGTCTAACGGCAATGTTTATGTCAATGCTTATGTGAATCATTGTGAATGATCCCATTTGGTAGCCTGGGCGCAAAATTCTGTGTTTATGTCACGGTTATTTTAATTTTCATTGTGAATGGGCCTTGAAAGGGACGATGGGGTGCACTAAAATGAATAGAAAATCTATATTACGTTTTGTGATTAAATGCACGGTTAATTAGAAAATTGAGTTGGAAGTTTCAGCAGTGTGGCAACATCGCCAACAGAGGCGTACGCAAGGTGAGGGTTACCGGGTTTGAACCCCCGTCCCTTGAACTTTTTTTTTTAATCATATATTTAGATTTGAATATTTTTTTATCCATAATCGTTTTTCCTTCTCTAAATTTTCGCTGTCAGAGTAACAAAATCTACATCGACATAAGGCATAGTACTATCCCTCCTTCAGTATAGCCACTATGCTTGGTGATGCGGCACGTTCAAATTACAACAATGCTATCTTTGTTATACAGATGACCTACCGCCTAATAAAATTAAGCTGACACAATATGAAATCTAACTTGTTGTGAAACATATTGAAAAGGTTTTTTTGACAGTTCTACAGTACAGATGTTAAATATTGTGCATTGTCGATTTTAAACTTATTTTAAGAGCGGTATTCAACCCTTCGTTAGTTTGAGTTTTGACTTTAATGTGAAACGTTCGTTTAACGTTTTGTGGATTTGGCAGTTCATATTTTTAATAATAATAATAATAATAATAATAATAATAATAATAATAATAATAATAATAATAATAATAATAATATTTTTTCATTCAGCATAATTTATTGTGTTCTTATTAGAATAGTTATTTTTTCGGTATTTACTTGATATACCCGATGTGCCAAGAATTCAAAGACTGAAGGACACAACTTTAGAAAGAGAAATATATAAACTTAACAATATTATTTTTCTTGTTCAGGAAATCATTCCATCATTAAGTTTTTAGTTTAATAAAACACTTATAATAGTACATTATGCAACGAGCCTATAATGGTAGTAATTAAGACGCAAGTATGTTTATAAAACGAGCGGAAGCGAGTTTCATAATTTTCATACGAGCATCTTAATTACCATTATAGGCAAGTTCCATACGACTTTTTATGCTCGACCACATTTCTAACTTGAAATTATTCATAAGTATTCATGTTATTCTTATCTGACTGGGGAGCGGAACTGACCTTGTGCAATATCTCGTAAATTGTGAGATGTGCGCAGACGCGAAAGTATTGATTTTTTCCGAGAAACAAATGTCATTGACCTTGATATAATCTAGAGAGTAAAATAAACATTAATCTTGATATAACCTTGAAATTGATTTAGACATTGAAAAACGAGATGACAAATTGAATTTATTTTAATAATATATTACAATCAACGCTAATTATTATAGTAACAGAACATAACCTTCTGCGACAGTATTGGATTTCCAGCCTCCGTGACGTTTCGCTAGTTGTCTTTCGATTGCATATCCGAGAATAATCGATACTTGCGCTTTCATATTGCTACAATGGTGTTTTCTGATTGGTGGAACACCTGAACTTTAATGAATAGGTGTACTTTAATGAGGTCCATTAAAGGGCTACTACCAGGTGTATAATTACTACATATTTATTTGTATGTTGATACAGTTGACAAAATGAATGAAACATGGTTTCATATAGTTCTCAATTATTAATGTGTGTACATATAAAATTTTCTGCAAAAAGTTGATATGTCCATTTTTTTTTCAAGAAACCATATGAAAGAGAGCAATAAAACTTTTTACCAAATTTGGTAGATATATTAGATACCTGTATAAAATATGTCAGATTATTATTTTGTAGGCTATGAGAAACGTGGGGGTTGTTTTTTCGTTTTGTGAAAAATTAATATTTTGGACTTGTTCGGTTTTTGCTGTCAACCCTTCAACTTATCTCACATAAAACTCTACTACAAGTCTAGTCAAACATTTAAACTAATTATAGAAGTGGAGAAGAAGAAGAACGTTTTCGCCATTACTGCTTCTTCAGGTCCTAATTCATACAATATAGTCCAAACCGTACAGTTAAATTTAAAAAGGACGAATTCCAGTAACTATGTTTTAATTGTATGCTATGAATAGGCGAGAACGCGTGAAAAATATGTTTTGTGCGAGATCGTACGTATTTGCTTGCTTTCCGCACAAAACCAATACGCGGTAAGTGTGAAAACCACATTCAGTATTCCCAACGTAACACAAATAACAATTTCCCTCTTCTTACCGCTTAAGCGCGACATTCATTTTACTGCTTTAGGCTTTTAACATATTATTTTTAGAGACGTTTAACATAGTAATAATTATAAATTGGAAACTTACCACTGCAAATTCACCTAAATTGCACTGTTAATTATTGTTTTTAAATATTTGCAAATAACACTAAGGAAGCCGTGAAAAAATCAACAAGATTCCAGATGCCGATGTTATTACTGCAATATGTTTTATAAATAATATTGTTAAAATATTAAAATGAAAAATAAATCATTACATAACCTTACCGTTTGTTTTAAGTTCACATTTATAGACTGGGGAGAAAAAGACAGACATATATCACGGCCTGCTGGAATATAGTAAACACAGAAAACATTTTATAGCAACAATGTTGAAGATAGATATTTTAGTTTTTAAAAGTTGCCGCCATTGAACAGAAACCAAGATGGAGATTTCATTGCAACTAATTAGAAATTCCTCTTTCAGGTATGTAATAAACGATCTTCGCACAAAATAATGTACGATACACGACCGGTATGTTTGTTTTCATTTTCTCGGAAATTAAAAAGCTAAACTGCGTTTCGCTTTTTCAAACTTTTCCTCGAACATGAAAACATCAACATGCCGCTCTTGTAACGTGTATTACTATTGTGCGAGATCGTGCGTATTTGCTTGGTTTCCGCACAAAACCAATCCGCGGAAAGTCTAAAATTCCACATTCAGTATTCCCAACCTAACACACATAACAATTTTCCTCTTCTTACCGCTTAAGTGACATATTATAGTAATAATTATAAATTGAAACTTACCACTGCAATTTCACCTAAATTGCACTGTTAATTATTGTTTTTAAATATTTTAAAAAATTAAGTAAACTCTACAACTCCACTA
This sequence comes from Periplaneta americana, assembly GCA_025594305.2. NCBI lineage: Eukaryota > Metazoa > Arthropoda > Insecta > Blattodea > Blattidae > Periplaneta > Periplaneta americana. Next base: position 107,603,139 of record JAJSOF020000031.1, on the reverse strand, counting down.
AAGTTACTGCATTCGTGATGCAAGTAACATTAAGGAAGTCGTGAAAAAATCAACAAGATTCCAGACTCATTACGTAACCTTACCGTTTGTTTTAAGTTCGCATTTATAGACTGGGGAAAAAAAAAGGCAGACGTATATCACGGCCTGCTGGAGTATAGTAAACACAGAAAACATTTTAAAGCAACAATGTTGAAGATAGATATTTTTGTTTTGCAAATTTGCCGTCATTGAACAGAAACCAAGATGGAGATTTCATTGCAACTAATTAGAAATTCCTCTTTCAGGTATGTAATAAACGATCTTCGCACAAAATAATGTACGATACACGAGCGGTATGTTTTCTTTCAATTCTCGGAAATTAAAAAAGCTCAACTACGTTTCGCTTTTTCAAACTTTTCCTCGAACATGAAAACTTCAACATACCGCTCTTGTAACGCACATTACTATTATCAGAATAAGAATATAGGCATATACAAACAATAAAACCCATGCAAAATCGTTTAACTGCATCCAATTATGCATTCCGCATTAAAAGTCTACTGCTGATATCACCAATAATAATAATAATAATAATAATAATAATGTTACTAAAACCAATTCCGATATCAGCACCATCTCGTCCAAGATCTGCAGGTCTAAATGTGTCATCTTTTCTGTTTCAGAGATAGTCGATGATTCTTTCTGTGATATTTCAACTTTTAATTTGCTGTTTTATATTGCATTTTGTAACAAGAATGTTACGTTCCTAATTTTGTACCTTTTCTGTATCTAGAGGATTCTACATTAAGAAAAAAGCATTGAGCATACGGGGCTATTCCATCAAATTTAATGACCAGTTGCCATAGAAACGCCAACCTACCACATAGCTTGTACAATGTTCTAGTCAAGGTCCATGAAACAAATGCTTTTCTCTTAACGTAGAATCATCCAATATGTGATAATATTACGAATTACAAGTGAGTGCATTGTATTCTTTCCATTACATAGTACAAAGATGTTCTTTTTTTATTTGTTTATGCGATTTCTTCCGCAAATCAACGACAAGAGAACATGTTTAATTAATTTATAGACAAAAGACTAAACCATTTTGAAGAACTAGCAATAGTTACAACAATTAAAATAAAAATTGTATAATGAATTTGTTTCGTATGAAATAAATTTGTATACCAAAGACAAACAGCATTTTTTATATTAACCCTTTGTCATACAATGTCTCCCAATAAGAATATACAAATTTTTAATGTTAATATACAGTTGCCACACCTGCCAGATTTTCCGGGACCGTACCGGAATGGAGATCTGCGTCCCGGCGTCCAAAAATAATTCTCGGGAAGCATAAATGTTCCGGGTTTCAGCGAACAAGAAGCAAAAGAAAATCATTAGCGTTTACTTTATATTCACACAATTTCGTTTTCTTCGATTTATGTTTACTGCAGGTCAAAAGGGTTAAAAACAAAGAATTTGATGAATATATACAAAATTGATTTAAGTCTACGATTCATTAATTGTAATTGTAATTCTTTATTTAACGTTCCTTTTAAACTACAGAGGCTATTCATAGACGATAAGATGATAATAATTGTAATTGTAATTCTTTATTTAACGTTCCTTTTAAACTACAGAGGCTATTCATAGATGATAAGATGATAATTGTAATTGTAATTCTTTATTTACCGTTCCTTTTAAACTACAGAGGCTATTCATAGACGATAAGATGATAATTGTAATTGTAATTCTTTATTTAACGTTCCTTTTAAACTACAGAGGCTATTCATAGACGATAAGATGATAATAATTGTAATTGTAATTGTAATTCTTTATTTAACGTTCCTTTTAAACAGCAGAGGCTATTCATAGACGATAAGATGATAATTGTAATTGTAATTCTTTATTTAACGTTCCTTTTAAACTACAGAGGCTATTCATAGACGATAAGATGATAATAATTGTAATTGTAATTCTTTATTTAACGTTCCTTTTAAACTATAGAGGCTATTCATAGACGATAAGATGATAATTGTAATTGTAATTCTTTATTTAACGTTCCTTTTAAACTACAGAGGCTATTCATAGAAGATAAGATGATAATTGTAATTGTAATTCTTTATTTAACGTTCCTTTTAAACTATAGAGGCTATTCATAGACGATAAGATGATAATTGTAATTGTAATTCTTTATTTAACTTTCCTTTTAAACTACAGAGGCTATTCATAGATGATAAGATGAAAATTGTAATTGTAATTCTTTATTTAACGTTCCTTTTAAAGTACAGAGTCTATTCATAGACGATAAGATGACAATTGTAATTGTAATTCTTTATTTAACGTTCCTTTTAAACTACAGAGGCTATTCATAGAAGATAAGATGATAATTGTAATTGTAATTCTTTATTTAACGTTCCTTTTAAACTATAGAGGCTATTAATAGACGATAAGATGATAATTGTAATTGTAATTCTTTATTTAACGTTCCTTTTAAACTACAGAGGCTATTCATAGACGATAAGATGATAATTGTAATTGTAATTCTTTATTTAACGTTCCTTTTAAACTACAGAGGCTATTCATAGATGATAAGATGATAATTGTAATTGTAATTCTTTATTTAACGTTCCTTTTAAACTACAGATGCTACTCATAGACGATAAGATGATAATTGTAATTGTAATTCTTTATTTAACGTTCCTTTTAAACTATAGAGGCTATTAATAGACGATAAGATGATAATTGTACTTGTAATTCTTTATTTAACGTTCCTTTTAAACTATAGAGGCTATTAATAGACGATAAGATGATAATTGTAATTGTAATTCTTTATTTAACGTTCCTTTTAAACTATAGAGGCTATTAATAGACGATAAGATGATAATTGTAATTGTAATTCTTTATTTAACGTTCCTTTTAAACTACAGTGGCTATTCATAGACGATAAGATGATAATTGTAATTGTAATTCTTTATTTAACGTTCCTTTTAAACTACAAAGGCTATTCATAGACGATAAGATGATAATTGTAATTGTAATTCTTTATTTAACGTTCCTTTTAAACTACAGAGGCTATTCATAGATGATAAGATGATAATTGTAATTGTAATTCTTTATTTAACGTTCCTTTTAAACTACAGAGGCTATTCATAGATGATAAGATGATAATTGTAATTGTAATTCTTTATTTAACGTTCCTTTTAAACTACAGATGCTCCTCATAGACGATAAGATGATAATTGTAATTGTAATTCTTTATTTAACGTTCCTTTTAAACTATAGAGGCTATTAATAGACGATAAGATGATAATTGTAATTGTAATTCTTTATTTAACGTTCCTTTTAAACTACAGTGGCTATTCATAGACGATAAGATGATAATTGTAATTGTAATTCTTTATTTAACGTTCCTTTTAAACTACAAAGGCTATTCATAGACGATAAGATGATAATTGTAATTGTAATTCTTTATTTAACGTTCCTTTTAAACTACAGAGGCTACTCATAGACGATAAGATGATAATTGTAATTGTAATTCTTTATTTAACGTTCCTTTTAAACTACAGAGGCTATTCATAGACGATAAGATGATAATTGTAATTGTAATTCTTTATTTAACGTTCCTTTTAAACTACAGAGGCTATTCATAGATGATAAGATGATAATTGTAATTGTAATTCTTTATTTAACGTTCCTTTTAAACTACAGAGGCTATTCATAGATGATAAGATGATAATTGTAATTGTAATTCTTTATTTAACGTTCCTTTTAAACTACAGAGGCTATTCATAGACGATAAGATGATAATTGTAATTGTAATTCTTTATTTAACGTTCCTTTTAAACTACAGAGGCTATTCATAGATGATAAGATGATAATTGTAATTGTAATTCTTTATTTAACGTTCCTTTAAACTACAGAGGCTATTCATAGACGATAAGATGATAATTGTAATTGTAATTCTTTATTTAACGTTCCTTTTAAACTACAGAGGCTATTCATAGACTATAAGATGATAATTGTAATTGTAATTCTTTATTTAACGTTCCTTTTAAACTACAGAGGCTATTCATAGACGATAAGATGATAATTGTAATTGTAATTCTTTATTTAACGTTCCTTTTAAACTACAGAGGCTATTCATAGACGATAAGATGATAATTGTAATTGTAATTCTTTATTTAACGTTCCTTTTAAACTACAGAGGCTATTCATAGACGATAAGATGGTAATTGTAATTGTATTCATAGACTCCAAGATGACAATAGTAATTTCAAATTATTTATTTAACGTTCATTTTAAGTTAATGATGTTATTGAGAGATTATAAAAGTAAATTGCCTCCACAAAAGAAAATGGTAAACTGAGAATGACTGAGAAAGTATAAGTTGAAAATTTGCCTCATAGTAGCCTTTTCACCACAAATTTCAAACTATCACCTCAGAACGGTACCTGGGATGATTTTTGTGAGAGGCCTTGTATAAACTGCACTGCGACTGTGTTTTGTCTGATCATGAAGCGTTCAATGGAACCAAACAAGACGTCAACTTTGCTAAGGCAATTTATCTGTTATCTGTGTTCAGACTCTAAAAGGAATAGTTTCGACTCACTCAAACGTCACCTCAACAGGAATTCGAGGTGGTATTTGTGTGAACGCGTGGTTGATTTCGACATCAGTATTTTTAAGCTTCCCTTGTCATCTCACAAAGACAGGCGTTCTCTTCACGAACAAGGCATCACGCCAAGATATTTACCACCTCTCAGCGTATTAGTATTCCATCAATGAAGGCACGCTTTTGTATGCAGACGGTTCACGTATATCCATGAATTCCTCAGATCTGTTGTCATAACAACGTAATTCCTCGTGCGTTTGTTGGAGATTTCTGCCACCCAACACAGTGAGTGTTGCTAACAGTTGTTCGTATAATCCCGCTAGATGACTTTCGAAAACCCGCGATTTTCTCACAAATATCTCTAGATTTTAATGTGTATTTATTATTATTCAATAATAATAATAATAATAATAATAATAATAATAATAATAATAATAATAATAATAATAATAACAGATGGAAAAACTATTTTGGACAACTACTAAATATACATAGGCCAAATAGAAATGATCGGGACGAAATTTAAACACAAACTGCTGAGCCATTTATACCCGAACCCACACTTTCTGAAGTCGAAATTGCGATAGAAAATCTGAAAAAGTACAAGTCTCCAGGTATCGATCAAATTCCAGCAGAATTAATACAAGAGGGTGGAAGCGCATTATCTAGCGAAATTTATAAGCTTGTACTTGCTATTTGGGAAAAGGAAATTGTACCAGAACAATGGAAGGAGTCCATAATCGTACCTATCTTTAAGAAGGGGGACAAGACTAACTGTAGTAAATTTCGAGGAATATCACTTTTGTTGACGTCGTACAAAATTTTGTCCAATATTCTTTTGAGAAGATTAATTCCATATGTAGATGAAATTATTGGGGATCATCAGTGTGGTTTTAGGCGTAATAGATCAACTATTGATCAGATATTTTGTATTCGACAGATAATGGAGAAAAAATGGGAGTATAAGGGTACAGTACATCAGTTATTCATAGATTTCAAAAAGGCATATGACTCGGTTAAGAGAGAAGTTTTATATGATATTCTTATTGAAATTGGTATTCCCAAAAAACTAGTTCGAATAATTAAAATGTGTCTCAGTTAAACATACAGCAGAGTTCGTATAGGTCAGTTTCTATCTGATGCGTTTCCAATTCACTGCGGGCTAAAGCAAGGAGATGCACTATCACCTTTACTTTTAACTTTGCTCTAGAGTATGCCATTAGGAAAGTCCAGGATAACAGAGAGGGTTTGGAATTGAACGGGTTACATCAGCTGCTTGTGTATGCGGATGACGTGAATATGTTAGGAGAAAATACACAAACGATTAGGAAAACACGGAAATTTTACTGGAAGCAAGTAAAGAGATAGGTTTGGAAGTAAATCCCGAAAAGATAAAGTATATGATTATGTCTCATGACGAGAATATTGTACGAAATGGCAATATAAAAATTAGAAATTTATCTTTTGAGGAGGTGGAGAAGTTTAAATATCTTGGAGCAACAGTAACAAATATAAATGATACTCGGAGGAAATTAAACGCAGAATAAATATGGGAAATGCCTGTTATTATTCGGCTGAGAAGCTTTTATCATCCAGTCTGCTGTCAAAAAATCTGAAAGTTAGAATTTATAAAACAATTATATTACCGGTTGTTCTTTATGGTTGTGAAACTTGGACTCTCACGTTGAGAGAGAAACATAGGTTAAGGGTGTTTCAGAATGAGGTGCTTAGGAAAATATTTGGGGCTAAGAGGGATGAAGTTACAGGAGAATGGAGAAAGTTACACAACACAGAACTGCACGCATTGTATTCTTCACCTGACATAATTAGGAACATTAAATCCAGACGTTTGAGGTGTGCAGGGCATGTAGCACGTATGGCCGGAGGGAAAAAGACCTTCAGGGAGGCCGAGACATAGATGGGAAGATAATATTAAAATGGATTTGAGGGAGGTGGGATATGATGATAGAAACTGGATTAATCTTGCTCAGGATAGGGACCAAAGGCGGGTTAATGTGAGGGCGGCAATGAACCTCCGGGTTCCTTAAAAGCCAGTAAGTAAGTAATAATAATAATAGTAATAATAATAATAATGGTCAATATAGAATTATAGAGCATCCACACGCCAATGTAAGGAATATTGCACACTTTTATAATTGCCAATATGGCGCTATAAAGCAATTTTAAACACTTTTAATCCAGTCACAACATATTTCAATTATTCTTATTGCATTATAACCTACTAGTGGCTTGTGCAGCAAATGCTGCAAACTGGGTTCATTAGACGTTCAAATAAACATTTTTCATATTTATTTTCAGTGAAGAATACCAGACATTTTGAAAATTATTTGCTTCCGTAATAATGAAACATACAACCCCTCTGAATGGTTTTTTATGCCAAATATTTTTTCTTGAACCTATCCACCTTCAGTTTTTGAGTTTCAACGCGAAAACGCAAGTAACAATGTCAGGACGACCAGTGGGGTTTTCATGTGGGAGTAAAGCAATAGCTATTTCAGGTCATTGTGGATTGTAGGTGAAAGTTAAAAAAATGTCAGGTTTGCTATGCTTTCGGACAATAGACATAGCATCTTGGTATAGCTTCTGCATGTAGAGCTTGAAATGAAGAGGGTAAAATCATTTTATCCTGCTAAGAGATCTTGCTGAAATGATCGGGAGACTACATAATTTTGTAGGCTTCTTATTTTATCAGTAAGTAATACCTTTTGATCTTTCCTTAGGAACTATAATTTTGCGCTCTCTCGAGCCAATGCTGAAGAGAATCACGCATATAAAAATCTACACCACACCGCCATTAAGTATATGAAAAAGACCCAACCCCACTTGATTAATAACTATAAAATATTTGATTTTTAATAACAATATTATTATCTTAGGCAAGACTTGTAATAGCCGCCACTCAGTAAATTATAGAAATGAAGATCTAATTTAAGATATTCTCTATATATACTTACATAACCCCAAAACGTTTCACTTTCATATCATCAACATAGCATTAATATGTATAATTTAATGAAAAATAGTCACATCATGGCATTAACTATAATAATATTTCATTTCTAATAGTAATAATGTCATCAAACCACCTCAAGTTTTGTAGATTTTAATATCCAATACACAGCTGTACTCAGAAAATTACACACCGCAGAATCAGACCTGTAAATTATTTTTAGCAAGTCATGAAGTTTTTAATAACCAATTGAATTTCAGCTCTAAATAATATGTCAGCAATCCTGCAGGTCATGGCCTTCGTGTAATATCCTATTCTTTATTGTAGTGTGTGTTTTTTATACTGAAATACAATTACAGTAGTTCTCAAAACTGACGAAAGATGGATTTTGGAAAAATAGGAAAATGATGTAGCAAAATTGACATTTCACTGAAAACTACTATTTTTCTGAAAAACTTTGGATTCCAAGCTTCAAAATGAGGGGTCATTTATTAAAATCCGTTCAGCCAAATTCCCGTAATTTCCATTACCAGTTCAAATTATATATATATATATGTTACCGTTAAAACCCGAAATCCGACAAAACCAGTTTCAACTAGTAAAAACTAGTTTTGATAATGCAGATAGAAAGGGAATTTTGTAAGATCTAGATTCAATGACAGGTTAGGTTTGGTTTGTTTAGGTTTTTTTTTTTTAGGCTTTTACCAAACATAAACCTATATATCTATATTTGCTTAAACTAGTTTTTACTAGTTGAAACTGGTTTTGACGGATTTCGGGTTTTAACGGTAACATAAGATAGGCCTATGGAATTATCACTACATTAACACATCCATTATTTCACAAAACACACACTGAACGAATTAAATGTAATTATGAAAGCCGTCAATAATGCTAATATGAATTTCATTTCAGAAACTTTAAAGATTAAAAACCGCTAGTATTCCCGCTAAGCGGGATAATATAATTTTACCCGCGAGACGGTTATCCAAAAAAGCTAGATTTAGCGGGAAAACCGCTGAATTGGCAACACTGAACACAGCACAGGTCTGCACTACAAGCTCTCAGCGCTGAAGCTGTTACACTGTTAGAAGAATAACGCTATGTGGTGGCATTGTTGCGAAAATTTGGAAGATAACTAGAGGTGTATCTTCAGAAGTGCTGGCCCATGCAAAACCTTTCAATAATATTGAGAAATACTAATACAGAATCTTAAACAAATAGCTTTCGTCGATAAGTAGGGTCAACCTGGCTTTCAGTTTAAACATAGCGAAGACCTATAATGTTAAACATAAAAACGAAGAAACTGTGCCCTGTTTGGAACTTGCGTATTACATTGACTCGTGTAGTAAAATGTAACATTATAAACTTGGTTCATAATATATTATTATTATTATTATTATTATTATTATTATTATTATTATTATTATTATTATTATTATTCACCTGACATAATTAGGAACATTAAATCGAGACGTTTGAGATGGGCAGGACATGTAGCACGTATGTGCGAATCCAGAAATGCATATAGAGTGTTAGTTGGGAGGCCGGAGGGAAAAAGACCTTTAGGGAGGCCGAGACGTAGATGGGAAGATGATATTAAAATGGATTTAAGGGAGGTGGGATATGATGAAAGAGAATGGATTAATTTTGCTCAGGATAGGGACCAATGGCGGGCTTATGTGAGAGCGGCAATGAACCTCCGGGTTCCTTAAAAGCCAGTAAGTGTTATTATTATTATTATTATTATTATTATTATTATTATTATTATTATTATTATTATTATTATTATTATTATTTCTTATGGCTTTTAGAGAACCCGGAAGTTCACTGCTGCCTTCACATAAGCCCGCCATTGGTCCCTATCCTCAGCAAGATTAATCCAGTCCCTACCATCATATCCCATCTCCCTCAAATCCATTTTAATATTATCCTCCCATCTACGTCTCGGCCTCCCAGAGATCTTTTTCCTCACGTCTTCCAACTAACACTCTATATGCATTTCTGGATTGACCCATACGTGCAACATGCCCTGCCCATCTCAAACGTCTGGATTTAATGTTCCTAATTATGTCAGGTGAAGAATACAATGCGTGCAGTTCTGCGTTGTGTAATGTTCTCCATGTTATAGAATCATGACCAGAGACCGAAAGTTTAGGCATTATGAATCATTAAAATAGGCAGGTAAAAAGGCATTATAAATACCTAAAATAGGCAGGCAAAAAGGCATTATAAATAGCTAAAATAGGCAGGCAAAAAGGCATTACAAATAGCTAAAATAGGCAGGCAAAAAGGCATTATAAATAGCTAAAATAGGCAGGCAAAAGGCATTACAAATAGCTAAAATAGGCAGGCAAAAAGGCATTATAAATAGCTAAAATAGGCAGGCAAGAAGGCATTACAAATAGCTAAAACAGGCAAGCAAAAAGGCATTACAAATAGCTAAAATAGGCAGGCAAAAAGGCATTATAAATAGCTAAAATAGGCAGGCAAAAAGGCATTACAAATAGCTAAAATAGGCAGGCAAAAGGCATTATAAATAGCTAAAATAGGCAGGCAAAAAGGCATTATAAATAGCTAAAATAGGCAGGCAAGAAGGCATTACAAATAGCTAAAATAGGCAAGCAAAAAGGCATTATAAATAGCTAAAATAGGCAGGCAAAAAGACATTACAAATAGCTAAAATAGGCAGGCAAGAAGGCATCATAAATAGCTAAAATAGGTAGGCAAAAAGGCATCATAAATAGCTAAAATAGGCAGGCAAAAAGGCATTATAAATAGCTAAAATAGCAGGCAAAAAGGCATTATAAATAGCTAAAATAGGCAGGCAAAAAGACATTATAAATAGCTAAAATAGGCAGGCAAAAGGCATTATAAATAGCTAAAATAGGCAGGCAAAAGGCATTATAAATAGCTAAAATAGGCAGGCAAAAGGCATTACAAATAGCTAAAATAGGCAGGCAAAAAGGCATTATAAATAGCTAAAATAGGCAGGCAAAAAGGCATTACAAATAGCTAAAATAGGCAGGCAAGAAGGCATTATAAATAGCTAAAATAGGCAGGCAAAAAGGCATTATGAATAGCTAAAATAGGCAGGCAAAAGGCATTACAAATAGCTAAAATAGGCAGGCAAGAAGGCATTATAAATAGCTAAAATAGGCAGGCAAAAAGGCATTACAAATAGCTAAAATAGGCAGGCAAGAAGGCATTACAAATAGCTAAAATAGGCAAGCAAAAAGGCATTATAAATAGCTAAAATAGGCAGGCAAAAAGACATTACAAATAGCTAAAATAGGCAGGCAAGAAGGCATCATAAATAGCTAAAATAGGCAGGCAAAAGGCATCATAAATAGCTAAAATTGGCAGCCAAAAAGGCATTACAAATAGCTAAAATAGGCAGGCAAAAAGGCATTATAAATAGCTAAAATAGGCAGGCAAAAAGGCATTATAAATAGCTAAAATAGGCAGGCAAAAAGACATTATAAATAGCTAAAATAGGCAGGCAAAAAGGCATTATAAATAGCTAAAATAGGCAGGCAAAAGGCATTACAAATAGCTAAAATAGGCAGGCAAAAGGCATTATAAATAGCTAAAATAGGCAGGCAAAAAGGCATTATAAATAGCTAAAATAGGCAGGCAAGAAGGCATTACAAATAGCTAAAATAGGCAGGCAAAAAGGCATTACAAATAGCTAAAATAGGCAGGCAAAAAGGCATTACAAATAGCTAAAATAGGCAGGCAAAAAGGCATCATAAATAGCTAAAATAGGCAGGCAAAAAGGCATCATAAATAGCTAAAATAGGTAGGAAAAAGGCATTATAAATAGCTAAAATAGGCAGGAAAAAAGGCATTATAAATAGCTAAAATAGGCAGGCAAAAAGGCATTATAAATAACTAAAATAGGCAGGCAAAAAGGCATTATAAATAGCTAAAATAGGCAGGCAAAAAGGCATTATAAATAACTAAAATAGGCAGGCAAAAAGGCATCATAAATAGCTAAAATAGGCAGGCAAAAAGGCATCATAAATAGCTAAAATAGGCAGGCAAAAGGCATCATAAATAGCTAAAATAGGCAGGCAAAAAGGCATCATAAATAGCTAAAATAGGCAGGCAAAAAGGCATCATAAATAGCTAAAATACGCAATAAAAGGCAATTACAAAAACCTTGCACTAGACCCACAACCTTGCACTTTCCACAAAGGGGTTTCGGCAGCAAGAAAAGCTTTACATAAGTCGAATGCAAATTGAGATTTTCGACTCGATGTTGCAATTACTGTTGGAAGCAAAGAAATCTTCTTCCCAGTAGCCTTGGAAAGTGCATTTTTGTGTTTGGTTGTACTGATATGTTGCGATATGAAATATTTAGCTAGCTACAACAACGTCGCAATGAAAACTGAAAGAAAAATAACGTTAGACCCGCACTCATTGTTGCCTTGTCAAATAAACACAAGCGGTAATTAAAACGCTTACTGTTATACATTTTGCACGGCAGCACTCATTGTTGCAAAGAGAATATGAACTGACTGAAAGACAATAATATACACTCGGTGAAGTCACTTTCATTGTAGCTGCTATAGAAATAAATTAAAATATACCTGTAGGCAATTTTTAATAATAAATAATAGATAAATAATCAAATAAAGGCAAAAAAACATTTATTTTGTAAATTAGGCATTTATATTAGAAGAGGCAGAAAAGGGCAACATAAAACTGTGACGTTTCAAACACAAAGGTATAATTCGTACAGATTTACTTTCAAAATGAAGATAGAAAAGGCATTCTGCCAAAATTCCGGTCTCTGGTAATGAGATTTAAATGTCATTGTAAGGTTGTTTCCATGGTTACGCATACAAGTATTGGCAAAAATTTTAGTTGTAAGGTGACGTTCTTACTTATTTTAGCTATTATCAAATTTATTGTACTGATGGAACAACACGAAGGGGAATTTCGATTCACTCGAAGTATTAGGGGTTTAGGGTTATTGCAAAGGTCATTCCCCACCCCGTGAAAAAAGAAAGTGGAGGAATTACACAATAGTAATATACGTTACAAGAGCGGTATGTTGACGTTTCCATGGTCGAGGAAAAGATTGAAAAAGCGAAACGCAGTTGAGCTTTTTCATTTCCGAGCACATGAAAACAAACATACCGATCGTGTATCGTACATTATTTTGTGCGAAGATCGTTTATTACATACCTGAAAGAGGAATTTCTAATTAGTTGCAATGAAATCTCCATGTTGGTTTCTGTTTAATGACGGCAACTTCGGAAAACCAAAATATCTTTCTTCAACATTTTTGCTATAAAATGTTTTCTGTGTTTACTATACTCCAGCAGGCCGTGATATACGTCTGTCTTTTTTCCCCAGTCTATGATGAGTCTGGAATATTGTTGATTTTTTCACGGCTTCCTTAATGTTACTTGCATTACAAATGCAGTAACTTTTGTGGTGTTGTAGAGTTTACTTAATTTTTGCAAATATTTAAAAACAATTACCAGTGCAATTTAGGTGAAATTGCAGTGGTAAGTTTCAATTTATAATTATTACTATGTTAAACGTCTCTAAAAATAATATGTTAAAAGCCTAAAGCAGTAAAATGAATGTCGCGCTTAAGCGGTAAGAAGAGGGAAATTGTTATGTGTGTTACGTTGGGAATACTGAATGTGGTATTTCACACTTACCGCGTATTGGTTTTGTGCGGAAAGCAAGCAAATACACACGATCTCGCACAAAGGTATAATTCGTACAGATTTACTTTCAAAATGAAAATAGATTTAATACATTTAAAAAGGCATTCTGCCAAAATTCCGGTCTCTGGTAATGAGATTTAAATGTCATTGTAAGGTTGTTCCGTGGTTACGCATGTAAGTATAATGAGATTTAAATGTCATTGTAAGGTTGTTTCCATGGTTACGCATACAAGTATTGGCAAAAATTTTAGTTGTAAGGTGACGTTCTTACTTATTTTAGATATTATCAAATTTATTGTACTGATGGAGCATCACGAAGGGGAATTTCGATTCACTCGAAGTATTAGGGGTTTAGGGTTATTGCAAAGGTCAATCCCCACCCCGTGAAAAGAAGAAAGTGGAGGAGTTACACAAAATGATTAGGAGGATCATAGAACGATACCCTGATTACGTACCTCAGAGCCATCGGACACAGTTTGGGTAGCAATTTTGAAACATAAATCACGTAAAATTTTATACAGTATAGCTATGGATATTTTACTTGTCAAAATAAATTATTATTTATAAGAAAATGTGTCTCAGTGAAACATACAGCAGAATCCGTATAGGTCAGTTTCTATCTGATGCTTTTCCAATTCACTGCGGGCTAAAGCAGGGAGATGCACTATCACCTTTACTTTTTAACTTTGCTCTAGAGTATGCCATTAGGAAAGTTCAGGATAACAGAGAGGGTTTGGAATTGAACTGGTTACATCAGCTTCTTGTCTATGCGGATGACGTGAATATGTTAGGAGAAAATCCACAAACGATTAGGAAAACACGGGAATTTTAATTGAAGCAAGTAAAACGATCGTTTGGAAGTAAATCCCGAAAAGACAAAGTATATGATTATGTCTCGTGACCAGAATATTGTACGAAATGGAAATATAAAAATTGGAGATTTATCCTTCGAAGAGGTGGAAAAATTCAAATATCTTGGAGCAACAGTAACAAATATAAATGACACTCGGGAGGAAATTAAACGCAGAACAAATATGGGAAATGCGTGTTATTATTCGGTTGAGAAGCTTTTATCATCTAGTCTGCTGTCAAAAAATCTGAAAGTTAGAATTTATAAAACAGTTATATTACCGGTTGTCCTGTATGGTTGTGAAACTTGGACTCTCACTCTGAGAGAGGAACATAGGTTAAGGGTGTTTGAGAATAAGGTGCTTAGGAAAATATTTGGGCTAAGAGGGATGAAGTTACAGGAGAATGGAGAAAGTTACACAACGCAGAACTGCACGCATTGTATTCTTCACCTGATATAATTAGGAGCATTAAATCCAGACGTTTGAGATGGGCAGAGCATGTAGCACGTATGGGCGAATCCAGGAATTAGAGTGTTAGCTGGGAGACCGGAGGAAAAAGACCTTTGGGGAGGCCGAGACGTAGATGGGAGGATAATATTAAAATGGATTTGAGGGAGGTGGGATATGAAGATAGAGACTGGATTAATCTTGCACAGGATAGGGACCGATTGCGGGCTTATGTGAGGGCGGCAATGAACCTTCGGGTTCCTTAAAAGCCATTTGTAAGTAAGAAAATGTGTACTGGTGAGCAAAATATCGGGTAACAAAATTGCAGTGACTAGGTAGTACAATGACGAGAGTTCCGGTGACGAGAATTTCGCTTCCAGTAATTAGTCCTATGATGTGGAACTTCTGAGACATTCTATATAATATTAAATATCATACGATATACAGTATGTTTCAAAGTTCTCGAACACGGGCTACGTAAGTCAGTGTGAATCCTGGATGAAAATGGGAACGAAAATGTTGGTGAGAAGAATTTGTAACATCTTAACAACATAAACTATTAGGCACCGGTGTAGCTCAGTAGGCTATGGCGCTTGCCTGCCGATCCGGATGCGATTCTCGCTTGGGCTGATTGGTTGGGTTTCTTCCGAGGTTTTCCCCTACCGTAAAGTGAATGTCAGGTAATCTATGGCGAATCCTCGGCCTCATCTCGCTATCACCTAGTCCGTCGACGCTAAATAACCCTACAGTTGATACAGCGTCGTTAAGTAACCAACTACAAAAAACCGTAAACTATTACCTCAGCTGTAATACTTATTTATATTATAAAAATTATATGGGTGATGAAAATGTTAAAATAGCAATGCATTCCATAAAAATTGAAGGAAAAAAAACTACCAGGTCACAGACGAAAAATATTCATTTTAAAATATAAAACTTTCTTAAAAACTTTAGTATTAAAACTAATAAAAGAGATAATATTGAAACTGATCAGGAAGAAGAAAAGGAATTAGTTTGAGAGAAACTGCCTACTGAAGGATGCACTGGAAGGAATGGTGAACGGAGAAGAGTTCGGGGCAGAAGAAGATATCAGATGATAGACGACATTAAGATATATGGATCATATGAGGAGTCTAAGAGGAAGGCAGAAAATAGGAAGGATTGGAGAAAGCTGGGTTTGCAGTGAAAGACCTGCCCTTGTGCAGAACACTATGAATGAAAGAATTTCTTATTGGTGGATGGTACAACCGCTTCGATACTTCGTGTCATCATCAGCTTCCAGATTGTACTAGGAAAATGGATTGTAGCTATGCATGATAAGCTGATGATGACTAGGGAGCGGATTTTTATTTTCTAAAAATTTAAATATACTACTAGGTTCAAAAAGTTCCCGGAATTTGCTAGTATCATAGAAACAACGTACCTTAAACACTATTCTACAGCATTCCCTTCAAAATAGTTGCCTTCCGCAACAACACACTTCTGCCAACGCGTGTAGAGTTCCTGGAAGCAGGCCTGGAAGCCATTTTGTGAAACCCGTCTTAGTGCTCTCGTCGCGTTTGCGATAACCTCTTCAGCATTGAATCTCCGTCCTTTCAGATGACTTTTCAGACGGGGAAACAGAAAGTAATCAGGTGGTGAGAGATCAGGACAGTATGGTGGATGATCCAAAGCAGTTATGTTGTGCTGGCAAGAAAATTCTTTACAATAATTGCGCGATGAGCAGGTGCATTGTCACGCATAAGGAACCAGTTGTTTTCTACCCACTTTTCTGGACGTTTCCTTCTCACTGCCTCCCGGAGGCGACAGAGGATTTCTACGTACAATTCTTTCGTTACAGTACGACCTTCTGGAATGAACTCATGGTAGATGAGGCCCTGAGATTCGAAGAAAACTTCCAACATAACTTTGCCTTTGGAAGTGTCCCTAGGAAATTTTTGCATCCGAGGAGATGTTTTCGATTTCCACTCAGATGACTGTCGTTTAGGGACTGGGTAGTACAAGTAGCACTAAGTTTCATCACCAGCAATAATTTGTTTAAGAAATCACCATCTTCATCAGCCATACTGATCATGTCCCCAGCAAGAGTCATTCTTGTTTCTTTCTGTTCTGCCGACAACATTTTCGGAACTAACTTCTGAGACACGTAATGCATGTTGAGATGCTTGTGAAGAACATTGTGTACACTTCCGACTGATATTCCGACCTCTGCTGCTATCTCTTTTATGGTTTTACGTCGGTCGTCCCTCACAACATTACGCACACGCTGAGCGATTGCTTCATTTGTTGTAGTTGTTGGTCGGCCGCTGCGTTCGTATCGCGGCCACCAGAAAAGCGTTTATGCCAGGCATACACTTGAGTTTTTTTCATTGCTGCTTCGCCATATGCTTCTTCCAACAATCTTAATGTCTCTGTAGGAGTTTTGTGTAACAAAACACAGAACTTGATGTTTGTACGTTGCTCTGTGGACATAATTACAAAAAGCGACGAACAAACAAAATACTATGATAAACAATTGCCTACAACTCAAAACCAACAATCGCCATTATCAACAAACTTTAAGGAAATGACATCATGAATGTTACCAACAAAACAAATGTATAATATCCCTTGTTATATATTAATACGAAAAATGGTAGTAAAATTCCGGGAACTTTTTGAACCTAGTAGTATTTATTTTTATGTGCTGAAAAGTAAGAAAATATTTGCTAAAAATAAAAAAATACTTTTTATATGACAAAAATACCTTACTTACCTTGAAAAAAAAATGTTACTAGGTACTCACCAACCACACTTGAGTGCTAGTAGTTGGCCGAGAATTGCAGTGAACAACAAAGATCATCTCCAAATTCTCCATCACAAATGCATGCCGATTATCTCTGAACAACGACTTATACTGTGAAAACGATCTTTCCACATCACAGGACGTCAGACGTGCATATTTAAAGAGAGGAATGTCACAAACACAAACACCGTCAATTTCACTACACGCACACCCTCCAATACTTGAGCAACTTTACACATTTTTATATCCCCTGTTTTTCCCAAACACATTCTGGAATTTGTCCCTTAGTACTTGTACTTCTGAACCTGGTAGCTTCGGTAATTTCCACGGCACGCACCTCCCTGTTTCAGACAACAGGTTTTTGGATGTTTGGAGTTTTTTTATGGTGTCACACAAAAAGCTTAGATTTGCTAATAGGAAAGCCAAATCGTTTTTTAAACAACCATCTTTCAGTATATCTTGAAGGATATCGATTGACGAAGCCCGATAACAGGGAATCACAACAAGATATATTGCCTTACTTGATAGACATGAGCGAGAGGCAAGAGATTTGTTAAAATTAAATAATGTTCATACCCGAGCTCTTATCTGTTGTCGAATGAAATCATCTTCAGCAACAATAAACATTTCTAATTATGTGTTGCAAGATCTCTCCTCCTTGTCCATGTTAATTTATTCTCTAATAATAACACTGATATGCTGCCTAGCAGTTCTCAGAACTTGAGGCGATACTATTACGAAAATGGATCACGGATACACCACACAGCGCTTAGAAACACGAAGCAACCAAGAATTCTTAAAAAGATAACGTACTTCTGAGTGATATAATTGATTTAGTTTTAAAATGTTTAAAAGTTCTTGTAAAAAAATTATTTAAGTAAAATAACTCCAAGATTTATGTGTTTATAATAGATTTCCTGAAAATATGTATTTGCATAATTTTTTTGTGAAAATATGTGTTTTTATGTGAAATAAAATTCCGGTTTTAAACTTGAAACTTCATGTTCGGAATGTTTAACTTTGTTAATTGTGTTTTATGACACACAAAAAGAATATTTAATTACATAGGAATCCGCTCCTTAATTATGACACGACATCAGTTTTGAAACGGTACCGGTACCGTCCGTCAAAAGTTGATAACCCTTTTTAACAGTTTGAACACTTTTAAAGTTTAAAGAAAGTTTTATATTTTATAATAAGCGTTAAAGTGAACATCAAAGAAAAATATATTCGTTTTAATAATAGTAACATATATGTTTAATAAAATACGTGTAAATGCATCGATATTCCCTGATTTTTAGGCGTCCGTAGTTGCATTTTCGGGCTCCGGACTATTCATAATTCAAATCAAGTATCCGGTGCCATCTACCAACAACTGCTTGAACTCCGTGGACAGGCGTACCAATAATACCAACACTTAGGTGTGAACTACAGTAGTACCAACGACGTATTCGCTATCGCGCGACTGTAACCGCTGGAGTATGCAATCCGTTGAAATCCGACCGGGTGTAAATTCTGAAGTGTGACCGCAGAAATAGGCGTTGTTTTTCAAACGAAGTGTCCAAATTAGGTGTGAATCTGGTTTCGTACGAAACGTTACGAGAAATATGTCTTCATTTTCTGTTACCCCGAAGAAAAGACGAGATGGGACGAAAAGTAAATTTAAGGTTGGTATAAATATGAATCATTGTGCGTTAAATAAAAATTGCTGGGTGGGGACACATGATCACATATGTGGGTTATTAACGACTTTCAGAGACATCCAGCACATATGTATTATATTTATGCTATGAACCGTAGTTATAAAGTATGAAAGTAGGTCATATTCTTAATATTCTTACCATATTTTACACATTCACACATTTTTTTTTAGGCTATTCCTATCTATATTCACAGGTTATGGGAAACCACAATGAATTCCTCTCACGAATAAAGAAGACTTTATATTATGGCAAACTTCCCATCACAGAAAGATTCAGCCTGCCTGTTTCAGGTATAAATGTATTCTATATTATCCATAAATTTCAGAACAAAGGGTGTTCAAATGTTCTAAGAAGGCGTATTCTTGAATATGCTACAGAATTGGCTGCAGAGCTGTTTTCTGAAGTCAAGAATGGACAAAGCTTGGAACGTTTGGATCTGGAAGAAGCGGCTGCTATGTCTAGAAGTGCATGTGTGTCGCCGTGTTCATTGGTGCTTGCATTGTTGTATCTGGAACGTCTTAAAACTTGTAACCCCGAATACTTGCAACGTGTCGCACCATCGGAGCTTTTCCTAGTGTCAATGGTAAGAGTAATTCTATTGAACACAGAAAACAATCAATTATTACCCAGACATTTATATTCAATATGTTACGGTAAGATATTAGGTTCTTCTTTCCAAAAGGAGGCACGAGATCAGTTCTCAATATGCTACTGAACTTAACATTGAATCATTTTGTAATTTCTTTACAATTGCGTTACCAAAGAAAGATAATACGTATTTACATATTTACTTGGGCTTCTATTCGAGTCATGCACAGCATAAACAAAAGACAAATTGAGAGAGGCGAGATGCGTGCCTTGCATGTAGGTCTAAGCTTTTTGGTAAGTACAAAGATAGAAAGCGAGTTTTCGTAATAATAATAATACTTACTTACTTAATTACAAATGGCTTTTAAGGAACCCGAAGGTTCATTGCCGCCCTCACATAAGCCCGCCAGCGGTCCCTATCCTGTGCAAGATTAATCCAGTCTCTATCATCATACCCCACCTCCCTCAAATCCATTTTAATATTATCCTCCCATCTACGTCTCGGCCTCCCTAAAGGTCTTTTTCCCTCCGGTCTCCCAACTAACACTCTATATGCATTTCTGGATTCGCCCATACGTGCTACATGCCCTGCCCATCTCAAACGTCTGGATTTAATGTTCCTAATTATGTCAGGTGAAGAATACAATGCGTGCAGTTCTGTGTTGTGTAACTTTCTCCATTCTCCTGTAACTTCATCCCGCTTAGCCCCAAATATTTTCCTTAGCACCTTATTCTCAAACACCCTGAACCTATGTTCCTCTCTCAGAGTGAGAGTCCAAGTTTCACAACCATACAGAAGAACCGGTAATATAACAGTTTTATAAATTCTAACTTTCAGATTTTTCGACAGCAGACTGGATGATAAGAGCTTCTCAACCGAATAATAACACGCATTTCCCATATTTATTCTGCGTTTAATTTCCTCCCGAGTGTCATTTATATTTGTTACTGTTGCTCCAAGATATTTGAATTTTTCCACCTCTTCGAAGGATAAATCTCCAATTTTTATATTTCCATTTCGTACAATATTCTGGTCACGAGACATAATCATATATTTTGTCTTTTCGGGATTTACTTCCAAACCGATCGCTCTACTTGCTTCAAGTAAAATTTCCGTGTTTTCCTAATCGTTTGTGTATTTTCTCCTAACATATTCACGTCATCCGCATAGACAAGAAGCTGATGTAACCCGTTCAATTCCAAACCCTGTCTGTTATCCTGGACTTTCCTAATGGCATATTCTAGCGGGTTAAAAAGTAAAGGTGATAGTGCATCTCCCTGCTTTAGCCCGCAGTGAATTGGAAAAGCATCAGATAGAAACTGACCTATACGGACTCTGCTGTATGTTTCACTGAGACACATTTTAATTAATCGAACTAGTTTCTTGGGAATACCAAATTCAATAAGAATATCATATAATACTTCCCTCTTAACCGAGTCATAAGCCTTTTTGAAATCTATGAATAACTGATGTACTGTACCCTTATACTCCCATTTTTTCTCCATTATCTGTCGAATACAAAAATCAGATCAATAGTCGATCTATTACGCCGAAAACCGCACTGATGATCCCCAATAATTTCATCTACGTACGGAGTTAATCTTCTCAAAAGAATATTGGACAAAATTTTGTACGACGTCAACAAAAGTGATATTCCTCGAAAGTTACCACAGTTGGTTTTGTCCCCCTTTTTAAAAATAGGTACAATTATGGACTCCTTCCATTGTTCTGGTACAATGGTATAATAATAGTAATAATAATAATAATAATAATAATGTTTTATTTTAGCTGGCAGACTTAAGGCCATAAGGCCTTCTCTTCCACTCAACCAGCCTTAATCAATACAATACACATTTAAATTACAAATATTTGCACTACACTTAAAAGGTTCTCCAGCAATATTCTTCAATTTTAACGAATAGTAGACTACATATGTATTTATTTAAATTTAGATAAACCTATAAGGTAAAGTAGTAACTTAATTTATGAGCTAATTTAATTCAATCAATTATAATTAATTTAATATTTGAGATAGCTAGTAAAATGATGAAAATTAATTTAATATAAGCTTACTAGGACTATGTTGCAGGGAGAATATATATATTTCTATTTCTATAATGAGAATATTAATGTAATTGCCATTAGAGGTTTTGTAAATCTATTTAGAGAAATTAATGATAATAATAAGAATGGACAGATGTTAGTTTCATTATAAGTAACAAATATTAATCAGCAATTAATCTGTTAAGTAAGAATTTATGTAATTTTGACCTAAATGAAGTTATTGTCCAGCGAGTTCCAATTTCTAGCAACTGAAACTGTATAAGATGAAGAATATAAAGATGTCTTGTTGTAGGGTATAATGAGTAAATTGTTATGATGAGATCTTGTACTTAGCTGATGATATGCGGATAAATTTTGAAAACGAGAAGGTCGAGTATCTTTGACAGAGGTTTGGTTAGTTCAGGATTTTGGTTTGCCTTGCATATACGCCTTTTAGTCGGTAGGTGGATATAGACAGATATCCACCTTCCTTGGGTAACGAACTTGTAAAGAATTACCAACATCTGGCTACGCTTGACTTTTTGAGGGCCATTGTACACGCTTTATTCGCGATGATTGTGTCAAGTCCTACAAGTATGAGGGTGGCATTTGTGAATCCGATGCTGACAAGTGGGTGTTCCTGCCTCAGTCCTGATAGAGCCATATCCCAGCATCAGACGAGTCCCTGATAAGCTCCAGAACCTGGAACCCCAAGCTTTTCCTATATCAGCATTGAAATCGTCAAAGATCATAACCAACCTATTTTTAACATTAGTAAGTTAAGGCGTATTTAAATATTTACTTGGCTTTTATTCGAGTCATGCATAGCATAAACAAAAGACAAATTGAGAGAGGCGAGATAGCGTGCCTTGCATGTAGGTCTAAGTTTTTGATAGGTACAAAGATAGAAAGCGAGTTTTCGTAAGGTCGAGTATCTTTAACAGAGGTTTGGTTATTTCAGGCTTTTGGTTTGCCTTGCATATACGCCATTTAGTCGATAGGTGGATATAGACATATCTGCCTTCCTTGGGTAACGAACTTGTAAAGAATTACCAACATTTGGCTAGGCTTGCCTTTTTGAGGGCAGATCCAGGGCATTTCATTCAGGCTTACAATGACCCATTGTACGCGCTTTATTCGCGATGATTGTGTCATGTCCGTCAGGTAGGAGGGTGGAATTCGTGAATCCGATGCTGACAAGTGGGTTATCCTGCCTCATATGAGTCCCTGATAAACTCCATGGCCTGGAATCCCAAGCCTTGCCCGTAATAGCATTGAAATCCTCAAAGATCATAACCAACCTATTTTTAACCATTGAAAATGGATAAAATGAGGGGGAGGTGGAGAGTGTTGGTGGAAAAACAGGTGGAAACGAGAGTTCTCTGAGAAAAAAATTGCAGCGTGTGCTTTGTCCACCAAAAATTCCATTAAGACCAGGCTGGGGATCGAACTCAGGTCGCTTGTATAAAAGACTAACACGCTAGCACCTGATCCACAAATGTGGCTTACGAAACACATTCATTACAAAACAATGTAAATATGTAGGGCCTAATACATCTCATAAAATGGCCTGGTGATGTCAGATACAACATTTTGTGTTATAATTTCCAGTGAGCGACAAAGTTACAATAATTACAATTACACTTTCCAGTTTCACCAACTTTCCAACTCTATCAGTAATTAAGACGCGCAGTTTAGCACATAAAACCTTAACGCTGAGTTTCAGTGGCCTTGGAAATATCGTGACTAACTAGAAAGACAGGCTTTTGCACGAATCAGAGCCACGTGGTTATCATGATCTAGTCATGGCCTTCTTGACAATCGTCTAATTTAATACATGTTCAAGTTCTAAAAAAACAAAGGAATTGCTCTATTAAACTCATGTTAAACGTGCATTTATATACAAACTTGTTCAATGTTGGCCATGTCGCGCCACATGGAAATGTGAGGTGACGTAACAATGGGAGAATGTATAAAATCAAAACATTTGAAGTTCAGACAACTTTTAGTGCATATATTGATAGGCATCAGATAGTCAATAATAATCACTAAACGTCTCACGCATACACTTAAGGGAAAGACCAGTTATTTTAACAGAAATTAATGTTGGACAATAATCTCAGAACGACTTCAGAATACCGCGTAAGTACATCATAATTATGTTATTTCATTATTGAATTAATTATTTTTGGTGCAAGGGAATCTCTTTTTTATGTACTTACATATTTATTTATCTACTCTTGTACCATCAATAAAAAAACATGTTTTTTTTTAGTTATTTTTAATTTTCACTCTCTTTGTAATAAGTATTTACGCGGTATTCTGAAGTATAGCGGAAATATCGTGTAAGAATTACTTCTACACTTCTAATTACCCAGTGTTGAACATCATCTTGCTTGCGTAGTATTATAAACAATGCAATTGATGGTCGAAACGATTCACATGTCAGTCGTTTATATGACGCTAATGAACGTGTGAAATTGTAATGAATAATAATAGCTATGTCATTACAGAGAATTGCATTCATTTGGAAATTAATACCACAGTTAAGTACTTTAGAATTAGACTAAGCCTGTTTTTACTTGATTATTTAACGACGCTGTATCAACTACTGGGTTATTTAGCGTCGATGAAATTGGTTATAGCGAGATGAGGATGAGGATTCGTCATAGATTATCTGACATTCGCCTTACTGTTGTCGAAAACCTCGGAAAACCTAACCAAGTAATCAGCTCAAGCGGGAATCGAACCCACGCCAACTCTGGATCAGCAGACAAACGCGCTACTGCTTTAGCTACGCCAGTGACTAGGCCCGTGTTAAATTAACTATTTCTGCCTTTATATTCCCTGCATTTTTTATTCACCCTCATTTTTTGTACGAATAATATTTTTTTATTAAATAATTAAAATTAAGTTTAATATTTCGTTATGCTTTTACACGGTAAGGCACCACTCATGAGGCAACTAGGCCAGGAGATAATGGGGTATAGTGGCCAATTCCTTTTCCCCTCCATTTCATACATCGCTGAGTATGTACATATTCCACTAATCATTGCAGTGTGGCCATTATAAATTCAAAATCCATTTGTTGCAACATTACAGTTTTAAACAATGTTTCAAATAGCGATCTCTAACAGCTCTTCCCCTTGAAATGTGGTACCTATTAGGTTATGTCCATTTTTGGCTTTGACTTTAAAAGTTTCTCTAGGTTTTTTTTTAGTAGGTTATTTTACGATGCTTTATCAACATCTTAGGTTATTTAGAGTCTGAATGAGATGAAGGTGATAATGCCGGTGAAATGAGTCCGGGGTGCAGCACCGAAAGTTACCCAGCATTTGCTCATATTGGGTTGAGGGAAAACCCTGGAAAAAACCTCAACCAGGTAACTTGCCCCGATCGGGAATCGAATCCGGGCCTCCTGGTTTCGCAGCCAGATGCGCTGACCGTTACTCCACAGGTGTGGACTCTAGGTTCTTTCAATACTATTGTAGCAAATGAGTGGGGTAAGTGGCTTACTGGCTTGGAGCTCTTATAGTTTGTTTTCCACAGTCCAAATCTCCTTCCAGATCTCTTTCTTCATCCATTTTCATTCATTCATTTGGATCGGAGTGGGGTTTATTTGCGCCTATTGCATGGAGAAACCATTCAGATGCGTTTACTCACGCACATTGATCAGTTTGTGCGTGTAAACTATATTTTACACCATTCTTCGTCGACAGTTTCACCAGCTTCCACTATTAACACATTAAATCATGACTCATGTAACTGTTATTCATAAACAATATTGTATCATATCATTAGGACGAAGTCCGAAATATGCTTCCTGCCCGTGCGCCAATCACAGATTTGATGAGGAGCGTCTGGCAACAGCATGACCTGTAGCTTCGAGTATGGTCTAGCCTGCAGGAGGTCAGCTGACAAATAGGGGCAAGGGTGACATATAGTGCAGAAAGATATGCTGAGTGCATTTCATGTCAGCTGATCAGTTGATGAGGCATGTACAGGCATTTTTTTAACTGTTCAGTCCTAACAGTACAGCTTAGATTATAAAATCGTTAACTTCTTCCACAAAGCTGCAACAGTTATCAAAATGACTGTAATGAAATAATTTAAATCCATGCTACAGTGGTAGTTCCCTCCAAAAATAAAACCTATAAACATTATTTCTTTTTTTGCAATTCATTTTGATTAATTTTCAGAAAAGTCTATGATATAGGGGAGAGTCGGGTAATATCAGACATCGGATAATATCGGACAGTGCGTTTCTTTCATCTACCACCATATGGTAGTACCTGAATGACATGGTTACGTTTCTCTATGCGACGTCACAGAAACGTAACCATGTCAATCAGGTACTATCATCGTGTGGTAGATGAAAGAAACTGTCCGATATTACCCGATGTCCGATACTACCCGACTCTCCCCTATAATATGAATATTTATTTTCAGTCAATGACTTTACTATTAATATTATGTAAGGTGCAAGTCCTTACATTACATGATTTAATATTGTATGAACATTTTCGTTGGTTTCATACCAACATCATCAGATACAACATTCTATATAGCAATATCATCACTAACAGGTACATATGTCTCTACAAACCAAAATACAATATATATTAATAAGCATACAATATGATAAAAACATGATAAAAACCAACATCATTAGGATATAAATGTGTCTTTCTTGTGTGACTACACCCTACTGTGAAATGATTAAAACACACGTGTGATTACAATACTTATACAAATATGTTTGCAGGTCTTCACCGATAACATAATAAAAAATAAAATGAAATCTGTATACTATATTGTGTGAAGAGATGCATTACAGTATTTGAACTATGTTAACTGATTTTTTCGTGGCTGTATTCTTGTGAAAAGAGGTGCAGTGATGATAAAACAAGAATACGGGCACGAAAAAATCAGTTAACATAGTTCAAATACTGTAATGCATCTCTTCACACAATATAGTATACAGATTTCATTTTATTTTTTATTATGTTATCGGTGAAGACCTGCAAACATATTTGCATAAGTATTGTAATCACACATGTGCTTTAATCATTTGACAGTAGGGTGTAGTCACACAAGAAAGACACATTTATATCCTAATGATGTTGGTTTTTATCATGTTTTTATCATATTGTATGCTTATTAATATATATTGTATTTTGGTTTGTAGAGACATATGTACCTGTTAGTGATGATATTGCTATACAGAATGTTGTATCTGATGATGTTGGTATGAAACCGACGAAAAAGTTCATACAATATTAAATCATGTAATGTAAGGACTTGCATCTTACATATATTAATAGTAAAGTCATTGACTGAAAATAAATATTCGTATTATATTATTTTCTTTTGTTATAACTAGAGCCTAGATTTTATGTAATATGTAAAAACAGACACAATATGAAGAAAATTTTACGAAAATGGGCCTATGGAATTTATTTTGGCGAACTATGAAAATATGAAGTAAATATTTCAATACTAAAACAGTTTTCATTCCTAAACAATTTGGAGCAGGTTTACATCATTATTTACATAATAAGTATTTTTTTTTGTGCTGAAATACTAATACTTATAAAACCACTCTGATTGCAAGAAAACAAACCTATAAATAATGTATTCCTCCATTAGTTAGTGGACCTTTAAAGTTAGTGGATTGTCGGGTTGCAGAAGAGGAATTTAACGGGCCGCTAGTTATTGGATCGTTAACCAAGCATCTTTGGATTTCACAAGTGACGCAATATAGTAGGTGAATGAATAAAAAGTGAACATCGGCTGCTAGACCGACATGAGAAATTACTTTTATTGTTGTGAAAATTTGTAATAAATTTAGACTAATAACGAACCAGAAAGAAATCAGGAACAGGAGTTTCAGTGAGAGAGATAAATATGCCTATTTGTTATTAGAAATAGCGCACGAGTGTATTGATTTTATAGAAAATAAAAAGACAGACTACAGAGCTCATAACCTTGTCCTCAGACGATGAACTAGAGTCTGTAATAAAGAAATAAATAATAACTGCGCTATTCGAAGAATTAATGAATAAATAAGTAAATAAATTAGTAATCAAATTACCATATATCGATGGCTAAAAAGAGATACCTCGTATCTACAAAATTGGTAATTCGATTTAACTACATTATTACTATTTAGATTAACTACATTATATTATTATTATTATTATTATTATTATG
Source organism: Periplaneta americana (assembly GCA_025594305.2). Lineage (NCBI taxonomy): Eukaryota > Metazoa > Arthropoda > Insecta > Blattodea > Blattidae > Periplaneta > Periplaneta americana. The sequence goes on along the minus strand of JAJSOF020000031.1, from coordinate 107,575,250 downwards.
TTCACAAAATTGGACAATGTACTAATATTTTGTTCTCGAATAGAAGATCTTGCAAAACAGAAACATATATCCGAGTAAGTTTGTCTATTTTGAGAAACTAATTTCTAAAAGTTTTTTTATTTACCTCCAAATGTACAGATACGAGGTATCACTTTTTAGCCATCGATATGCAATACTATTATTATAATATGGTGTATATAGGCCTACTATACAAAATATCGCATGCCTGAATTTCATACAGGTAACATGATGAATCAAAATATATAAACTACTCGCCAATACACAAAATGCACGTAAGATGGTGTCTAACGGAGGAATATATTATTATAGGTGGGAAATCAGATCTCTAAGTTAGTGAATCCTTTAACAGACCAATAACACTAATGTTTCTTGCAACGCATCTTTCGAATTTATTGATCCGTTAGCAGCTAACGAAGAAATAAATGTGTTCTTGCAACCCACCATGAGTGTTAAGTTTATACGTATTGATTACAAAACTTTTAACGCTATTATTTCCACAGTTTTCCTTAATTTTAACCACTATTTTGATACTAGACATTATTAAAGTTAAATCTTGCCTCATTTTTACTCTTTCTAACCATCTGACATTTCTGGTATTTTCTTTTCTGAACTGTTACTAGACTACAATTTATCACTTAAAAACTGAATGACTTTCTCTAAATCAGAAAAGTAAATGTTCCAAAATATGATACGGTAAATCCAAGCATATAAATAGCTTCAGATTCTTATGATTTTTACATACTCAGAGAGAAATACACGTGAAATAGTAAGAGATTAACATTTGCATTTTAGCAGAGTGAAAAACTTCGGATTTACTAACGGAACTCCTTGCAAGATATTAAAAGTGTGGCAAAAATATTTTCGTATCTGTGATATAGCGAAAATTTTGATGAGGTGTTCCATTTGCAGATGGTTGCCAGCAAGTTTCTACATGACGACGGCGAGCCAAATGAAGTTTTCAATGACGAGTGGGCAGAATCAGCAGGGCTCGATGTAAAGGACATAAATCGCTTTGAGAGAGACTTCTTACAGGCAATTGTTAGTATGAATCAGGTTGCTCTTTATATACAGTGCCTTTCGCTGCCGAGTCGCCCGTTGCAGTCGGCTGCAGTGCCGGAAGCTCGTTATCACCGGCAATAGCAACCATTGATAACTGACCTTCCGGCACTGCTGCTGACTGCAACGCGCGAATCGACAGTGAAAGGCACTGTATCTATTACACTGAAAGTGAATGTACAGCGTTTCATCTACTTGGTGTCATTGATAATGGTATCAAAAATAAATGTACGGGTTCCTAAAATTTAAGTCCATAATCGGAGATTGTGCAATCGTTGCCATTGTGCTAAAAATATAATAATATATCTGTTTTATTAATTTACTGAGATACATTGAGAATACGTTAAAATATTCAGAATTCAGAATACTTCTAAAACTGCTTAATCTTTGTTACGTATGATCTAGAATACAGGGTGTTTCAGAAATACTTTGACAAACCTTGGGGGCATGTTCCTCACACCAAAACAAGAAAAAAAGTTCACATAAACATATGTCCGAAAATCCTTAGTTTTTTTTAGTTATTAATGGAAGAACATATTGAAACATCTGTTAGATACTATCAGCTTGGTAGGAAGTGTTGCAACTGAATCAATTCAGAAACTCATAACAATGAAAATGGAAGCAAGACGAGAACATTTTGAACATTTGTTATGAGTTTCTGAATTGATTAACGTTGCAACACTTGCTGCCAAGCTGACAATATCTAACGTTTCATTATGTTCTTTCATTAATAACTAAAAAACTAAGGATTTTCGGACATATGTTTATGTGAACTTCTTTTTCTTGTTTTGGTGTGAGGAACATGTCCCCAAGGTTTGTCAAAGTATTTCTGAAACACCCTGTATAATCCCACACCGAATATGGCCACCCTTTCTGGGATCCATAGTGGAACAAAAATTTCAGAATTTTAAATGCCTCCTAATAGACAAGAAATCCAAGATATTAAAATAAGCCAAAAACAAGAATTTAAAACACTCCTATTTGCAGATGACCAAGTGGTAATATCAGATAACAAATACAAATTACAAATAGCAGGATATGAACTGAATAAAGTCATATGAGATTATGGAATAACAATTTCAACCGAAAAAACAAAAACGATGGCATTCATAGGCCAAGATCCATTAAGTAAAATAGTTATCATTGAGCAAACCAACTCATTTAACTATTTAGGATTTTTACTATCTTATGAGAACGAAAAAGATATTCAAGATGAAGTGTCAAAGTTCCTAAAAACAACAGGACCCATAAACAATATTTTTAAACCTACAAGTCCCTACCTAGGGAGTAATGGTTAGTGCATCTGGTCACTAAATCAGGTGGCGCAGGTTCGAATCCCGGTCAGGGCAAGTTACTTGGTTGAGGTTTTTTCCAGGGTTTTCCCTCAACCTAATATGAGCAAATGTTCGGTAACTTTCGGTGCTGGACCCCGGACTCATTTCACCGGCATTATTACCTTCATCTCATTCAGACGCTAAATAATCTGAGATGTTGATAAAGCGTCGTAAAATAACCTATTAACCTAAACCTACAAAATTTTCAAGGATTATTAGAGTAAAAATTTATAACACTTTGGAACTTCCAGTGTTTTTTTTTTTTCCAGTAGGTTATTTTACGATGCTTGATCAACATCTAGGTTATTTAGCGTCTGAATGAAATGAAATTGATAATGCCGGTGAAATGAGTCCGGGGCCCAACACCGAAAGTTACCCAGCATTTGCTCATATTGGGTTGAGGGAAAACCCCGGAAAAAACCTCAACCAGGTAACTTGCCCCAACCAGGAATTGAATCCAGGCCACCTGGTTTTGCGACCAGAAGCGCTGTTACTCCACAGGTGTGGACTCACTTCCAGTGTCAATGTATGGCAGTGAGATATGGACTCTAGAAACATCTGATAATAAGAAGTAAATGGCTGAAATGAAGTATATGAGAAAAACTGCAGAAGACTAATGAAGAAATTTTAAATCAAGTAAAAGTTACATCAGTGCTGGATAAAATAAAAATATAACTGTTTTGAACACATCCAATAGATGCCACAAGATCGTCTCCGAACAATAAGGAAAAATTATCTTTGTTCTTTTTCTTCTTCTAGTCTTTTTCGAGAATCGAGATTTTGGTAACAGTCTCCATTTTTCCCCTCTCGTTGCAAGTTGACTTCCATCTATTTCATGCCATTATTCTCCTGTTCTTTCGATGTTTCTTTTAAAATCTGGTCCAGCCATTGCTTTTTGGTCTCGTTTTTCTTTCTATTAATTCCAGGGTAATCTGTTTGTTGTGTTCTTTTATAATTGAAGCGTCGGCTGGAACAACGTTATAAGTTACATTTGGTAAAATTTACAGGAGCTGCAAAAATGTGTACATGTACAACGATGTTCTTATAGGGTAGCAAACTTTTGAGTGGACGAATTTCACGTACTGCATTGATGGACAGTTGCAAGCCAAGGAGTATAGCAAGGTAACATGACATACAACATTATTACACGGAAACACGCTGAATGAAAATTTTGTAACTTACAACGTTGTTCCAGCCGATGCTTCAATTGATTAGCACTACGAGGCATTGGATCTCATTTTGTACTTTGAATTATTGTAGGAGTGGGAAGTTTTTGTGAGCGAGCGATCGTTTTGGACAAGACTGTGCAGAATGGAGAAGGATATTGCTCTGAAGGAGGGGAAGCGCAGAGGCTGGTTCTCCTACACGGACCTGGAGAATCTCCTGGACACCGTGGACATAGCTGCTCTGGCCCAGGCCTTAATAACTGTACGTGTTGGTATGACCTTACTGCTTAATGAGCTAGTACAAAACTCAAAGCATGTGCCAGCCCTTTTTTATTCCTGAATGTCAAATGAACAATATGAACTATAATCTTTGAAACATCTACGATAGAAGTATTTTTTTTTTTTAATTTCTTCTGAGATGTTAAATTTGTAATGTTTTTAGGTAATTTCTTTTTTTTTTTTTTTTTTTTTTTAAATAAACCATAAATGTTACAGCAATAATAGTACTTCATCTTGTTCACAAGTATGAAAAACAGTTACATGCACAATTTTACCGCGGTTTCTAAAAACTTACTGAGTTATCACAAAAACGGTTTTGAAAAATACAAGTTACAGGAAATGATGTTAAACATAACTAATGTATGTTTGGAGAGCTAAATAAACGCATACTCACACGTTTACGGTCGTATCTACCAAAATATTGTATATATCGTAAAAATTCCTTCACTGACAAAGATAAATGTCCAATCTTTACAGGGTATTTCAGAAATACTTTGACAAACCTTGGAGGCATGTTCCTTACACCAAAACAAGAAAAAAATTCACATAAACATATGTGCGAAAATCCTTAGTTTTTTAGTTATTAATGAAAGAACATAATGAAACATCTGTTGGATATTGTCAGCTTGGTAGCAAGTGTTGCAACTTTAATCAATTCAGAAACTCATAACAAATGTTCAAAATGTTCTCCTCTTGCTTCCACACACGCATGCTCTCGTCGGATCATGGACTCCCTGGCAACACATAGCCATCTAGGATACAATGGGTACATCAGCAGACTTGTATCGATAACATCATTCGATTATCTAACAAAATGAATATTATTATCGGTTACAAACTTAAGTTGTTGGATTGTACCTCGAAACGTGTTAAACATAAACTTTCATTGTTATGAGTTTCTGAATTGATTAAAGTTGCAACACTTGCTGCCAAGCTGACAATATCTAACAGATGTTTCATCATGTTCTTTCATTAACAACTAAAAAGCTAAGGATTTTCGGACATATGTTTATATGAACTTTTTTCTTGTTTTGGTGTGAGGAACATGTCCCCAAGGTTTGTGAAAGTATTTCTGAAACACCCTGTATATAAAAAAAATTCAAAAATGACTTTTTTTACCCTCAAACCTGTATATCCCTCCTTAAATGTGCAGAAATTTGATCTGAACAAATGTACCTTTTCGTTTTGCAAAGCAATGCTACAAAATGCTATTTCTAATAGTAATATGCGTTACAAGAGCGGTATGTTGACGTTTTCATGTTCGAGGAAAAGATTGAAAAAGCGAAACGTAGTTGAGCTTCTTTAATTTCCGAGAACATGAAAACAAACATACCGCTCGTGTATCGTACATTATTTTGTGCGAAGATCGTTTATTACATACCTGAAAGAGGAATTTCTAATTAGTTGCAATGAAATCTCCATCTTGGTTTGTGTTTAACGACGGCAACTTTGGAAAACAAATATATCTATCTTCAACATTGTTCCTATAAAATGTTTTCTGTGTTTACTATACTGCAGCAGGCCGTGATATACGTCTGTCTTTTTTTTCCCCCAGTCTATGATGAGTCTGGAATCTTGTTGATTTTTTCACGGCTTCCTTAATGTTACTTGCATTACAAATGCAGTAACTTTAGTGGAGTTGTAGAGTTTACTTCATTTTTGCAAATATTTAAAAACAATAATTAACAGTGCAATTGAGGTGAAATTGCAGTGGTAAGTTTCCAATTTATAATTATTACTATATTGAACGTCTTTAAAAATAATATGTTAAAAGGCTAAAGCAGTAAAATGAATATGACGCTTAAGCGGTAAGAAGAGGGAAATTGTTATGTGTGTTACGTTGGGAATACTGAATGTGGAATTTTAGACTTACCGCGTATTGGTTTTGTGCAGAAAGCAAGCAAATACGCACGATCTCGCACAAAAACATTTTTCCTGTAAATACAAAAAAAAATAATGCTATAATTTCACATCCCCAGTAAGAGATAATCTTTCAGTCATCTCATTGCAATTCCTTAGATGAGATACGATATTCAGATATGAATATATCTGCCTCCATTCTCCTTTCTGCTACTGAGCACCGAAATTACCTGAAATTCCACAGTGCAGTTCTAGTCAAAAAGGAAATACTTCTAGCTGTGTCATAAGATTAAGTTTAACTAGTGGGAAATGTCTATTTCCAGGTGTCTGCTGTTTGTTTGACGAGCTATACGGCCAGTGTTTTGACTCTGCTTGGCTCAGCATTCATTGTGAGTCAGATCCCAGGAACTACAATAAGCACATCTGTACCAGCGACTTCCCCTTGCGATGTACCCACGACCCTCCTAACAGAAACCCCAATGGACCAGCCCCAGTGTCAAACCTCGCCCGTCGGTGTCTTAACGACTAGTTTCATTTTGGCGTCGTTGAGTTCTTGTCCTTCAGCCAACAATTCGGACTCTTCTTGTGTTCTGTGCGGACTCGACAGAGGGACTTTGGAACACCCGGTGAATAGAAGTGACAACACAGTGTGCAACAATGCCGAAGTAGGATGGAGTGAGACTTTATTAGACTGGATGCGCTACATCAGTTGGCACTGGTGGAGATTTGAGCAGCTGTTTCCAAGCTATAGTCATGTCTCTACAAGGGCGAAACCTCGAGTATTCGGCAATGGAAACAGGAGATACAAGTTGGATGATGCAGCGAACAGATCCGGTGCACATTCCAGACAGATGACTGAAGCCAAAGATAACTCCCAGGAATGGATCACAGAAATACGGAACTGGTTAGACCAGACAGTATTAGAAAGAAGCTCACAAACTAAGTTTTTTCCGCTAGAAATGGCGGCAAGCAATTACTAAAACTAGATGGTTTTTCTTTGCATTCATTATGAATTAATGTATGTATATTAATGTAAAATACACAACCTCGAAGAAGGAAATTTGAAACGGTGTAGAATTGAGTGGTTCAGTCAGAAAGGGGGCTAAGGCTATATTTCCAAAATTTTTAAGAAAAAAATAAGCCATGTTGAATCTTTCGTACACTACTTTTAACACTTGAATATGTTGTTGTTGTTTTCTAATGCCAGGCGTTTGACAGTAAAGTCATTTGACCTCTTGCACTCCAATATTTTTCAAAGATATTATCATGACCAGCCAATGAAGCACAGATTTTGAGGTGTTCCAAATCCATTTCTTGGTTTGAGTTGCACAATGGGCAGTTAGGGGACTGATATATTCCAATTCTATGCAGGACACTTGAATATAAATAATTGATTAAATGGCGATCTTACTCGTGTTAATTATGTAAGCATGTGCGGCTTACAGCTGTTTCGGTGCTATTCGACACCATCCTCAGAGCCTACGGGTAATTTATAAATATGTTTGTATTAGACAATAAATTAGCCTATTATGATGCCACTTTTAATATTCACTCTGAGAAAGTGTAAAGTAACTCGAAGATAAAATGATGTCGAAAGGCAATATTTTAACGTAAATCATACAAAATTATAGAGACAGGAAAGTAGATTCAAAGCAATCCCAGGTTATTGGGATGATGGTCACTCTTTTTCACCAGAACATTACTTTTTAAAACAGTGTTGTAGACAAACAAACAAAGAAACAAATGGAGATTCTAACAAATCCTTCTCACACACCACACTATAGTTACAACTTAGAGAAATAGTGAAGTCATGTAATGCAATTGTTATTGGACCAAGAAGAAAGATGTGATCAAGCAATATGGTTGCTGTATGTTCAGAAAATTATTAAATTATATACTATTATCTGTGCTGCTCAAGATCAAGCAGTGGACTGCATTTGCCACGTGTGCTTACTCCAATCCTGGACCATTCTCCTTAACTAAAGTCAGCTGGGACAGCTGGAATTACCAGTGCTTCAGTTGAGTGACTTGTGCGTGGTTTGTACTTTTGTACATTTGTCCGTGATCTTGATCTGCCAGTTCGAAATGCACAGATAATAGTCTTAAGTTACTGTACAATTACACTGGCCTACAAAAAAACAAAAATTGTCTGCTACTCAGGAAATTTCAAGTATTTTATACTGAAATTGATGCGCTGATTCCAGATCTGTAATCATATTTATCATAGTATATCAGGTTTTTGAGTTATGGGACTGTAACATTAATTCGAAATCTTACTATTCAGTATATATTTACAACATGTAGTATAAACATTAAAAACTCTGTTAAAAGTGCTTGAGACCTTTGCCTTTCCGCTTATGTTGGCATGTGGTTGATCGCTGTAGGAATCAGCAGAAATCACCCATCATGCTCTGACTATATTGACCCAGGTACCTGGATTCCATTGTTGATATGTACTGATGGTACCTCTCACCATGTTCGTCACTTACAGTATCGAAATTTGATGGAAAAAAGTCAAAGGTGAATGAAGAAGTGCATTCTTAAAGACATGCAACAACCTAAATTCTGAAATGCTCTAAGCATATTAGGTACTAGCTCAGCATAATTATCAGATCGATAATTTCCTAAAAATCTAGTTCACACTAGTATAAATATGTCCCAAGCTTCGAGTTCAAGAGCACTCAGTTCTGACCTGAACGTAGTGTCACACATCAATTGTCGAATCTCTGGTCCAATAAAAATTCCTGCCCTCAATTTTGCATCACTTTTCACTCTCCCAAACTTCTTCTTTAGATACTTATAGCCTTCACCATCATGATTCAAAGCCCATACAAAGTTTTTCATGGGGCCAAGTTTAATTTGAAGGGGTGGAAGAAATATCTTCTTTGAGTCAATAAGCCCTTGTCTTAAAAATTAAAAATGTTATTATTTAAAAATTGTGACGTGATAGAAAAAAACCAACTTCAGATCTGTAATCAGCACATTTAAATTAGGGTTGGTACACTTGTTTTTCTTCAGTAGCAAAATCACAATAAAATAAATAAAATGGATCTAAATGTATTAAAAATGTAAAAATTAAAAATTTTGTTATTTTAAAATTGTGACGTGATAGAAAAAAAAAAACGAACTTCAGATCTGTAATCAGCACACTCAAATTAGGGTTGGTACACTTGTTTTTGTTCAGTAACAAAATCACAATAAAATAAATAAAATGGATATAAATGTATTAAAAATATAAAAATTAAAAATTTTATTATTTTAAAATTGTGATGTGATAGAAAAAAAAAACGAACTTCAGATCTGTAATCAGCACACTCAAATTAGGTTGGTACACTTGTTTTTGCTCAGTAACAAAATCACAATAAAATAAATAAAATGGATATAAATGTATTACAAATATAAAAATTAAAAATTTTATTATTTTAAAATTGTGATGTGATAGAAAAAAACGAACTTCAGATCTGTAATCAGCACACTCAAATTAGGGTTGGTACACTTGTTTCTGTTCAGTAGCAAAATCAAAATAAAATAAATAAAATGGATCTAAATGTATTAAAAATGTAAGAATTAAAAATATTTAAAAATTGTGACGCGATAGATAAAAACAGACTTCAGATCTGTAATTAGCACATTCAAATTAGGGTTGGTACACTTGTTTTTTTTCAGTAGCAAAATCACAATAAAATAAATAAAATGGATCTAAATGTATTAAAAATGTAAAAATTAAAAATATTATTTAAAAATTGTGATGCGATAGAAAAAAAAAAAGGAACTTCAGAACTGTAATGAGCACATTCAAATTAGGGTTGGTACACTTGTTTTTCTTCAGTAGCAAAATCACAATAAAATAAATAAAATAGATGTAAATGTATTAAAAATGTAAAAATTAAAAATATTATTTTAAAATTGTGACGTGATAGATAAAAATAGATTTCAGATCTGTAATCAGCACATTCAAATTAGGGTTGGTACACTTGTTTTTGTTCAGTAGCAAAATCACAATAAAATAAATAAAATGGATCTAAATGTATTAAAAATGTAAAAATTTTATTACTTTAAAATTGTGACATGACAGAAAAAAACGGACTTCAGATCTGTAATCAGCACACTCAAATTAGGGTTGGTACACTTGTTTTGTTCAGTAGCAAAATCACAATAGAATAAATAAAATGGATCTAAATGTATTAAAAATGTAAAAATTAAAAAGTTGTTATTTTAAAATTGTGATGTGATAGAAAAAAACGGACTTCAGATCTGAATCAGCACATTCAAATTAGGGTTGGTACACTTGTTTTTGTTCAGTAGCAAAATCACTGTAGACCAGTGTAATTTATTTAAACCAGATAGGTAACAAGAAATAAACATACTGCATGTACGGCTGAAAAAACAGACTGTATACTACGAAATGTTTGCGAGCCAATGACTGAACGTTTATATCATTACTGGCCAGAGATATTTCTATTCCACTTAACATCACCCTGTTAGGTCGCACTATTTTAAAATATTTTTTGATAAAATGCCTGATTGTTTACTCTTATAACCTTAATGTGTTTGTGTCTACTCTTCAAAACCCTACGTGTGGTTTTCATATAAATACAGTGTGTTCGTAGCTCGGCCGGACTTTGTTTACTCTTATAACCTTAATGTGTTTGTGTCTACTCTTCAAAACCCTACAATTTCGTGTGGTTTTCATATAAATACAGTGTGTTCGTAGCTCGGCCGGACTTTGTTTACTCTTATAACCTTAATGTGTTTGTGTCTACTCTTCAAAACCCTACAATTTCGTGTGGTTTTCATATAAATACAGTGTGTTCGTAGCTCGGCCGGACTTTGTTTACTCTTATAACCTTAATGTGTTTGTGTCTGCTCTTCAAAACCCTACAATTTCGTGTGGTTTTCATATAAATACAGTGTGTTCGTAGCTCGGCCGGACTTTGTTTACTCTTATAACCTTAATGTGTTTGTGTCTGCTCTTCAAAACCCTACAATTTCGTGTGGTTTTCATATAAATACAGTGTGTTCGTAGCTCGGCCGGACTTTGTTTACTCTTATAACCTTAATGTGTTTGTGTCTGCTCTTCAAAACCCTACAATTTCGTGTGGTTTTCATATAAATACAGTGTGTTCGTAGCTCGGCCGGACTTTGTTTACTCTTATAACCTTAATGTGTTTGTGTCTACTCTTCAAAACCCTACGTGTGGTTTTCATATAAATACAGTGTGTTCGTAGCTCGGCCGGACTTGCCGGTCGTTTACGTGTAACTTTGGCAGCAGGTGCGCCAACTTCACCCAGTCCAAGGCCGTGAAACGGTCCGGCCGAGCTACGAACACAATGTACGTTTCCACATCTCGACTCTCCCTTGTTACAAAATATTTTCATTTGTGTTTACTTTTACATCAATGAATCATCTACATGGATTCTGCACTTTTCCCTATTCTAGTTCATCAATCCACCATTTTTGTTAGTTTTCTCACATTTCTTCTTCCATTTGGTTAATATTAGAGAGCTAGTTTTGGTAAGCAATGGTCTTCCATTTTTAGAACATAATGGTGTTATTTTTGTTTATATTCTCCAGTTTCATCATTTACAGCAAACATCTTCAGTTCTTAGATTGTCTCATTTCTTATAAATTTAATCTTCTGAATTGCTTAACTCGTCTGAGAAATTTTATTTTGGTTGCCTGGATTTTACTTTTTCCTTGGTTTTCAGAGTCCATTTTCACTGCAATACAAGAGAGAGAGGGTATGGCCATGGTTCTGTAGAAATGTAATTTCTGTGTCATTTCTACATTTCCTCCTCAAAGTTCTTGTAATTGTTCCACACATCTTTGAGAAGTTAATTTGTGTTTGATGTCTTTGTTATAATCGTGTGTGATCTGCAAACAGAAATGTTCACTTACATAAATGTTCATAAAAATATACATGAGATCATAATTTTTAATATATCCAGCTGGTATCCAGCATTAAGGAAAACTAGCATCAAACCCGCCCGCGTAGCACAATTAAACAACACAACCCCGGACACGGAGCGCACAGGCAACAGCAAACCCGCCTGCGAAGCACATTCGAGTGCGGACCGAGGCGACAACAGCAAGTCCCTCCCGCACGATATCTACAACGATGCAGCCAGCGCAGACCGTAATCGGCACGCGCAGTAGAACAAGCCTCACCAGCAATAGACACCACTGAAGATGTTCACTGCAGCAGTGAATGAAACGTTTGGTCACACAACCAACAGACCACGGTCTCATAGCCCGGAAAACTTTTCTACTATTGACATCGGCCATGAAAGCCTACACTCCAATATATAAACACACAGAAATCTCCAATTTACAATGAATTTTTTATTCCATCTCTTGATCTTGACCTTTCTCTTCTGGCTGTCCATGCATTTGTGATAAGATATTGCAAGAAGGCAGCATTTTATAATCATTCCTGTCTTTGTATTCATGATATCTCCTGACGATTGCCTCTATCCGTTGTTGGTTTCTTTTTTATACTGGACATTTTGTTGTGGACGTTTCTTACTGGACTTTTTCCCTTCAACATTTTTGTTTGTGGCCATTTTTCCTCTGGTCATTTTGAAGTGGGCAATTTGACCTGGAAGCTAAATTTTTTATTTATTGTATCTTTGCAATTAAAATACTAGCACTTTCGTTTTCGTTTTTGTCATTTCATAGTTATAAACTTTTGTTCCAATGCAATATATTTATAAATTTTTGATTTTATGGGACCTTTACAATTAGAAACTTGCACTTTTGGTTTCGTATTTTATATTTTACACTTATAACATTTTGTGAGAGCATTAAACAGATGACTGTCTCTTTTTAAGTCATTTTCATAGAATGCTGTATAGGTCTGGTTATCAGTGAAGAGCAGTGTTTTGAGAGATTTTATTTATTATAACTCTATATCTTTCAGTTCTTTTTCATTCTGTTTCCTAATTTGTCATATACATATAAACTAAACAAAATGGATGGCAGGCAGTATATCTGTCTTACTCCTTGATTAATTTTTATCAGCTCTGTGTCCATAGATACCAAAACAGCAGTGCACCTGTAGAAGCTGCTGTTATCAAATGTTTTGTAGTCCATTATTTTCTAGTATGCCCACAATTTGAGACAAATTACTCTGTCAAAGGCCTTTGTGTAGTCAATGAAGATTATACCGTGCATGTGTCTCGAGTTTATATTCACATTTTTTTCTATTATTTGTTATATTATGAAAACTGCATTGATACATACTCAACTCTTTCAGAAACTATTTTGTTCCTCTTCTAGCAGTATCTCCACTAATATCAGAGTTCTTGTGTTATATTATTGTCTTGTAGACCGAATTTACGAATAGCAGATTTATGTCTATAGTTTGTCATGTCAAATGCCTTCGTGCAGTTTATAAACACTATATGTTTTTCGAGGTTATAGTCACACTTTTTTCTGTTATTTGTGTTGTGAAGGCTGCATTGGTACATGGTCAACTCTTTCAGAAACCATTTTGTTCCTCTCATTTTAGAATCTCTGCTACCGCCTGAGTTATTGTTGTTGTTGTTTTCTAATGCCAGGCGTTTGACAATAAAGTCATTTGACCTCTTGCACTCCAATAAAATGGCAAGTTGTAGCCGATTTAAGTGAACACCATATTTTAACGTTTTGGTGGCTACTTCATTCACACACAACCCCCAGAATGTCTGGAGGACCACACCTGCTGTTGGTCGACGGGTCCATTGGACCTAGCCGGGAGATCTTGTTGATCACCAGCTTTCCCTCCTTAAGCCACTGGAGGACGATTTTAGTGCCATAGCAGGTCAGCACTAGGAACAGAAAAGTAGAAAGAGGAGGAAGGAAAGGGAAATGAACCCCTAGGCCTCGAATGCTCTAATGCCGTCGGGGTCGAAGAAAGTAAGAGTTCAGTCAGAGGACTGGATAGGAAAGGGTAAAGAGGGAATTAGGAATTGAATAGAGGAAAATTATACCAAATTCAGTCATTAACTCATCAAGCTGACCAGTGCTAATTGATGAGTAGCCCCTCCCTTTAGTTCAGCTTGTAAAATTATGCTTACTAAAAATAACTTAAATATAAGGGCCTCGATAAGTAATTAACTGTCACGTGATTTCCTTCCTTTCTACGACGCTGCGACGTAACCACTTGGGCGGACAACCTGAGTTATTGTGGTAGTTATTTTGGTTTCTCTTGATTTCGATTCACTTTATAATACGTATAATATTTAAAATGTGATGAAAAGTTTAAAACTTCACCGTGTTGAAATATGTTTAAAAAAAAAGGTAATGTACTTGATATACTCTGTACGGCCATTTTGGAGTCTCTTTACTCCATTGTCAGCACTGTAAATTCTGTATATGTTTCGAAATTATATTCACGCCTTTTTTATATTATTTGTTGTATTGTGAAAACCACATTGATACATAGTTTACTCTTTCGGAAAACATTTGATTCTCTTCTAGCAGAATCCCTGCTTTCACCTGAGTTATTGTTGTAGTTATTTTGGCATACTGTGTACATTGTTGACAGAATTCAGCAGATTTATGTCCATATAGTTTTTCACATTGCCTTTTTTGAAGTAAAAATGATATTACTTTAGCAAGGCCACTTTCTTTTGAAATAATTTTTTCTCCAAAACATGCTAAATGAAATGTAGAAATCAGAGAAATATTATTTTATTATGGAATAAATAATATATTGAAAAAAAAATACATACTCTGCAGAGGTGTAATGAAACCTAGTTCTAAAGGAGAAAACTATCTGATATTTTGGAAATTATATAAACGAATTTTACAGTAAGGTTTACGAAGAAGTGCACTGCTTGGCTGAGAATGGGTCAACGAGAAGAGCAGACATTATAGCCATCGATCGCCGGAATCAAAGAAGCCTCATTCTTGTCCGTTTTGAGAAGGATGATCAACAAGCCAATAACGTTAACGATGAAAAGAAGTCTATTTACAACCCATGTATTCCTCACTTCAGTGAGAGATACAAAATGAATATTAATACATGGGAAGTAAAAGGACTTCTTTTTGGCGCTAGGGGAACTTCATTTAAGTTAACCAAAACCATTCTTCTTTCTCTTAAATTTTCTAATGAGGACAAAATTTGTCTAATAGTATTGAGAGATTCATTATCCATTTTACACAATCACTTGTATAATACTCTTCATCTCATTACTCTTCAATGTATTTTCATCTCATGTTTCTCCGAAATCAAATTGTACTTTCTTTTTAAATTTATCGTTGTTCCATATTCTCTCCGCAATCTATTGTATTTTTCATTTAACCTCTGCTTTGTATTCTGGATCCTAGTGGTCAGCCGTAGATTTCGGCCAGATGTCCCAAATTGTGGAATTTGTTGTATATTTGAAAATATTTGGAATCACTGAGAGGTGTTAACCAAAGAAATAAGTGGTTTTCTCTTTTAATTGATTGATTCTGGGTTCACATTAACACTTTGTTTAAAAAACTTAAAATTGTTTAACGACACGTTAAAAGTGTTAAAATTTTTAAAAAAGGTTATGTACCTTAGACAGACGGACCGTTTTGACGCTGGTTCTGCGTCATCTTCAGTGTCCCACTTTTAATGTGTCGTTAAACAATTTTAAGTTTTTTTCTCTTTTAACTACATAAAATTAGTTACGAACTTCAAAGTTAAGATCCTAATCAAATAATTCAACTTTTAGTTTGGTTTAAGCTAAACGAAGATATGCATAATATAGAGCATCCTTTTCCAGATGTATTGAAACAATCCAGAAATTGGGAAACTTTATAAAATACAAGTTTCGTTTTGTTACATATTATCATCTCTAAGATGTAAGACCAAGTCTAATTATGGAGAATTGCAATTTCAACTTTCTTGTGGCTTAGCCTCCTCTCTGACTGAATGCCTTCAATTTAAAAGTTTTAAACAGAATTGCTGTTTACAAAGTAGTTTATGCATGCTAGCAAAAATATAGATGCCATTGGTGTCTTTCGAATGGACTAAATCAAAGAAATGTGATCAAAAGTGGGACAAGTCTTCACTCATGGTGCTCAATAGATATTTTCAATAATTGCTTGAATTGTACACAGTTTTATTACTATGTAAAACTCTAAAATATTTTTTGTACTGTAAAATGGATTTATGTAGGTTGCTAAACCTGGTATACTTCCTTGTCATGTTGTAATGTACATAATTGACGGAAAAAAAAAATCTTCCATCACCTAGACTGATATTCTTTAACAGTGTAGTAAATAAAACCATGCCTAACTTTTGTTGTATTAATGATGGAATACTATATCCGAACATATATCCTTTTTTTCCTAGAACTTCCATTCTAATTGCTCAACATGGAGCATTGCAGATGAATTTGTGCTGTAAACACTAGACACCAAATGGACGATCTTTTTTCAACTTCATATTTAGCAGTTTCATAAAAGGTTACACACTATAGTCCCGTCGCTCTAATTTCCGGCAGCCAATCGCGTTGCAGGTCGGCTACATTTAAACGTGTGTGTCTTGCGATTTGCTTATGAAGACATTATTCATTTCTTAAGGCTCGATAAATACTTAATATAATCGCCCGCCATTTTGGCTCTTTCGTTGGCGTTTGCAGAAAGCACACGAAGACGTTATTTGCCGCTCAATTATTTGCTGAATTACATTGCGTTTGATTTATTATCATAGGAGCTACGACATAATGTTTAACGGTGTGGCAAATAGATTCCTCGTATGGTAGCTCGGCAACGAAAGAACAAAAATGGCGAACGATACTACCTACCTAGACTTTATGGAGTCTTCACTTCCTAAGATGTAAGCAAAGAGGAGGAGTCACGCCGGGAATAACAGCGTCGCGACTATAACAAGCAAATATTCTCATGGGAGCAGATAAAAAAGTTATTTTTTTCTTCCACCATATTGATAATGCCAAAAGGTGTGCCTATACAAATTTTGGCCACTCGAGCGCAATTACGATGGCCGTCCAGAAAATAAGCGTCCTTGGGGCCGTTCACAGAAAGAAAACACAATTTCATAAGATTTATTGGAGCAATTGTTGAGCCATTTTTCAACATGTTTCCCACCGGAATTGAGACATTTGTCACACTGTGGGATCAACAGAGAGTGCAGACAGCTGTCCCACACTGGTTCCGATCCCGACAGCACACTTCTACGACACAGGGATACAAAGGGGCAGCAACATGAACATTAGGACTAGAAGCATTTGAAATGTGGATACGGAGAAGAGTGGAGCGTCTGAAGTGGACAGACAGAATAAGAAATGAAGCTGTGTTGGAAAGAGTGAGTGAAGAAAGAATAATGCTGAAACTGATCAGGAAGAGAAAAAGGAATTGGCTGGGTCACTGACTGATGAACTGTCTACTGAAGGATGCACTGGAAGGAATGGTGAACGGGAGAAGAGTTCGGGGCAGAAGAAGATATCAGATGATAGACGACATTAAGATATATGGATCATATGAGGAGACAAAGAGGAAGGCAGAAAATAGGAAAGATTGGAGAATGCTGGGTTTGCAGTGAAAGACCTACCCATGGGCAGAACACTTAGCCTATGTATGTATACTAATAACTAGACGACCTAAAAATCTACTTAAAATGATCATTAAAATGCCCTTAAACTAACGTAAAATTAAGAGAAAATGACATTTAAATATTATTCACCGTACCCGCACCACAACTTCTTAAAAATTAGTCACCTTGTTTCAATGACTGCCCTGCAAATCTCGGGAAGAGGAGGCAACTACCTGGAATTTGGCTAAGATAAAGGAAAAGAACGTGCAACAAAATTAAGGTTTTAAGGGAAAACTATAGATTTTAATGAGGGTTTACACTGTGTTTCAATCAGGGGTGGTCCATGTTAGTGCCTTCATTCTCCGTCTCCTTCCGTGCTTCACTTTTGTTACCAGATCTTCCAAATGAGGGAGTGTGAATGACAAATTGTGGGTGCAGAATGCATTCTTGCAATTTTTGTGTTAAAAATACTGTCTACTACAGTAGATAGTCGACCTGGTTGGCGAGTTGGTATAGCGCTGGCCTTCTACGCTCAAGGTTGCGGGTTCGATCCTGGGCCAGGTCGATGGCATGTAAGTGTGCTTAAATGCGACAGGCTCATGTCAGTAGATTTACTGGCATGTAAAAGAATTCCTGCGGGCCAAAATTCCGGCACATCCGGCAACGCTGATATAACCTCTGCAGTTGCGAGCGTCGTTAAATAAAACAACATTATAACATTATAGTAGACATCCCTTCCAAACCATGTTGAGGACACAACATCCTGTCCAGGACATGGTGAAAGTTTCTCCCCTTTCAAACACAAATTCTAAAGACATCCTCGTACCGATAAAAGAACAGTAACGGTCAAAGTCCTCACTTGAACTAAGCTGCTGTCAAGCATTTTATATTACTTCCATTGTATGAGGTGAAGCCTTCACGGATGGACTTTAGAGTCTGTTCCAAACTATGAAACTCAAACTTCACTGTTATTCACTTATTCAGTAGGTAATTACTACTGACCTGTTTGGTTAGGAAATGATTTAACAGACCTATTGTAAAGAAGAAAGTAAAATGCATTCCAAATTATCTAAAAGTTCTTAAAAAATGCCGAAAAAAAAGACCTATTAGTTCAAAAACGTCAAAAAATTCAATGTGTATTTTACGTTGATATTAACAAAGAAAGGATTTCTATATTAATAGGCATCGTCCTAATGTGAAAAATAAGAAGATGACTTTTCATTAACATCCGCCCCCTACTAATAACTGTCATGAACTACTCAAAGACGCAAAGAAAATTAAAAAAAAAAAAATTATTTAAGAAAGGAGTTGAAAGAAAAAGCAATGTAAAAAAAAAGAGGGGGATAAAAAAACAGGGTGATTCGTAATCGTGTACTATAAAGGATTGCAGAGTATTTTATATTCCAAAATAAACAGATTTTGTCATAAAAACAAATAGCCGTTGACGGATTTGTTATCGAAATATGGCAACACTGTCCAAGCGCAACTTCGGATCAGAGGGCAAACACGCTACTGCCTGAGTTATTCTGGTGGCTTCCTTTTCTCGTTTTGGATTCTATTTATTTCCTTTTCCGCATCTTTACGTAACTGTGTTGAGGTTATTATGTGATCGATTTTACAGTGCAACACGCTTCGGTTCGATTCCACTAGATGTAAGCGGCGGAAGATTTTTCATTTCGATTCTGGTAAGTGGGAGCGGGCTTTTATAGTCTAATAGGAAACAGCGTCCTTGTATATTATATATTAAAATAGTAGTAAATACGGCCATATTGTATTATTAAATACACGGTACAGACTACACAAAAAATGTTAAGTTACCGGTACTCACATCCGTAGTGGTAGAAGATTCAATTATGGTGCAGGCTGTCTCCATCATATTCTACGTTCCCCGTTGTTTCGTTCCGACAAAGATTTCTCGTCATTACGCTATTTGCATTACCCCTGCAATTAAATGATTCCCATTTTAAGTACCTAAGTCACTAGTAAATTAGATTCCACACAACCAGCCTGACTGTAGGAAGAGCTGTCCGTCACATTGCCATCGGTCTATTTACGTGAAATTGTTTTCCGAGAGAATCAAGGATATTTATATCTGTATTTGTTGAATATATCATATAATTACTCTATCACTTACCTTTATCACAAGAATCTAATTCGTGAAGTTTCACTGTATTCAAAGACATTCTTCTCAACACAATATGTACACATTTTCCCTTGTAAAACATTGACTTACGTATCTGACATCTTCAAAAAGGGTTGCACACTTGATTGATCGCATATTCGATTTATAATCGATTATGATTGCTTTCCAATGCAATCTATACAATAAATATAGGAAACTACAAGGTATTGATATTCGATTTATAATCGATTATGATTGCTTTCCAATGCAATCTATACAATAAATATAGGAAACTACAAGGTATTGATATTCGATTTATAATCGATTATGATTGCTTTCCAATGCAATCTATACAATAAATATAGGAAACTACAAGGTATTGAGAATTTAGTTCTTCGCAAGGAGGGAAAACAATTTAACAGGCTTTAACAGCCAAAGAACCTCTCCATTTACCTTCCCAAGCCCAAGACTTCAGAATAATATCTCGGGGGAGGAACTAGAACTTCGTTCGACGGTTCGAACCAAGTTTCTTGGGTTCAAAACCGGCAGAGAACGATACAATTTTTAGCATGGTTTCCTTCGGCAGGAACGTAAAACCGGAGGTCACGTGTCTTAGATTTACGCCATATAAAAGAACCCTGTCCCTGATAAGCAAAATTCGTCGGCCGTTTCTCTCCTACGTTGAATTTCCCAACCAAATAATCTCATTTGAAAGCATCGTTAAAATAATTTTTTTAGTTGGTTATTTAACGACGTTGTATCAACTACTAGTATGGGAAATGCCTGTTATTATTCGGTTGAGAAGCTTTTATCATCCAGTCTGCTGTCAAAAATCTGAAAGTTAGAATTTATAAAACAGTTATATTACCGGTTGTTCTGTATGGTTGTGAAACTTGGACTCTCACTTTGAGACAGGAACATAGGTTAAGGGTGTTTGAGAATAAGGTGCTTAGGAAAATATTTGGGGCTAAGAGGGATGAAGTTACAGGAGAATGGAGAAAGTTACACAACACAGAACTGCACGCATTGTATTCTTCACCTGACATAATTAGGAACATTAAATCCAAACGTTTGAGATGGGCAGGGCATGTAGCACGTATGGGCGAATCCAGAAATGCATATAGAGTGTTAGTTGGGAGGCCGGAGGGAAAAAGACCTTTGGGGAGGCCGAGACGTAGATGGGAAGATATTAAAATTGATTTTAGGGAGGTGGGATATGATGATAGAGACCGGATTAATCTTGCTCAGGATAGGGAGCAATGGCGGCCTTATGTGAGGGCGGTAATGAACCTCCGGGTTCCTTAAAAGCCAGTAAGTGAGTAAGTATCAACTACTAGGTTATTTAGCGTCGATGAGATTTGTGATAGCGAGATGAGGCCGAGGATTCGCTATAGATTACCTGGCATTCACCTTACGGTTGGGGAAAACCTCGGAAAAAACCCAACCAGGTAATCAACCCAAGCGGGGATCGAACCCGCGCCCAAGCGCAACTTCAAACCAGCAGGCAAGCACCTTAACCGACTGGGCCACGCCGGTACGGTACATAAATGGTTCCGAGAAGAAAAAATATACAGACTATCGGGCCAATTGTAATGTTTTCCCGAAAATCGTATATATTTATACAGGGTGAACCATAAGAAACGATACATATCCCTACATATCTAATGGGTCTTTGTGAGATCTATCACTGTGTACCCAATCCATCTCATGACTATAAAATCGCTGACAGGGTTTTATACAGCTCTGCTTTTTTGACTTGAAATGGGCGGAGGCAGTTTTGAGCACTTTCTTTAACCACAGAGCATCGTGTAAGCATCTTACAGTTACCCCATTTGACGACTATTTGTAACTCGAGAGCTGAAGTCCATTCAGCCGTGTCTGTGGGTCAGCCCTAGAGGTTCGACACCCCAGCCAGATTGTGATGGTATTTGTAGTGGAAAAGCAGACTTTGTACAGGGTTCTCTTCTGAAACTTCAGTTTCCATCTATCATTCCATCAACTCTCTCCACCTCCCCCTCGTTTCATGTATCACCTGCAACAATTAAAATCAGTCTTGGGGCAATATGGGTCCCAGATTCATTGACTTAAAAGCATGGGGCTTATCTGGTGGGAGGGATCTCGCGTTGTCAGGGCTGAAGAAGGATGGCCCGCCTGTCACCATCAGATTGAAGAATACGACCTAGACTACCCGTCGTTCTTGTAACAATCAATTGCATTCGTGGATACACACTGAGTCAGTATCTGCCTAGGAGCCTGGATCCATTCCAGGTCCAGCCTTTGAAGAGTCAGTAGTCAAGCTGTTTAACCACACTTACTCATTTCTGACATAGAGTCAAGCATTAGAGAGCTTGTGAGCGAATTTACTCTCATATACAGGGTGTTTCAGAATAACTATTCTTAATTTTCAAATGTGATAGAAGGCACACAATTAAATCTATTTTCGTAATAGAATAGTATCAGGAAATGCTTTCGTATCGAGATATAATGACATGAAATAAATGAGGCTTTAAGGGGAGGCAGAGGTGAATATTTCAAAATCCACAAAATTTATCCGATTTGTTTTAAATTGATCATGGATACTAAGTATGTTATTAGTAATGGACATACCAAGTTTCAACTTTCTAAGTACAATAGTTCTGTAAATATTAATAATTTTATAAAACTTTATATCGTTTGATATAAAATGCTCCATGCACCATATTGTAAGAAATTTTCAATATTTCTTTTTATTTATATGTTCAGAGAAGGTATATAAATAATGATAAGTATTAGTTTATTATGGGAATAATATAGTAATACAGTTATCTTGGTTTTAATTTCATACTTTTAAGGGCACAAAATCAAAAACTAACATCGGAATATCAAAATAAAGATAATAAAAATGGAAAAAACCAAATTTTCATTTTTTCTTCAGTTTTGTTCGAACACCTCTGCCTCCCCTTAAAAGAATCTCAACGTGAAAAGTAATTGGCCACTGATTGTGAGGATGTTGCTCTGCATAAATTCGCCATACCTCATTAGCACTGCTGTAAGCTTTTCATACCTGTGCATGTCTGCTAATCCAACATTTGTAAACCAATGCATTTTTAATGAGTGGACATTTATAAACTGATCTGACAGAAGTTATTTTGTGTCATGCAACGAGAACAAATAAACTTCAATTGTTTCCATGGTAACGGAAACAGCTGAAAAACAATAAAAATACGGCATGGGCCATAATAAGGTACCTTATTGCCTTGATACAGAAATATATATCCCTTATAATGTAGGATTATTCGAAAGTCACGAAACATTATTTTATTTTCATATAAAATTCTGTTTCAATTGTTTCACTATTGTTGCTATGATAAATGAAATAAATAAACAGAAATTCAAGCTTTTCTCGAGTGAGTTATGGGGTTACGTACAGCTTACAGCAGTAAAATTTTGGAAATATTCAACATTTTCTTCTTCCATTACTGTATCTTGTACAATAATGAAAATTAGTATGTGTAAAACACTGTCCTTCTGCTATATGAAAAAAAAAAAACAATTTTATAATTAATTTTTTTTTTTTTTTTTTCAAAATTCAGTTCACTGTGCAGTGATGAAGCGTTTCCCTCATAACTCAAAAACTATCCAACATTCTGTGATGAAATTTTTGTGTGTATTTATGCATGTCATATCTACAATATGATGCAAGATCAGTTCTCTACCTTTGATAGATTGTCTGATAAAAAATAACAGTATTTTCTTCTAACACAAAAAAAAATTATTATTTATTAAGGAATGTAGGTGAAGGAGCATAATATTGTAAACATGAGTTTCAGCAATAAAATAAAAGAGAGAGAACATGAAAAAGTTAAAAAGTTTATGAGTTATGAGGGAAACGCTTCATCACTGCACAGTGAACTGCAACCGTTTTGAATTAAAAATGAATAAATAAATAATTTTTTTAATCGTAAAAATATTTTTCTTTCATATAGCAGAAAGACAGTACTTTACACATACCAATTTTAATTATTGTACAAGATACAGTAATGGAGGAAAAAAAAAGTTGAATATTTCCAAAATTTTTACTGCTGTAAGCTGTACCTAACCCCTTAATGTGTGCTTCTTTGAAAATTCATATCGAAAAATAATAGAGATTGTTCCAAAGCACTGAGAAAATTCAGAACTCTAGATGAATTGAGGTATAGATCCTACAATTTGTCGTCACTGGGGAAGCTTGCAAATAAGTTTAAAGATAGTATTCCGCAATATTTTCTTCTGAATGCTACTTATTCCCTAGGAGAGAGTTTGCTAGTTACTGGTACTTCTTAATTTTTTAACTTCTCCATGTATGCCATACCACTGGTGATACTATGTACTTCATTGTAAGTACAAACACATACTGGGTGTTCATTTCAAAGTGTGTCATGACGTCACTGTTGTTGGGTCACCAATTTGAAGCGAGTTTCAGCTTATATGTTAGAGAAGTTGCCTATTATTTAAGGCGTTCTTCAATCTGAACTTGAGAACGTGTACGGTATAACTTGAACATCGTAGCAACAGATGGCGGTCTGTACGGTCTGTGTGCTACCATAACCTCTTTCGAACTGTGTTTTGCGCTGGCAAGTCGTACGCAGGGTATTTGTTATCATCGGTTGCGTACGGTAACATTCCACAACACAAATCAAATGCTCAGTGTCCATGTTGACCGTCGAAGTTAATGTCAACAAATACGTAAGTAATCGTCTTAACCCTCTCCCCATATCCCGACAGTACGTATTTCCAAACAGTTCACATTCCTGCCACTACCGGCGTTACCGTACATATCGGCACGTACTCTTCAGAATGAACGCCGTACTTGCTAGCCAACTTCTCTGCCTCTTAGATTATACACCTGAGCTGCGGAAGTGTAGGAAGATTGAATTCTCTAGGCTCATCAGCTAGCCACATGATGGCATACAGCGAGCCAAGACACATTTTGAACTGAACACCCTGTACTTTAAGATAAGTTTAAGTTCTCTTTGAACCAGTATGTTTTTAGCGCTGTCTTGACAAATGGAAGAAAGGTATTGAAAAATAAAACCATATGTATTTTGAGAGACAATATTTTATTAAAAGTGTGAAGTAAGCTTTCATATTGAAAGTTCTGTAGGTGAAACATTTATTACGCAAGAATTACTCTAGTATAATTTGAAGTCTCTGTTGTTAAATACTTTAGTAACAATAATCGTGCATATATTAGAAAATACATTCTCAACTCTTGAGTGCTTGTATGCTTATATTAACAATATGATATTACAACAAAGTATAACATACAATATATTATTATATTTTATGGGTTTATTATTATACAATTAACAGTGATGGTATATGTTGTTATTTATTTTATCTAAATTTTTGGACCCTAGCAGTTATCTACTAACTTCTGGTGTGGAAAGTATTGCTCTTTCTCTACATAAATCTATAAATATACATGAACACAAAACAGTTGTCTTCTTGCAGTAGTAGTGCCTTGGAAAAGGAAATCAAGTGCTATTACAGATAACAGCTTCTTCAACTTCAACACATTTTAGTATATTTTAGCCATGATTCCATGGAAATTTATCCAGATTTCAACGAAAACATCTTTAGCCTTATAATATTATAGATATAATTACCAACATGTATATAAACACACAGATGAAACGCTTGAGTAGGTTACGTGATTGATGTTTAGTTCTCTTTATTGCCGATATTTAATGGATAGGAATCTGAAGATACTTCTTCAGAAAACTGTGAGAGAGAGGAATGTAGAATAAAATGGGAGTAGATTTATCAGATACTGTAATGTTCATGTCTCCAGAAAGCATAATTTAGGACAGAATTTCAATTTTTTTGGTCGTAAATTCGTCTATGCAAAAGCCGATTCGATAAAAACTGCGTAAGCATAATGTAAGAGATCGAACTTCAACTGTCAATAATTGCTTAGTAACGGATTTATTCTACATGTAACGGACCTCATAGAAAACTATTTGGTAAGTTGTTGAATAATCCGCAGAAACTGTAAGAAATGGGTAATAAAAACATTATATGCAAAATTACTACAAAATAAAGACTTTTATCCATGACCATAACGAAAAGCATGCCTTTACTAAATACTTTTGCGTTTGTAAAGTAGGCTTTTATTCAACATTACTTTATTTCACTACTGAGATAAAGACTTTACCTCACAGTTTGAACTTTATCTCACAGTTCATTAGTACTTTCCTAGTACCCGGGCACACAAGTATACTTTTCCATTCAACTATTACTCAAGAAGTTAATATATTAGTTACTAGATGTCACTACCTCTACTTCTTTATTACCATTTCTTAAATATACATACACTCAATCTCCTCCTCTTTTCTCTATCTGCTACGTCGTAATTTGTACATTACATCCATATCTAATATGCATCTTTATAAAATTTTGTAATAATTTACCTTTTGGGATGCGAGGAGACTTGAACCTGCGAAGTTGGGTTTATAGGATTTTAAAACAACACGCGTTAACCAACTGAGCTAAACAGACACGATGATTAATTAAGTTTCAATATTCCTCTTAAGTTTACAGAAGTAAAATGTGAAATTATTTTAATCACAATAGTCCCATGAACACTTCTAAATAATCCCTGAAACTTTAAAAAGACGGAAATACACGTTTAAAGTGAAAAAATATATATTAAAATTATATAATTAATTATAATTTGTTATTTATCCAACGCCTTAGATACCATTCTTTACTAATCATGGCCTCCTACATCATGACCTACCTAGTAACGTATTGATTCTAAAATCCATGTCATGGTATGTGATTACATGAGGACTTATTTTCAACATATTTTCTTTTATAAAACATAATTTTTCGTTATGGTCATGGATAGAATTACGTACGGTACTTGTGAGCGTGATCTTTATCGTGCTCGATTGACGCCTCGTGCTTAAATCTTTCCATTTGTGCAATAAAGATGCACTTACCTCACAAGTACCATAAATAACTATTAAAACTATACACCTTATATGTAAACTTTTAAAACATTTGAACATTTATTGCCCTACTACAACATGCGTGCAAAAAAAATTACATGTTGAAACTAGATTAAATTTTACTAGCTGTAGGAATTACAAGTATTATGCAGTGTTCAAAATACGTGAGATACCATGGACTTTTCAAATACGTACGGTAATTAGGGCAAAGAGTTTGGAAATTGCAAGCATATAATTTTACTAATAAAGTGGTTGAAACTTGTTAACAATAATAGTTTGAGTTTTGCGTCATCCTACGTAGAGATAGTATCATGACTATCCTTGATAAACTATTTCCTTAAATTAAGTAAAAAAACGTCAATATATACCGAAATCGTTGGTTCCACTGCTACATTTTTAGTCACTTTAACTGCGAGTAGTATTGCGACTGTTTTTGGGAATGGTACATTGTTGACTTTCCATTTTGTTGCCTCTACCAGCCAATTCGCAGATGTATTGCCACCTGGTGGGCAAATGACAAATCAACTGTGTACCAGTATAACATATATTCAGTTGTACCTGCATCTTTGTTAGAATGGAAGACGTGGAAATGTGAACCAATCCGGCATTTTTCTTTTGAAATAACCAACTTCTAGTTATGCATCGAGGAAATCACTAAAAACTACGATCAGATTGACTGACACCAGAATTTGAACCCAGGATCTCCTGAAGGGATTCGAGTCCAAGAACCACTCACTCGGTAGAATTTCTTTGTGTCTCCTTTGAATAAAATATATTATTCATATCATAAATTACACACAGAATAAAATATTATAAATCTTTCTCCACCTTTACTTTCGGAATGGTTTTGGGTTCCTTTTAAATGATACCAAATTAATAATAGGCCTACTCTTTTCCTGTGAGAGAAAACATGGCAACTCTGTACTTCTCTGTTTAAGTTTCTTCATTGTGTACAGGGGATACATTTTTATACAATTTAAATATAATGTAAAGGTTGTAGATCATAAAGGATGTTTATCTATTATTCCATGTACATCATGGCTAAAATATAACATTTATACTCTTAAAAATGCGAACATCGAAGAGAATTGTACACAAAATACGTCATACAACAATAAAGTTAGAGAAAACTAGATGTAAATGTAATTCAGTCAAAATAAGAAAAAAATAAATTCAATCAGCAAAAGCGGAACTAAAAGAAATGAATATAAAACACTCAACAAGAAACTTCACTTATTCGTACTTAACTAATGTACAGATATCTTAAATTAATTCTCAGAAATAACAAGATACAACAATGCTACAAATGTGAAAGAGTTTTGTTTAAGTTAAAATGTATGTGCTAGGTCGAAATTATCTTCTTACCATCTGAGTATAACATTAAGCAACAAAATATTATTCTATAGTTAGATAAGTTTGCTTGCATAATTATAAATTGCAGGAACTATGTGAGTTACGCTTTGAAATTAATATAAAATAGGCTTAAATAGTATTCATAGAGCTGTTGTGTCATTGTTTAATGTAATGTAGGCGTTCGTGTAGGCCTGAATTATAAATAAAAGCACAAAGACGATATCAGATTTTATGTCAACGATGCTAATAAATAACAGACTGATCTGAGTAGCATTGTTTACATGACGTCACTTGAGGAAAAACAAATGAGTACGAAAAGCAATACTACATAAAAACAAATGAAGTTATATCAAAAAGCATGGATGTCGTCCTCCATTTTTAATAATTATTTTAACAGAAATATCACCAAGATATTTATCAAGGGAGCAGAAATTATTACAAATAATTATTTTTAAATGAAAATAATTTCCAAGTAATTTTGAGATCTTGAATGAAAACTATTTCCAATAAGTTGCAATGTAGCCTATCTAAACAGATGGATAAAATCAAATTATGAATTGTGCTTCAAGCTATGATCAACCAAGACTTTTCTGAACTTTGCTAATCTTTCAGTGTTGAACGTCATTTCTGAGGTGGGAGCATCATTCAAGGCAAATTCATTATCCCTATGATAGAATGATTAGCAAAAAATGCATTTTGACAACTGCGGTAAATTTTTATTAGAACTCTCTCAGTCAGAATTCTTCTATGGATTGTAAATCTGGTACAGGAGATCCCCAATTCTACTTTCTTTTACAAAAAGCCACAGTAAAGATTTCTTCGGAATATGTAAGATGAGACTTTCTTGTGTCAAATTCTAACTACCTTGTTTACATGTTTCGACTTATTTATGGGTCATCTTCAGAACTGGTCGTTGTTGATCTTGGCGCCTCTTGTTCTGTTTTCTGTGAGTGTGCGTTCGTATGGTATAGTGTAGAGTCAAAGAGTGTGTGTGTTTTGAAATTGAGTTGCGTGTTGAGAATTTCGTTGAGGTGTGTTTTCGTGTGTCTGTATATTTCATATTGTTCTAGTGTGTTGAGTTTCTGGCTTTTTGGTTGGATGTGTAGTATTTCCATGTCTGTGTTGATGTCTCTGTGGGTGTGGTTAGCATTTGTGATGTGTTCTGCATATGTGGAGGTGTTTTGTAATTTTGTTATGGCTGTGATGTGTTCTTTGTAACGTGTTTGAAACGATCTGCCTGTCTGTCCTATGTAGAAGTTATTGCAGGTGTTACATTTGAGTTTGTATATGCCTGTGTGGTTGTATTTGTTTGTTTGTGTGTTGAGATGTTTTTGTAGAGTGTTATTTGTTCTGTATGCGATGTTGTAGTTTAATTTCTTGAATGAGGTTGCAATTTTGTGTGTGTTTTTGTTTTCGTACATTAGTGTGATGTATTTTTTGTGTTCTTGTGTTTGTGTTGTATTCTTATGTTTTTTGTGATTATGTTTTGTGACACAGTGTTAAAAGTTGTGTAATCAAGATGTATAAAGATTTCTGTCGTTCTTAGAACTTCATTGACCTCGAAGATGGCATGAAAATATCGTGTAGGTTACTCTATCAAATATATCACACTAACTATAATGCTATTAAAACTACTTCATTATAAATGTACATATTATGCCATATTATGAAGAGACATTCCTGAAGTCAGTTTTCAGTTATTTCCACTAATAAAATCTGTGGTAGGTCTATATAGCTGTACACGTGAATTCATGAAGTTCCACTGGCACTTACAGAACTCATTTTTGGCACAATTTTAAATAAAAGAAGTTCACATGAACATGATTCATATCCATTTCTTCTTCTTGAGAACACAATACACGATTTGGAGTACAAAGAATGCCAATCCTATGTAAATGTTTACCCAGACAATCATGACCTGTAAGGAGTCTGAACATGGCCACAGCAGATTTATGTGGTAAGTCAGGAATTAAATAAGATCTTCCTAGTACATTTTTCCAATGGGAATTTTCTATTTGTAATGAATATTTAGATATTATAATTATTTTTAATGACTTTTTTATTAAATAATATGAAAAATTATAGTTTTGATCTTGTTCAATTTTAGTGCCTCTCTTTGTTAGCTTCAATCTGTCAGAATGCTTCCTATCAGGTTTATGAGGAGGTTGGTTGCGTCTCTTCTGATGGCTCTACTAGACGGGCTGATATCATCATAATTGATCGGCAGAAGGATAAGGGTGTCATTCTTGATCCCACAATCCGTTTTGAGATGCATGAGCAACAGCCACAAGAGGTGTGTCGTGAAAAACAAGTCATATATGAGCCTTGTTGTCAGCATCTCGGAGCACAATACCACATCACACATTGGACAGTTTTGGGCTCATGTTCGGTGCCCGTGGCACGATTCCACGAGAAACTTTAAATCAACTTAAACAATTTAAAATTTCTGATGCAACGATTGATGCCATAGGATCTCACGTGTTAAAATCATCCTTAGCTATAATTAGTAATCATTTGTACCCAACAAACTTTTATTGTAAATGATTTCCTATGTTTACATATCATTTATCTTAATGTTTTTTTTTCCCTTTCAAATTGTCACAAAATTGTTTTTAATGATTATTCTTTATGAATTGATTAGTAGGCCGATCTATCGAATCCTTATTTAGGGCGGCTTTTGTTTATACAAATTATCTATCAGCTCTCTCATTACCGCTTATACCACAATGTGCGGGAATCATTGAAGAACTATGATTTTATTTAAACTTTGGATTTATTTAATCATTGAATGGATTTCTTTTATTTTTTCTATTTTTGGTTGATTTGTTGATACTATTGTGGCTCTAGAGTCAATTAATATGACTATATTCTTGCAACGATGAATCCAAATAAATAAATTTTGAAGGGATGTATAAATAGCTTCAATTTCTCCATAAACATTTTTGGTATTTTCCCCCCACATTCTTATAGAATGAAAAGAATTCACAAGTACCATCTGCTACAGCTCCTTCCTCTGGATCCATGAGACTAAGACAGACAAAGGTAAAAGTACTTTATTTATAAATTTCTTCTTTTAGTGGGTTTTATTTTGCTTTGCAGATTCGTAAATCTTCATGAGTAGTTCGTAATAAAAAAAATAACATCACTGTCTAAATTGGTACTATAGGCTACGCTTTAATCATTCACAGTTGTGTCGCTCACCCTGAAATATCTCTGGTGACATTTCTGCATTTCAAATATGTCAGAGACAGAACAATAGATTCATCGTTTAATTACACCCAATATTTTGCGCATGACTGGGATTTTACTTAAAAAAATTATGAACATTTTCTTGGAATTAAGTAGTTTAACAAATGGTTAACACAGAGCAACTCCAAAAATGTGCCTGACGATTTCATAAACATGAATAAAAGTGGTGCAAAATCTACATTACATTCGAGAGGGGCCGAATGTGAGATGTTCCCTTGTCAGCATGACTTCATCATGAAATAAATATGCAGTAGGACAGTATTATCAAGAAATATCATTCACAACATTTATCCTTTTTAAATAAACTGACTGGAATTACATTTATCACGCTGCAGATTCCAGTGCGGAGGAAACTGCCTCAAATGGGTGGTAACAGCTACACAACATACTTCGTAAAAATGTAATAGAAATACATAATTATGTGCCTAGCCAGCTAAAGCTACATGCCTGCATGTAGGTACAGAGTAGCACATACACTGCACTTTTAGTGCTCTATAAACCATTTCAATAATTAAACACCAACAGAGGTTCAAACAACAAGAATTATATATGATAACACATAAGAGAAGGCAAGACTCAATACAGCACAACTTCGATCATCATCGTTTATACCAACAAAGAACCAGACTGATGCACAAATACACTAAATAATGAGTTTATGTTGTATCACTTGATGTATAATGCGTATACAATTAATTATTAAGACTTTAATAAATTTAACTCAATACTAAAATGGCTTTATTGAAAGAATGAATGAATATCCATAGCAACAAAAAACAAAAGAGCAAAAAGGATAGCCAATAAAATAAATATAAAATGACCTGGGTTTCCAGGCTAGCCACAATGTTTATGTAGAAACTTAATCAATTTTTATAATAATGTTGCAATAATTAAGGAAACCAGTATGAAAAAAACTGACCAACAATCGTTTTTCAGATTTTTATAAATATTAAGATTCCCCATTAAATTCTGAAGGATTTTATATATGGGTTATATAAGTTCCGACATTTTTAAATATCGCTGGTTATATTCATTATAGTTCACGTTAACACTTTGTTTGTTAAAAACATAAAATTGTTTAGTCACACGTTAAAAAAATAAAAAATTTTAACACTTTTTAACATGTGACTAAACAATTATATGTTTTTAAATAGCATTTATGGTAAGACATTTTATTTAAAATCAAACCTTGCATGACAATACAAGTAACTGGGTTGAAATGTCGTTATGTTGTTGTTTTCCAATGCCAGGCGTTTGACAATAAAGTCATTTGACCTCTTGCACTCTAATATTTTTCAAAGATATATCATGGTCAGCCACTGAAGCACAGATTTTGAGGTGTTCCAAATCCATTTCTAAGAAATGTCGTTATAAAATGGGTATAAATGATTTGATTATTATCATTTCAATAACTATTATAGTTTTCGGAAACAAACTGACAATTTTAATCGAAGTTGTGCTGTATACAACAAGAGATGTGCTCAATAAGTGAAAAACTTGAAAGATGAAACCAGAAGCAGTATGTCGTGTATATCAAGTCTCCAAAGAAAATTTCTTATGCAGGTGTGAACTCTTAACCCACAGGAATGCCTAACCATTGATAACTATTCGCCAAGCCAGGTTATGCAGGAAATACGAGTATATTAGAAAATTGTCATTTTATAATCTTTGTTACTTACTAAACTGTTGGAATCGAAATTGAATTATTTTGTGTCTTCATTTATATCACAGCTCGTGAATCACATCAACAGATCTGGTTTAACCACTGGATGGCTGGTTACAGATTAATATTATAATATGTAATGAAATGCAAGAATAGAAATGCGTAAAAATGAAAGTACAAATTGCAAAGTGTAATCACAGAGCTACTGGCATTCTTTACTGAGTAAACTTGATATGAAATGTAAATGCAGAGCTTGTGTTTACAAAATTTCATTCTGGTGAAGAATGGGAATATAAATTAAATTACAGAAATAAAAAGATCTAATTTTCTTTCACACAACATTATCTGAATATACTTTGCTTCTTTGTCCTACCTTACGTATCTTATATATGCATATTCACTTAAGACATTTTTCTGCCTTCAAATTCGTCAAGAAAATAAAAGGTTTATGGGTCATTCCATGCAAAAAAATATGCTTTTGAACCATCATGTCTCAAAAGTTAAAAATATTGTAGTAGGTTATTTTGTGTGTTCTAAATATGCATTTCACGCAATATTATATTTTTATCTTTCATAGTTTGGCAGCAATCAGCATTTAAAATATTGGTTTAATAAAGAACACGGTTTCATTCATTGAAGTTTTCTTACTATGTAAAAGAACAAAGAAAAGTGATTTCAATGCAATTAGAAAGAGGAGAGCCTTGTTTATAAATTCCCTCAAAATGAAAAAAAAAATGTATAATTTTTTAAGTAGTTACCCACCGTAAAATAATTTAAAATAATATAGAACACAAAATGCAATTCATTTTTACAGACGAAAAACATGTGTTTAATTCTTTAGGCTATTTTGATTCCACTGTGAAAATTTCAGAATGCTGACTTAAATATCATGTCAGTTTTCAATAAAAATAACTCACTGGAACAAAGGAGCTCAGCACGTAGGCTCTCCCGTCGTACAGAATGTTGCACGATCAAGGTCAGGGAGATGGACGTTTGGGATTACTCATCGTTATGAAGTCTCGCAAATGCTGTGACCACCACACATAGCAAGCGATTTTCAACCGTCAGAACAAAAATTAATAATTTTATTAATTTAATTATTCATAGGTTTTTTGAGGTTATGTCATAAAACTTGAGAGATGAATTAAGAATAAGATTTTCTTCAATACGAATGAAATTCGCATTAATTTAAATTGGTGCATTCGAATATAAAACTATTTCTTTTTTTTAATGAGGTGTTTTCATGAGCATTCCTTAATATTATTCGAATTAGTCTTTAAGATATTAAAATATGGTTGTTCAGGTTTACAATGGCGTCTCTTTAGTTTCGATGACGCTTCATATAGGGTGTCTAGAATATTTCAAATTATGAATAGCATATAACTGCCACCCATTTTTCAGTCATCTGTATGACTAAAATATTAATGATATGGCGGTCATACTTGGCAGTTTAATTAATTTTCATAATGACATTATTATATTAAAAGCCCCAAAAAAATTCATGACATCACTGGCATATTCTTAAAAATTTTTGTATGGAATGACCCTTATAACAATCCTACACAGTTATCCTCAGATTTTCATATCAACATGGCAAAAATTTAGCTTCTCTGTTCATACATAACTCAGGTTAGAGTCCCTATATATTAAGAGTCGAGTCTTGTAGACCAAGAAGCATGGCATGCAATATTTTACTTCACAAACAAGTAAACAATGTAGTAGGGATAATCAATTCTGATTGGTTGGATCAAAAATCATTGCTTACTTTAACCATGCCATATTTAATCTTCAGATAAGTTCACAGATGGCTTTGACTTCGATTTTTTTTTTCGCAAAGAAAAAAGAAAGCATCATTCTGTTGTTCTTATGTTCTGTAATAAAAAGCCACCTGTGAATTAATTTCATTATTAAAAATTAAATATGGTATAGTTAAAGTAAGCCATGACTTTTGGTTCAACCAATCAGAATTGATTAAACATAATATATCTCAACTCTTGGTAAAATAGAGAGTGCTTATCAATTTTCAAGTTATTACACAATCATTAAATGAAGTGAAAGTGAAGTTATTTTGAGTTTCTATCTTATGCAATGAAATGCAAAGACAAGTGTTAAATGTTATTGTCTGTTTAAATCTCGGTTTATACAAAAATGTGAGCATATGTCAAGTTCACACCTGTGGTTTCAAATACTCTTAATTTTATTCTAAGAGCATAATAGCTGATTATAATATAATTCCATCAATAGTGGATATTTGCTAGAAAACTGTAAGATACAACATCTGTAAAACTGGTACAAGACTGCTAATGGTTACAAAGACAAGCAAAATTTAATAAAAGGAATGTGACAAATGTCATTAACATCTATAGTATCTGTCATATTAGAAGGCAGTTGGCATACACAGAAGGAATAGACATACAAATGTGCCATTGTACCAGAAGACTCAAGCTGCAAGCTTCTGTGATAGGTACATTTATGCACTTTGGCAACGATGGACATGAATAGTCCATTATCCTCTTCTCTCTTAAAGAAATAGTTAAGCAGAGAAAACCAACTTCCTGGCATATGTATGAAAAAGCTGATGTCTGCTACAATCACTTTTCATGGCGAAATTTGATAATTTTTGGTGTTTTAAAAATATAAATAACTGATTAAATGGCGATCTTACTCGTGTTAATTATGTAAGCATGTGCGGCTTATAGCTGTTTCGATGCTACTTGACACCATCCTCAGAGCCTTCTGTGTCTCGGCGTCATCTCAACTTCGCTGCCTGTTGTGTGGGTGCATTCGTGTGATGAAGAGTTGTGTCAAATAGTGTGTGTGTTCTGAAACTGATCTGTGTGTTGAGAATTTGATCAGGGTGTGTTTTAGTGTGTCTGTATATTTCATATTGTTCTAGTGTGTTGAGTTTTTGGTTTTTGGGTTGTATGTGTAGGATTTCCATGTCTGTATTTATGTTTTGTATGTGTGGTTAGCATTGGTTATGTGTTCAGCATATGTAGATGTATTGTGTCCTCTGGTTATTGCTTTAATGTGTTCTTTGTATCGAGTTTGGAATGATTTGCCTGTCTGTCCAATGTAGAAACTGTCGCAACTATTGCATGTGAGTTTGTATACGCCTGTGTGGTTGTATTTATTTGTTTGTGTGTTGAGATGTCTTTGTAGTGTGTTTTCTGTTCTGTATGCTATGTTGTATTTCTGTTTTCTGAATGAGGATGCGATCTTGTGTGTGTTTTTGTTTTCGTATGTTAGTGTGATGTATTTCTTGTGTTTTGTGTTTGTTGAGTTTTTGTTTTGTCTTCCTTATGATGTTGTCTATTATGTTTGGGTTGTAACTATTTTCTTGTGCTATAAATTACATATTCATTATGAGGTCTTGCCCACCTCATTGAATATTACACGACTACTATGAAGTAGCCAATGTGTATTATTACTATTTAATACGAGAAAAATTCGTACTGGCACCGGGAAGCATTACGAGAAGGGTTCGGCCGGCGCCGTGTATCGTGTCCCGGCATAGCTCAGTTGGAAAGAGCGCTCAGCGCGCAGAGCTGAGAGGTCCTGGGTTCGATTCCCAGTGCCGGTACGAATTTTTATCGTATTAAATAGTTCTTGTGCTATGTATTTGATCGTGTTCACTTTTTCATTGTAGTGTTGTTGGCTCATGACAGATTCAACATGGATTTTAAAAATAGTAATAAAATTAGTTTATAAACAAAATTAAAAACAATATAATGAAAATTTTGCTGGTGACGCATACTGCAAGAAAGCTGGCAAACATGCTGAGGCTGATTGGTTCAAACAACACCACGTGATCAGATGCACAGAGACATTCTATAATGGGCCACCTTCTAATATGACGGATATGGTAACTCCTAAACTCTGACCCACATACATTACAGTGATATGAAAGTGACTAGTGTTATATTGTAAAATGGAAGCATAACATTCCAATGGTAACAATAATGCCACATGTTTGATAAAACTGACATTCCAGCCATATTATTATTAATATTAATATGTCATTATCGTTACACAAAAATCGTTCTATCACAATATTTAAAATTGTGTTACTTTCTATACATCTTCACATTTCAATTCACCTGATAGTGTACTATTTTATTGCCAGTATGAAACTGAAAGATACCTTACAAAAAATAGTGAGGTGTACATGTTATGGCCCTGATATAATGTAATCCATTTTACTGCAGACAACTTTTACCAACAAAATAACAGTTGAGAACGATATAGAAAGCCACCAGCGTAGCTCTGTCGGCTAAGGGTACGTACAAGATGGAGCGACGATAAACGATAAAAGAAGCAGCGATGCTATATCAGAGAGAATTGAAGCATGCATTGTCATTGAGGTGTGCATATTGGAGTAACGATAAAAGCGAAGATGCACGATAAAAGCGACGAAAAAGAAAAGTTCCATTTTCTTCGCTCTTGTCGTTCATATAATATCTGATTAAGATAATATTGATGTGTATAATGACTGGTGGTTATCAATATATCCGAATATTAATAGATTTATTATTATTTCGGCATATTAAATTAATTGTTGTAGATATTGGCAAATTGATCAGTTGTGTATTTATTCGTCCTATGTTATGTGATCACAATAATCAATCACAGCACAACGAATTTATACTAACTTTGGGATGAGAAACGGTTTAATTTTGTACGTATTTCAGTTATATTAACCTTGAACCTAACAGCTGATATTTGCTATATATCTTCTTTCATTAAGTGAATGCATAGAATATCTTCTACTGATAAATCAAAATGTTCGCTTCCCGCGTCCTCGTTGCTCCGATATGAACACTTGATTCTTTGATAATACCAAAGCGTCGCTAGGTCATTTCTTTTATCGTTTATCGTTGCTCCAACGTGTACCTAACCTAAGGCGCTTGCCTACCGATCCGGAGTTGCGTTCGGGCGCGGGTTCGATTCCCACTTGGGCTGATTACCTGGTTGGGTTTTTCCGAGGTTTTCCCCAACCGTAAGGCAAATGTCAGGTAATCTATGGCGAATCCTCGGCCTCATCTCACCAAATACCATATCGCGATCATCAATCCCATCGACGCTAAATAACCTCGTAGTTGATACAGCGTCGTTAAATAACCAAGTAAAAAAAGAAACGATATAGAATTAGGTATTACCAGGGGCGTACGCAAAGGGGAGTTACTGAATTTGAACCCCACCCCTTTAACTTTTTGAAAAAAAAAATGACATATTTAGATTTCAGTACTGTTTTATCCATAACCGTTTTCCCTTCTCTAATTTTTCACTGTCAGAGTAACAAAATCTACATCGACATAAGGCATATTTCGTGCTGCAGCACGTTCGAATTATAACAATGCTATCTTTATTTATTTTTATTTTATTGGGTTATTTTACGACGCTGTATCAACATCTAGGTTATTTAGCGTCAGAATGAAATGAAGGTGATAATTCCGGTGAAATGAGTCCGGGGTCCAGCACCGAAAGTTACCCAGCATTTGCTCGTATTGGGTTGAGGGAAAACCGCGGAAAAAACCTCAACCAGGTAACTTGCCCCAACTGGAATTCGAACCCGGGCCACCTGGTTTTGCGGCCAGACACGCTGACCGTTACTCCACAGGTGTGGACCGCTATCTTTATTGTAAAGAGACCTACCGCCTAGAACCGACCTTGTAATAAAATGAAGCCGACACAATATGAAATTTAACTTTTTGTGAAACATATTGAAAAGTTAGTTTTAACAGTTCTGCAGTGCAGATGTTAAATATTTTGCATTGTCGATTTTAAACTCATTTTAAGAGCGGTATTCTAACCCGTTCGTTAGTTTGAGTTCTGACTTTATTGTGAAGATTCGTTTAATGTTTTGTGTCTGTTACAGTTCATATTTTTAATAATAATAATAATAATAATAATAATAATAATAATAATAATAATAATAATAATAATAATAATAATAATAATAATAATAATAATAATAATAATAATAATAATAATAATAATAATAATAATAATAATAATAATAATAATAATAATAATAATAATGTACAAAATTTAAAATACCAATAATGTAAATTGCAAACAAAATTCTGCATTCACCACTGAATTTCACCAACAAAAACAGTTGACAACGATCTAGAATTAGGTACAATATTTTAATACAACGTAAATGACTGAAAGACACCTAATATTATAGCAGTACATAGTCATATATTTTTCTAAAAAAAATGGCGTTTTACAAGAGTCCAGTAGTTATAGTCACGACGGTGTTATTTCCGGCATGACTCCGCCTCTTTGCTTACGTCTTAGGAAGTGAAGGCTCTATAAAGTCTAGGTAGGTAGTATCGTTCGCCATTTTTGTTCTTTCGTTCCCGAGCTACCAGATGAGGAATCTATTTGCCACGCCATTAAACATTATCATGTCGTAGCTCCTATGATAATAAATCAAACGCACTGTAATTCAGCGAATAATTGAGCGGCAAATAACGTCTTCGTGTGCTTTCTGCGAACGCCAACGAAAGAGCCAAAATGGCGGACGATTATATTAAGTATTTATCGAGCCTTAAGAAATGGATAACGTCTTCATAAGCAAATCACAAGACGCACACGTTTAAATGTAGCCCATCAATGCGATTGGCTGCCGGAAATTAGAGCGACGGGACTATAGTTTCCTTCAAAAGTATCAACTGCAGCTCCTGCGCTAAAAGCAGATACAGCTGAACTTCTAACATTGCGAAGGAGGAGGTGTGAGGTCCTAGGCTCGAATCTTTGTATTTCCATTCTTCTCTGTTCTGTTTTTAATTATTTTTGTTGTTTAATAATATAAATATTATCATTATGTTCATAGATTTGTTCAAAATTTTACACACATTTAAACACATCTTCTTGTGGGACATATGTAAAATACAGGGTGATTCAGAAAGAACAGTAAATGATTTAGAGGTGGTTATGAGGTTACGTTAATTTTTACTGGCTATATCGTATAGGCCTAGGTTATGTTTTAAACACAACATTATGTCAAAGCCACACTGCACACTATTTTTAAATATAAAAACAACTTCAGCATAAATATTCTCTCTAAAATTAAACGTTTCTTATCAGTAAAATCTGACATAAAATGGAAACAATATCACGGTACATAAATCATGAGTGGAGTTTGAA
This sequence comes from Periplaneta americana, assembly GCA_025594305.2. Taxonomy (NCBI): domain Eukaryota; kingdom Metazoa; phylum Arthropoda; class Insecta; order Blattodea; family Blattidae; genus Periplaneta; species Periplaneta americana. Next base: position 107,535,506 of record JAJSOF020000031.1, on the reverse strand, counting down.
TTGTAAAAAGGATATTTTGAAATTTGCTCTTTATTGCTACGTTTAAATTGTTTTCTTACTACCATCCTCACATGAATAAAGTACTGTTTTTTTCCTGTAAGAGCTAAAATGGTCAGGATGTCTGAATTTAATCATGGATTACCCTCATACTGTTATATTGAGCTTCAATTAAGCCCCATAATACTACATTCAAAACTAGACCTAGTATTCCATTGGCATTTTTCAAAGTATGTGCAGAATCAAGTCAAAATATTTTCTACCATTACTAACAACTGGTACCATACACTGACAGAAGCATTTTTCATGATCAATCCATTCTGCCCATGTATCACTTCACAACTTATTTCAGTCGCTCTACAAAAGAAGTGAAAATCATATGAACAATTATATCAATATTACGAACTTAACTGTACTTTATCTTAATTCACAAGATTTTAACACAATTTCAAAATTTATAAAAAACAAACAATTCTCATAAATTGAATAATTTCAAGGGAAAAATTGTTCCGGGGCTGGTTATCGATCCTGGGAACTCTGGTTGAATGTACTAGCACTCTACCAACTGAACTATCCAGGAACTCCACCAGACACCAATGCAACAACAAGAAATAATAAATATTTACAAGCCTTAGCAACACTGATATATGAAAACGAGGCCTGGACTATTAAGAAGACAGATGAAAATCGACTTCAAGTAATGGCAGTTATATCAAGTCTATATGCTCGAAGAGTTTTACAATAGTTATGTAGCAATATGCCTATCAATGCATTCAATTTTTTTATTACACTAATTTTAAAATATGTAAAAAAAGAAAGGGTCAGGAAACGTTTTAAAATCCTCATTAATACAGCAACAAAAAAGGATAAAATGTACAGGCCTCTAGTAACAGAGCTATAGATTTCCGAACTAGAAGACAGTTGAATAACGACTTCAAGCAGCAGAAATGGAATGAATAAGGAAAACTGCTAGTTTATACTAATGGACTAGAAAAGAAATAAGAAAATATTGGACAAATTTAAAGATTACAAATTTTAAAGTGTATATAAAATTAAAAAAAACATGGACAAGACAAATTATAGTATAACTTTCGAAGAATATCACTTCTGTTGACGTCGTACAAAATTTTGTCCAATATTCTTTTGAGAAGATTAACTCCATGTAGATGAAATTATTGGGAACATCAGTGCGGTTTTAGGCGTAATAGATCGACTATTGATAAGATTTTTTGTATTCGACAGATAATGGACAAAATGGGAGTATAAGGGTACAGTACATCAGTTATTCATAGATTTCAAAAAGGCATATGACTCGGTTAAGAGAGAAGTTCTATAAAAACTAGTTTCATTAATAAAAATGTGTCTCAGTAAAACTTACAGCAGAGTCCGTACAGGCCAGTTTCTGTCAGATGCGTTTCCAATTCACTGCGGGCTAAACCAAGGAGATGCTCTATCACCTTTACTTTTTAACTTTGCTCTAGAGTATGCCATTATGAAAGTCCAGGATAACAGAGAGGGTTTGGAATTGAACGGGTTACATCAGCTGCTTGTCTATGCGGATGACATGAATATGTTAGGAGACAATCCACAAACTATTAGGGAAAACACGGAAATTTTACTTGAAGCAAGTAAAGAGATAGGTTTGGAAGTAAATCCCGAAAAGACAAAGTATATGATTATGTCTCGTGACCAGAATTTTGTACGAAATGGAAATATAGAGATTGGAAATTTATTCTTTGAAGAGGTGGAAAAATTCAGATATCTTGGAGCAACAGTAACAAATATAAATGATACTCGGGAGGAAATTAAACACAGAATAAATTTGGGAAATGTCTGTTTTTATTCGGTTGAGAAGCTTCTATCATCCAGTCTGCTCTCAAAAAAGCTGACAGTTACAATTTATAAAACAGTTATATTACCGGTTGTTCTGTATGGTTGTGAAACTTGGACTCTCACTTTGAGAGAGGAGCAGACATTAAGGGTGTTTGAGAATAAGTTGCTTAGGAAAATATTTGGGGCTAAGAGGGATGAAATTACAGGAGAATGGAGAAAGTTACACAACACAGAACTGCATGAATTTTATTCTTCACCTGACATAATTAGGAACATTAAATCCAGACGTTTGAAATGGGCAGGGCATGAAGCACGAATGGGCGAATCCAGAAACGCATATAGAGTGTTAGTTGGGAGACCGGAAGGAAAAAGACCTTTGGGGAGGCGGGGACGTAGATGGGAGGATAATATTAAAATGGATTTGAAGGAGGTGGGAAATGATGATGGAAACTGGATTAATCTTGCTCAGGATAGGGACTGATGGCGGGCTTATGTGAGGGCGGCAATGAACCTCCAGGTTCCTTAAAAGCCATAAGTAAGTAAGTTTAAAGTCTAAGTAGGCCTATGTTGTAAATTTACACAACCACTTTGAAGAATAACCAATATGAAATACTATGCTTTTTACATATGTCTCATAATTTGCAATTTATAATTTCTTAATATTACTGAATATATCAGTTAATGTTATTTATCCTCTAATAAACTGTTGTTAGCTGTTTTTACAGTCATCTGTAAAACTCTCCTGTTAGCATGCAATTTTTCAGAATCCAACCTCTTGTCATAATAATCTTCTAGTACAAATTACACATTTAGTCCAAAGTTGAAAGCTAGCATGCACAACACAAATCCTATCACTCCATATAAAAGACTGCGCAAGTAACCCTTTCCATGAATATTTTCTTTTCTTGTTACACAGTGTTTTTCAAGTAACTTCTCACTCTTAATAAACTGTTTATTAAATGACAAAAAACTGTAACTTCATCAGAACTTTTTCTGATTTTAAATAATTCATCTGAGTCAACCAGAATACACCTAAGATCTGTGTAGGCTACATATACAGTATCAGCCTGATATAACGTACACTGATATACAGCACATTCGGAAATAACACAGTAAAAAATATACTCCCTGAAAAAAATCACAATAATCTCACTAGAGGTTTTGATTTTATCTAGAGAAAAATAAAAATTCAATTAGGATTTAACTGACTATTACACGATTAGAAGAAAGTATATAAAGATTATAAGAAATAAAGTACTCTAATAAAATAAAATATTAATTGACTTACTAAAATACTAAACTGTCTCGAAAATGTATTATTGCGCCATCTCATCATTACAAATATTCCGCTAGATGGCAGTAGTGTGTTGTGATCAGCTGTTCTCTTGTTACCAGTTGTGCCAACTATATAATCTTCACTGAACTTTATGGACGATTACTAGTCAAGAAGGCTTTGTTGATTCAGTTTCATTTTTATTAAAACAGTTGCATTCCACTTCAATTATCAATATATATTAAACAATCTCTGATACGTGACTATCCATAATCTTATACAGCAGAAGCTGTAACACAACCTAAATAATATAAACAAGATAAATGATAGAAAAGTTTTAATTAAGGATGATGAAATAAACATGACTCATTTTAAAAGGTACAATTATTGAAAGTACAATGCTGGCAAAAATGCTAGAGAGATGATAAAAACAAATGCTAGGGAGGCGATAAAAACAAATGTTAGGGAGATGATAAAAAATTATAGGATAAGCAGCCATGATTGGTTGAAACACGTCGTTTCGTTCCGTTTTATTGGTCGAAAGTAGTATGACGTAGTAAAAGTGTAATAGTCAGTGAAAACAATTCTATAATAGTAATATGCGTTACAAGAGCGGTATGTTGACGTTTTCATGTTCGAGGAAAAGATTGAAAAAGAGAAACGTAGTTGAGCTTTTTTAATTTCCGAGAACATGAAAACAAACATACCGCTCGTGTATCGTACATTATTTTGTGCAAAGATCGTTTATTACATACCTGAAAGAGGAATTTCTAATTAGTTGCAATGAAATCTCTATCTTGGTTTCTGTTCAATGACGGCAACATTGGAAAACAAATATATCTATCTTCAACATTGTTGCTATAAAATGTTTTCTGTGTTTACTATACTGCAGCAGGCCGTGATATACGTCTGTCTTTTTTTTCCCCCCAGTCTATGATGAGTCTGGAATCTTGTTGATTTTTTCACGGTGAAAATTCGTCTCATCTGCATTAAAAATGCGTGATGGGTCATCTAGAACAGACACTGAGTATCGAACTTTTACTGTAATTTATAAGTAGGCCTACCATGTCATGGTGTATAATTCACATCATAGAAAGGGTTACTAACTCATAGTATGATCACAATAACATATTCCTTTATACACGTTTTTGAACAGCAAAACTGGCAAATACATTTGCGACTATAACTGTAATGGTATCACAATGTATACATAGTTTTGTCCTTGTCCTTACAAACTAACCTCACTTTCAAAATGCCCACATATCTACATCTGAGAGCATATACACGAGAAGATAGCGTAAGTCTCAAATGATGCAACTGAAAAGTGTGCCAATATGACCATATTTGGGTGGCCATGACAGCTATTTTGTTTAAAGTGTGAGTTCTGTAGTGTGTTTACAAATTGATTTACCCCACGTGCTAGGTTTCTGCCCTCAGGGCGAATTACTGCGAATTGACAGACATAACACAGTCCGCTCAATAATTGCTAACAGATTAAGGGAACGTGGTGAATACGAAGTATATGAGGAAGTTCAATGTCTTCCTACGGAAGGGTCTACATGGCGTGCTGGCATCATAATAATTGACCGAGATAAAAACTGTCTCATTCTTGACCCCACTGTAAGGTTCGAAATTAATGAAGATCAACCAAAGCAGGTACATGAAGAGAAACGCGCTATTTACCTTCCATGCTGTGATGATCTCAGTCATAAATATAATATTCAAGATTGGAATGTCATTGGACTCATGTTTGGTGCACGAGGAACAATTCCCAAGTTTACATTGGAGATCCTCAGAAAATTAAAGGTTCCTGATAAGACTCTTCAGACAATTGCATCAACCATTTTAAAATCTTCACTGAACATCATCAATCACCATCTCTATTCATCTTTATAATATTCAATGTATATTATTTATTTTCAATAAATTTTTATCGTTTTGATAGCTACCACATCTTGTCGCAGAATATTCTTTTTTAAAATTTCATTATGTAGTTTTTTAATATTAATTTACATTTTTTTTTTTTTGTTCATTTGAATTGATTAGGGTGCCGATATTTTAAATCCAAGATTTGGACGGCTATCATTTCGATCATGTATGTGTATTATTATTATTATTATTATTATTATTATTATTATTATTATTATTATTATTATTATTATTATTATTATGTGTTTGAGAAGTTCAATGCTATTTGATTAATGCTATTTACGTAAAACTGATATTCAGATAATGAACGTATGGAAGAATAATAATAAATATTTCATACAGCCTATTAGAATAAAATAAGCAGACCATGTTACCCAGGTTTTTGGAAGTTTTTGATAGAAATGCATAACTCCATTGTGCTACAGCCACAAGAGGAGCCAGTGATGAACAGAGCAACTGCCACCTAGTACTCAACTGCGTAACTACCAGACGTGATATGGGTGCTGCATGGTCGATGCTGTGAACTTCTACATGTGTTACCGGCTTTTCTTTGACTGGAGTTCGCCACTTTATCACAGCTCATCAGTTTTTCGACGAGATTCAGTGACTCCATTTCCAGATCCCGAGAATCGAATCAGGGACCTCCTAGTTCACAGCCAGGCAAGCTAGCCACTACACCAAAGAGTCAGCCATTAAAATACATAAAGTGTAAATTGGTGTTTACCTTATTCAATATGTGAAGATATTGCTGCTAATGTTGTATGTCACAATAGCCTAGGCCTACTGTAATAATAAAAATATATTGTCAATACAAGAAATGCAATTCTATTTATTACACTATAGATGAAAAATATAACGAAAAACGTTTCCAAAATTTGCTACATTATTTCCTGATTTGTATGACTCGCTCTTAAATAATTTTTTATTAAAATACATTAATTAATTAATTAAAGAGAATAACCATCACATATTGCTGAGTTTTGGGCAGCACATCGTATAGGCATATAAGTTTTGATAGTCACTTTTAGTGCTTTTGTATATTTTTTATCACAGAACCGAGAAATGTGTTAGAAATTACGTTTTTAACGTATGTAAATTTTTTCTTTGAACTTCACTTAAGCTTGAAAGTCTGACAGTTGGATAAAGAGGAGGTTAAAAACGACAAAGTTTCCGTGCACTGGATAACAAAGGTCTCCCCGTCCACTATTACATTCTATACAGAGTTCCACCACCTTTTTCTCCAGAAGAAAAGCACTGGTTATTTTGTAGATCTACCTATTTGATTTTGTTAATTTTTAAATGTTTGAACTTCAAAATGTGTATTTTATATTGTATTGAATTGGCAATTGATGTTCTGAGTACGTAATAATAATAATAATAATAATAATAATAATAATAATAATAATAATAATAATAATAATAACAAAATAGGATAAATTATTCTTCATATTTATTAGTACATAAGAACAGTAAATTTTGTTAAACAAAACCAGCAATTTACGTATGTTTCTTGTATTGCAATATAGCCTACATGTGTCTTTCTGGGTATAGGCAGAGCCATCTTCAGTTGAAGAAGCCTCTGGTATAGGACATAGGTATTTAACACTGTCATAATAAATCTATCCATAAAAACAATGAAGAAATAACTTATTCAGTGGTCCATGTTTAGAAATTAGCAGGCTTATTTGTGAAACAAGAAAATACCAGACTTTGACTTAGCAACCACAGACGAAGTTCTTTTGTTTCACAGATTGTATAAGAGCCTGCTAATTTCTACACACGGCCAACTGATTACATTATTTCTTCATTGTTTTTATAGGTTTCTTATGCCAATATTAAATCTGCACGGTATGCGTGGTTATTAAAAACATAAATACCTGGCTATTCAAACATCACCATATGACACAGCAATAAATGAATTTTTCCTGGGACACGTGGTGCATCATGGGTGTAATCTGACGTCATGTTCGTTACACCACAATCAAGTAATTCTCCTTGGTAAGCCATCTTGTTATATACTCTCAGATCTATGCATAAGGCATACGTCCTGTCAACAAACATCATCCAACTTTATCATTAAAATCACACTCATAATTTCTCGCGAAAATATTGTCTAAAAATATAAAAAGTTAACTTATAAATCAATTACTAAAAAACTCAACAATACATTTAAAAAAATGGCGTCTACTTAATGCAATAATTTCTGTAATTAAGATTATTGTGCAATATCTTTGCATCTAACACATATGGGCTCTTATATTTACATATTAAATTAAGAAATGATGTTCTATACATGAATGAAAATGTCGTTACATTGATAATTAACATCAGAAAGTGAAAGTATGCAAATAGAAGCTATTTATAACAACGATTTTAATGCATATATCTATATATACTTTACTCAACAGTAATAAAGATCGTTCAAGGCCTTTGAAAAGGAAATGTAGCACGCAAGAAATTAGGTACAAGTCGCTACAGAGCCATAGAAACAAATGAGATGTCGAAGTTCACACCAGTACCAACATTGTTCACTGCCTGATACAAAGAAACATGGACTTACATTTGGTTTCTCTAATTAAATACTTCTTATGTCAGAACCTGTACTATGAGTATTGATACTAGGTGCAGTCTATCGAATGTGAACATTCATGTAGGCTCCTCTTCTTTTGAGTCGTCTATCTTCTTTCCAAGGAACAGGAGTGGCAGCATTCCGAGCAAGCATCCAAGTGTCACTCCCATAGCTCTTCCCTGTTTAAGACAAACAAAAATATAAAATCTGAGTACAGGTTTACTGTTATAACCACAAATGATAGACGTATTACTAGAAACCAGGCACAGTACTTACTTACTTACTTACTGGCTTTTAAGGAACCCGTAGGTTCATTGCCGCCCTCACATAAGCCCGCCATTGCTCCCTATCCTGAGCAAGATTAATCCAGTCTCTACCATCATATCCTACCTCCCTCAAATCCATTTTAATATTATCTTCCCATCTACGTCTCGGCCTCCCAAAGGTCTTTTTCCTCCGGCCTCCCAACTAACACTCTATATGCATTTCTGGATTCGCCCATACGTGCTACATGCCCTGCCCATCTCAAACGTCTGGATTTAATGTTCCTAATTATGTCAGGTGAAGTATACAATGCGTGCAGCTCTGCGTTGTGTAACTTTCTCCATTCTCCTGTAACTTCATCCGTCTTAGCCCCAAATATTTTCCTAAGAACCTTATTCTCAAACACCCTTAATCTCTGTTCCTCTCTCAATGTGAGAGTCCAAGTTTCACAACCATAAGGAACAACCGGTAATATAACTGTTTTATAAATTCTAACTTTCAGACTTTTTGACAGAAGACTAGATGATAAAAGCTTCTCAACCGAATAATAACACGCATTTCCCATATTTATTCTGCGTTTAATTTCCTCCCGAGTGTCATTTAGATTTGTTACTGTTGCTCCAAGATATTTGAATTTTTCCACCTCTTCGAAGGATAAATCTCCAATTTTTATATTTCCATTTCGTACAATATTCTGGTCACGAGACATAATCATATACTTAGTCTTTTCGGGGTTTACTTCCAACCCTATCGCTCTAGGTTTCAGCTTGTTACGAAACCTAACCGGGCACAGTATGAAGAAAATTATGCCAAAACATGAAATTTATAAATAATTGAATAAATGGCGATCTTACTCGAAGTTTTTTGGAAGACGTTGATAAGATCCTTCGAAGCTCTGTTAAAGAAATGCTTTTCCTCCTGGCCGATATTCCAAATAGCTGCTGTACGCTAGTAAAAAGCTAAAAGGACTTCAGTTAATACGCGCTTCGTGGGAAGCTTTTCTTCAACATTGTAACATCCGTCTATCATTAATCAGAGCAGATAATCCGCTTGTTAACATGATGAGACATGTCGAACTCAAATCGTCGTGTGATTCCCTCTGCCTTTCTTTTCCCGAAGACTTTACTAAAGCTACAATTCGAAATTTTCGAGAAGAATTGCGAGGTCGTGAATATGAATCATGGAAGACCCTTTCAGGACGGGGAAAAGGTGTTGAGATGTATAGCGAAGTAACAGCCGCCAACAGTTGGATTGCAAACAAGAAAGGACTTTCGACTAGTGAATGGATATCTGGCCTGAAAATGACAGCAAATTTAGCAGCTGTTCGTTCCGTTCCCGGCAGATCTCTCGATGGTACCCGGTGCAGACATGGCTGCCCGGAGATTGAAACTTTAGCACACGTCTTGGGATTCTGTGAACAGGGATTGCTCTTGAGGAACTCTAGACATCATCTTGTAAGATCCAAAATTGCTGCCGCATTAAGAAATAAGGGCTGAATAGTAGAAGAAGAAATCTCCTGTCTAGCTGAAAATGGGTCAACGAGACGAGTAGATATTTTAGCGTACAATGCTGACACTAAACAGGGCATCATTGTGGACCCCACGATACGTTTTGAAGTAGGATGTCATCAGTCAGTCGAGGTCCACCTTGAGAAGAAGTCGATCTATGAGTCTACAGTCAACTATTTCAAGCTGAAATATGCCTTAATTCACGTTGAGGTATTCGGCTTGCTCATAGGTGCTCGAGGGACTATACCAGCTTTTTTCGAAGAATTTCGACGGCAGTTTGCTCTGCCAACATCTCTGAGGGATGACATTGTGATAATTGTGTTAAAAAAATCCTGCCAAATCCTGATTGAGCACAGGGTGCCACATTAATAGCAATTGTAATGTTTCACGCCCTTTTCTTTGTTTCCCTTTTTTTAAATTTGATATCTATGTTTACATATGTATAATAATTTTTTTTAGGATATACTGAGTCCGTAAGGGCTACCCTCAATGAGGGGGAGTTTATTATTATTATTATTATTATTATTATTATTATTATTATTATTATTATTATTATTATTGTGTAAGTATGTGCGGCTTACAGCTGTTTCGGTGCTTCTTCACACCATCCTCAGAGCCTACTAGATCTCGGCGTCATCTCGAACTTCGCTACCTGTTGTGTGGGTGCGTTCGATTGTTGAAAAGTGTTGAAATGTGGTGTCAAATAGTGTGTGTGTTCTGAAATTGATCTGTGTTGAGAATCTGATCAAGTTGTGTTTTAGTGTGTCTGTATATTTCATATTGTTCTAGTGTGTTGAGTTTTTGGTTTTTGGGTTGTATGTGTAGGATTTCCATGTCTGTATTTATGTTATTTTATGTGTGGTTAGCATTACTTATGTGTTCGACATATGTAGATGTATTGTGTCCTCTGGTTATTGCTTTAATGTGTTCTTTATATCGAGTTTGGAATGATCTGCCTGTCTGTCCAATGTAGAAACTGTCGCAACTATTGCATGTGAGTTTGTATACGCCTGTGTGGTTGTATTTATTTGTTTGTGTTGTTATGTGTTGAGATGTCTTTGTAGTGTGTTTTCTGTTCTGTATGCTATGTTGTATTTCTGTTTTCTGAATGAGGATGCGATCTTGTGTGTGTTTTTGTTTTCGTATGTTAGTGTGATCTATTTCTTGTGTTTTTGTGTTTGTTGAGTTTTTGTTTTGTCTTCCTTATGATGTTGTCTATTGTGCTATGTATTTGATTGTGTTCACTTCTTCATTGTAGTGTTGTTGGCTCATGGGTATGTTACATAATTAACACGAGTAAGATCGCCATTTATTCAATTATTTATATTCAAGTGTTAAAAGTAGTGTACGAAAGATTCAACATGGATATGAAATTTATATTGAAAAAATATGAAATAAATATTTCAATGCTAAAATATCTTCGTTTTTAAACTATTTGGAACAGTCTACGTAAAGATTAATTTTTTGGTCCTACAGAATATATCTGTTATGGTAACAATACTTATTAGAGGAGAAAATTTCCTCCAGCGCCAGGGATCGAACCAGGGTTCTTGATTCTATCTACCAAGCACTCTAACAGCTAAGCTACGCCCAACACTGGAGGAGGGGGACTCGATCCGGTGCTGTGGATTGAATTTGGGCGTAGCTCAGCGGTTAGAGCGCTTGATACATAAAACCAAAGACCAGGGTTCGATTCCTGGCGCCAGAGCGAACTTTTCTCCTCTAAAAACCAGTATTTGGAACAGGTACACATCAGTATTTACAAAATAAACCTTTACAGATTAATAGTTTTGTCTGTATTTAATAGGTTACCAAAAAATACAAGGTGGGTCAAAAGTCGCTTTCCCCGATATTCGTTCTTAGGTTTCGTACTTGTACACATGTACAGATGTCATAACTTGAATAAACGAACAGCTGGTGTAATAAGTGATGGGTTGACAACCATGTTCGTGCGTCAACTGTTTTTCCGATGTCATGTTTTGTTGTTGTTGTTTTGTTTTATTGTGTTGGGATGCGTCTCTATGCAGTAACTGCTAGTTTCTTGCAATGAATCGCAAATTAACCACAGAACAACGTCACCTGATGCCATGTGATTTTTCACTGTGGGGTATTCTGAAAAATTATATTTTTCCTCAGAAACCGCAGGCTCTGCATCAGTTGCGACAGATGATCGAACAGTCATTCGTGAAAATCGTGAGTTTTGTTCTGCCATCTGTAAATCAGTGTCTAAACGTTGTGAATTGTGTATCGAGAAACAAAATCTGTAAGCTACTGGGGTAGCTCGGACGGTTAAGGCGCTTGCCTGCCGATCCGGAGTTGCGTTCGGGCGCGGGTTCGATTCCCGCTTGGGCTGATTACCTGGTTGGGTTTTTCCGAGGTTTTCTCCAAACGTAAGGCAAATGTCAGATAATCTATGGCGAATCCTCGGCCTCATCTCGCCAAATATCATATCGCTATCACAAATCTCATCGACACTAAATAACCTAGTAGTTGATACAGCGTCGTTAAATAACCAAGTTAAAAAATCTGTAATGAAATGTGTAGTCAAATGTAAATTGAATGTAATTAAATGTAAGAAAGTGTTTTGGGAAAGCGACTTTTAACCCACCCTGTATAATTCTTCATTATTAGCTTTTCAGCAGCTTCAAACTCTTACATATTGTGTGCATCATTGGCGGTTGAATTGATTCATATATACTGAATACGAATACAATTCAGACAGACAGACAGACAGACAGACAGACAGACAGACAGACAAATAACCTACTGAAACTAACTTCCAGCTATACCCCTCCTTCGCAGTTGAAATGCATTGCAGACCGTTGTGAAGAACAAAATATGTTCTGCTTACCATGTTGGCCGCCCTGCGGGAAGAAGGCATGTCCAGTTGGATAGGGGAGAGTTTTGGTGGTTGCATACCGATGCGGACAGCCATCCTCTCCACGTACCAGGCCGAACCAATCCCCATCACGTCCGAGATGGTGTTGCCGAGCGCCGCCGCTGCCATGGTAGACAGCACCATGATGCTGCCCAGCATCATCTCTATCTGGTCGCCCTGGAAACGCAAACAAAAACATGACGGAAACTGACATTTTCACATTAGATTTAACAGAAAACAGAGTCAACTGTTGCCTATTAGGAAATCAAAGAGGAAGATGGGGGCATATCCCTTAGTTCTTCATTCAGTCACAAGGTTCGCTTCATTACCTTATCAAGTTACGATGACTTTAACATATTTTGTATTATATTTTTGCAATTATACAAGTAGGTGGAATTACGGACAAATTGATAATGGCACGAACTATTTTTATGCTAGAAGATGGACATACTTTTGAATATGTTAGCAAGGGATATCAGATCGGATATTCTTTCCTAGTCTTTCGAGATGAAAACGATATACAGATTGGAAATACTGTACGTTTATGAAATTATAGTGACACGGTACACATACCCTATAGTCTTTCACCACGATAAAAATAACGAAATTATTAACAATTTCTTAGTTAAATTGCTAAAAGCAAGTTTTGTGAAGTTTTATGTGGATTAAGGATATTGTTAACTCAAATGTCACTATATTAGTATATAGGATATTATTTCATTGTGCCATTATTGCAGACTTTCAATTTATATGAGCACGCAAATTATACAGGGTGATTCACGACAAGCTACCGGCACTTACGGAGTATATTTCCGAAGACATTCTGAGCAAAAGATATCATATAAACATTTGTCCTAATCTCAATATTTTCAGAGTTACACTAATTTGAAGTTGTTTGTAAAAAAACATTATTCTTTAGTTTTAAGGGTAAAAGAATATTACAAATAAAGAAAGAACTATTTAGGAGTATCATTCCTTTAAGTGGGCGGCCGGGTAGCTCAGTTGGTAGAGCAGCTGGCTACGGACTGGAAGGTCCGGAGTTCGATCCCAAGTGGTGACAGGATTTTTTCTCGTTGCCAAACTTTCAGAACGGCCCCGAGGTTCACTCAGCCTCCTATAAAATTGAGTACCGGGTCTTTCCCGGGGTAAAAGGCGGTCAGAGCGTGGTGCCGACCACACCACCTCATTCTAGTGCCGAGGTCATGGAAAGCCTGGGGCTCTACCTCCATGCCCCCCAAGTGCCTTCATGGCATGTTACGGGGATACCTTTAGTCCTTTAAGTGGCTAGTATTCTGAAGCTGAAAATGTGAATTCCATGGTTGCTTCGTATAGATTTTTTTTTTTTTCGATTTTTAACTACACTTCACTTACGCACTTACCACAATTGTTACAAATCACGCCACTCTTGTAAATTCTTCAAGACTGTAATCAGGATGCATAATTAAACTGTAAAAATCAAGTTCCTAAAGTCGTATGATTTGTAACAATTTTTGTGATGAGTGCGTAAGAATGATGTAATTTTTACTTAAAAATTGAAAAACACAAAATTTGTACAGAGCAATTAACAATACAGTTTTAGTTACAGAACACTAGCCAATTAAAGAAATGATACTTCTGAACAGTCCGTTCTCTATTTGTAATATTTTCTTAGCCTTAAAACTGAAGAGGAAAGGTATTTTACAAACAACTTCAAATTAGTGTAACTTTGAAAATATTAAGAATAGGACGCATGTATATATGACTTCTTTTGCTCAGAATGTCTTCGGAAATAAGCTCCGTAAGTGACGGTAAATTCTCGTGAATCACCCTGTATATACACAATATCGAATCGTTATATTAAAAATCCTGTTGTAAAGGCCGTAGGCTAAAGGGTATAATGTGAAAAAAAAGTATTTGTAATCTACACAGTTCCTTTTTGTAGTTCCTCTTTGTACATTTTGTCAAAGTTGTCTGTGGGCGGTACTCATGCATCGATTATTGATGTTGTGCTTAATATTTTGTTTATGAACGGTACATCGGGCCTATCTCCACCACATGTCATTCTCTGTTTGAATGCATTTATTTACAGTTTGTTTTATAAAACTATCTCTGGAATGTACATACAACATTCTCTGATAAATTCAGTTCCAAATACTGAAAAAGAACTAAATCCGTAAAATACTTTCGTAGAAATCGCTGTACACAGACAGACTAGTACTAAAATTATTATATTTCATGTACATCATTCCCTGATAAATTGACTCGTAGATACTGAATATGAACAAAATCCGTCCAATAGTTTAGTAGAAATCGCTGTACACAGACAGACTAGTACTAAAATTATTATATTTCATGTACATCATTCCCTGATAAATTGACTCGTAGATACTGAATATGAACAAAATCCGTCCAATAGTTTAGTAGAAATCGCTGTACACAGACAGACTAGTACTAAAATTATTATATTTCATGTACATCATTCCCTGATAAATTGACTCGTAGATACTGAATATGAACAAAATCCGTCCAATAGTTTAGTAGAAATCGTTGTACACAGACAGACTAGTACTAAAATTATTATATTTCATGTACATCATTCCCTGATAAATTGACTCGTAGATACTGAATATGAACAAAATCCGTCCAATAGTTTAGTAGAAATCGTTGTACACAGACAGACTAGTACTAAAATTATTATATTTCATGTACATCATTCCCTGATAAATTGACTCGTAGATACTGAATATGAACAAAATCCGTCCAATAGTTTACTAGAAATCGCTGTACACAGACTAGCACTAAAATTATTATATTTCATGTACATCATTCCCTGATAAATTGACTCGTAGATACTGAATATGAACAAAATCCGTCCAATAGTTTAGTAGAAATCGCTGTACACAGACTAGCACTAAAATTATTATATTTCATGTACATCATTCCCTGATAAATTGACTCCTAGATACTGAATATGAACAAAATCCGTCCAATAGTTTAGTAGAAATCGCTGTACACAGACAGACTAGTACTAAAATTATTATATTTCATGTTCATCATTCCCTGATAAATTGACTCGTAGATACTGAATTTGGACAAAATCCGTCCAAATATATACAGGGTGTAACAACTTTAATGTTTAGAATTTCTGGAACATGTTCCCTGACACATTCTACGTTCATTAAACCTAACATACCTATATCCGAAATTGAGAGGTTACAGAGATAACAGAGCTGGAAAAATAGAAATTCTTGCAGCTCCAAGCATTATACCGTTTATACAAGGCCTATTTTATGGCATTACTAAGTAGAGATACATAAGAAACATTTGAAAAGCAGTGAATGAAGGAAATTTTACTTTTAAGAGAAATTAAATTAAAATTCTTTCGGTTGCTAAGGAAACGAAACAGACAACAGTTTAAAATAACAGTTGTGAGAAAAATAAACCGTATTGTGACTAGTCTTTTTATTGAGTTTTGACCATTAAAACATGCCTTTTGTGTACACACATCAGGAATACGCCGACATAGTTCATGTGTATGGACTGTGTGATGGCAATGCAACAGCAGCTGTTTTGGCATATCAAGCACGGTTCCCAAATCGTAGGATTCCTAGTGCACAGGTATTTTCACGTGCCTATTGGCAAATTTCAAGAAGTACAGTGTTTGGAATCTTAAGGACATTTTTTTCAACTTTGCACTGCTTCTTTCATACTCACAAGTAGTTGATATTAAAATGTAATATGGTACTAATAAAAATAATGACATAGACCTGTCGCTTTCGGAAATTGGTGTTGCTTCTTTCAGTATTCAGCGATAAAATTAAACTCAAAAATTTAACTTTGGGGTACAAATACTCCAAACCTATAGAACTTTGGATATAGCCTAGGTATGTTAGGTTTAATCGACGTAGAACGTGTCAGGGAACATGTTCCAGAAATTCTAAACATTAAAGTTGTTACACCCTGTATATATACAGTGCTGACGTAGGCACTGCGTTATATAATAATAATAATAATAATAATAATAATAATAATAATAATAATAATAATAATAATAATAATTACTATCGTGAATATTTACGGTTGTCTGGCTATTCGTACTGACTGATCCACGAGGCATGTCAAGAGTTTCAATAAGTTATTCAATGCAGAAACGAAGTTATGAAAGTCTCTCAAAAAGCCTCAGATCTGCTCCCGAGGCTTATGAAGCGCTCCGTCCCAACTTCGTGATAAGAGCTCACGCCCAAGTTGTAAAATTGCTGGAAGTTTGCTCAAGAAGTAGTTCACGTGGTTATTAACGTACAAACCTCGTACTTCAAACTTATTTATAGCTCACAGCTGCTCGGCATACTTCAGTATAAATGTCAGAAGACAAAAGATAAGCTATCACTCTTGCAAAATCAGTGACAAAAGACGGTGCTCTTTTTTAAGAGTTTGGTTCTCCTAGGTCGTTATATCAACAGCACTGGCCAGGTGGTCACAGATAAACATCCTTTGGTCACTAAAAACAAAATACGCTCGAGCTAGTTTCTATGGTGACATGCGTGGCGAGAATATGAAAACAAGACGTTTTGATTTGTTGCAGTTATTTTTTAATTTTTTAAAAATAATTGTAAGTTTCTAACTTTTTTACTTGGTTATTTAACGACGCTGTATCAACTATTACTTGCTACTTGGGAAAAGGAAATTGTACCAGAACAATGAAAGGAGTCCTATTTTTAAGAAAAGGGACAAGACTAACTGTAGTAACTTTCGAGAAGATTAATTCCATAATTATGTAAATGAAATTATTGGCGATCATCAGTGCGGTTTTAGGCGTAATAGATCGACTATTGATCAAATTTTTTGTATTCGACAGATATTGGAGAAAAAAATGGACGTATAAGGGTACAGTACATCAGTTATTCATAGATTTCAGAAAGGCATATGACTCGGTTAAGAGAGAAGTTTTATATAATATTCTTATTGAATTTGGTATTCCCAAGAAACTAGTTCGATTAATTAAAATGTGTCTCAGTGAAACATACAGCAGAGTCCGTATAGGCCAGCTTCTGTATGATTGCTTTTAAAATTCACTGAGGCCTAAAGAAAGGAGATGCACTATCACCTTTCCTTTTTTACTTCGCTCTATGCCATTAGGAAAGTCCAGGATAACAGAGAGGGTTTGGAATTGAACGGGTTACATCAGCTACTTGTCTATGCGGATGACGTGAATATATTAGGAGAAAATCCACAAACGATTAGGGAAAACACGGGAATTTTACTTGAAGCAAGTAAAGGTATAGGTTTGGAAGTAAATGCCGAAAAGACAAAGTATATGATTATGTCTCGTGACCAGAATATTGTACGAAATGTAAATATAAAAATTGGAGATTTAGCCTTTGATGAGATTGAAAAATTCAAATATCTTGGAGCAACAGTAACAAATATAAATGACATTCGGGAGGAAATTAAACGCAGAATGAATGTGGAAAGTGCCTGTTATTATTCGGTTGAGAAGCTTTTACCATCTAGTCAGCTTTAAAAAATTCTGAAAGTTAGAATTTATAAAACAGTTGCATTACCGGTTGTTCTGTATGGTTGTGAAACTTGGGCTCTCACTTTGGGAGAGGAACAGAGGTTAAGGGTGTTTGAGAATAAGCTTCTTAGAAAAATATTTGGGGCTAAGAGGGATGAAGTTACAGGAGAATGGAGAAAGTTACATAACGCAGAACTGCACGCATTTGTATTCTTCACCTGACGCAATTAGGAACATTAAATCCAGACGTTTGAGATGGGCAGGACATGTAGCACGTATGGGCGAATCCAGAAACGCATAAAGAGTGTTAGTTTGGAGACCGGAGGGAAAAAAAATCTTTGGGAGGTCAAGACGTAGATGGGAGAATAATATTAAAATGAATTTGAGAGAGGTGGGATATGATGATAGAGACTGGATTAATGTTGCATGGCGGGCTTATGTGAGGGCGGCAATGAACCTCCGTGTTCCTCAAAAGCCATAAGTAAGTATTATTATTATTATTATTATTATTATTATTATTATTATTATTATTATTATTATTATTATTATTATTATTATTATTATTATTCTAAGTTAAAATGTTTGTTTGAGCCCCTTCCAGAATCCCTCCAATTTTTTGGTTGAATTATGGGACACCCTGTATAATAAATTTGATGAACTGTAAATAAAGATGTGAAACTTTCTTGAATAGAGCAGCCTGAAGTTTCTGTTGTAGACCATTCACCCGAAGAGAATACGCTTGCGCAGTCAATGTTGTCCAACTTTAATGTTCGTTGTTCTTTGCAGAATGGCAGTGGCGTGCGATATTGCGCCTCTGACAATACAAGGTGAGACTGGGGTCAGCGCTACACAAAGAGAACCTCCTGCAGAATTACGCGCGCTATTTGATCTGTCAGCCACGTTATTTATGAGCTCCGCGTCTGGTGGGAGATTCGAAATGGAGGAGGTTTAACTCGTATGATACAAGTTATACCATCACACAAGTTTGTCAGTTTGCAGCATTGCTGTGTTTCCAGGGGAATAATGGAAATAAATTCGTTATAAGTGTTGCCAATCTAATAATTTTAAACAGATATTAAGAATACCTTATTTACAGAATTTTCCAGTTTTATAACATTGGAGTCCACACCTGTGGAGTAACGGTCAGCGCGTCTGGCCGCGAAACCAGGTGGCTCGGGTTCGATTCCCGGTCGGGGCAAGTTACCTGGTTGAGGTTTTTTCCGGGGTTTTCCCTCAACCCAATACGAGCAAATGCTGGGTAACTTTCGGTGCTGGACCCCGGACTCATTTCACCGGCATTATCACCTTCATCTCATTCAGACGCTAAATAACCAAAGATGTTGATAAAGCGTCGTAAAATAACCTACTAAAATAAAAATAACATTGGTAGTACAGTATGCGCCAAAACAAACAGTACTGAAAATTTGACATGTCAATTTTGGCCTTTCGTTGAAATACATCCATACACCTTCTTCGGCAATCTATCTTCTGTCATCATCTTCATATGACAAAACCATCTTACTTGTTTTGTTTTGAAATAATGTACAAGCGATCCTTGCACTTAACACTACTACTACTAATAATGATACTTACTTACTGGCTTTTAAGGAACCCGGAGGTTCATTGCCGCCCTCACATAAGCCCGCCATCGGTCCCTATCCTGAGCAAGATTAATCCATTCTCTATCATATCCCACCTCCCTCAAATCCATTTTAATATTATCCTCCCATCTACGTCTCGGCCTCCCCAAAGGTCTTTTTCCCTCCGGCCTCCCAACTAACACTCTATATGCATTTCTGGATTCACCCATACGTGCTACATGCCCTGCCCATCTCAAACGTCTGGATTTAATGTTCCTAATTATGTCAGGTGAAGGATACAATGTGTGCAGTTCTGTGTTGTGTTAACTTTCTCCATTCTCCTGTAACTTCATCCCTCTTAGCCCCAAATATTTTCCTAAGAACCTTATTCTCAAACACCCTTAATCTACGTTCCTCTCTCAAAGTGAGAGTCCAAGTTTCACAACCATACAGAACAACCGGTAATATAACTGTTTTATAAATTCTAACTTTCAGATTTTTTGACAGCAGACTGGATGATAAAAGCTTCTCAACCGAATAATAACAGGCATTTCCCATATTTATTGTGTGTTTAATTTCCTCCCGAGTATCATTTATATTTGTTACTGTTGCTCCAAGATATTTCAAATTTTCCATATCTTCAAAGAATAAATTTCAAATTTTTATATTTGCTATGTTTTGGTCACGAGACATAATCATATACTTTGTCCTTTAGGGATTTACTTCCAAACCTATCTCTTTACTTGGTTCAAGTAAAATTCCAGTGTTTTCCTTAATAGTTTGTGGATTTTCTTCTAACATATTCACGTCATCCGCATAGACAAGCAGCTGATGTAACCCGTTCAATTCCAAACCCTCTCTGTTATCCTGGACTTTCCTAATGGCATACTCTAGAGCGAAGTTAAAAAATAAACGTGATAGTGCATCTCCTTGCTTTAGCCCACAGTGAATTGGAAAAGCATCAGACAGAAACTAGCCTGTACGGACTCTGCTGTACGTTTCACTGAGACACATTTTAATTAATCGAACTAGTTTCTTGGGATTACCAAATTCAATAAGAATATTACATAAAACTGCTCTGTTAACCGAGTCATATGCCTTTCTGAAATCTATGAATAACTGATATAGTGTGCCCTTATACTCCCATTTACTCCAATATCTGTCGAATACAAAAATCTGATCAATAGTCGATCTATTATGTCTAAAGTAAATAGCTTCTATTGTTGTTAAAACAGGACGTTAAAAATAAACACCAACCAGGAATTCTTTATTGTACGACGTCCACAGTTCGCCGCAGCACATTTTTATACCCTCGCCTGTATATATATTCCAAGTTCCGTAGGCCTACAGTCCGCCTGGTCAATAGCGTAACCACAGGAGTTGGGGTGGCACGGGGGATGGGGTAGCAGTAACTCCAAGCTGCTACAAAACTCCTGTGGAATGCCTCGAAACAGATGAAGAAAGGAATGGAAACGAAAAAGAGATAAAAAAAAGAACATCGTGTTTCCAATAGTGACTGGCTTGTTCATTAAATAGACGTCGATGACTGCTTTCAGCTGCACGTTTGTGTGGCAAACACTATTTTGCTCTATTCAAAAACCTTCGGAGTGCATGCATGTGGCCTGTTACTGTTCAATCAGTTGGCTATTCCTCAGCAAATACTTCGGACTTCGTTTCAAAGCAGACGTAGCGACATTTGCAGTCTAGACAAGAGTTCTGGGAGTTTTTTATTTACTGAATGTCTCCTCTGACAAAAGAATCAGCAACGTGCAAATTAGATGTAAATTTTACAAACTGGAACGTTTCTAGAACAATTATCTCAATGCAATTGGCTCACGTATCGATTTTAACTTTCTCTCAGACAACGTACAAAGAAGTATTACGACGATTTTCCCGGAAAAAAACTCATTTCCAACGTGAATGATACCGATAAAATGATAAAATGGTTTTCTGTCTGGCATTGTTTAACGATTTCGCCCTGTTTTGGTAAGTTTTTTTTTTTCATGTTTATTATTTATGAAACAATTTATTTGTAATTGATTAACTAGTGGACTTACTCGTGTTAATTATGTAGACATCATAAGAAAGACAAAACAAAAATTTAACAAACACAAAAACACGCAAAACACAACACAAGAACACAAGAAATACATCTCACTAACATATGAAAACAAAAGCACACATAAGATCGCATCTTCATTCAGAAAGCAGAAATACAACATAGCATACAGAACAGAAAACACACTACAAAGACATCTCAACACACAAAAAAACACAAACAAATAAATACGACAACACAGGTGTATACAAACTCACATGTAATAGTTGCGACAGTTTCTACATTGGACAGACAGGCAGGCAGATCATTCCAAACACGTTACAAAGAACACATTAAGGCAATAACCAGAGGACACAATACATCTACATACGCCGATCACATAACCAATGCTAACCATACATACAATAACATAAATGCGGACATGGAAATCCTACACATACAACCCAAGAACCAAAAACTCAACACACTAGAACAATACGAAATATACAGACACACTAAAACACACCCTGATCAAATTCTCAACACACAGATCAATTTCAGTACACACACACTATTTGACACCACATTTCAACACTTTTCAACAATCGAACGCACCCACACAACAGGCAGCAAAGTTCGAGATGACGCCGAGATCTAGTAGGCTCTGAGGATGGTGATGAAGCACCGAAACAGTTGTAAGCCACACATGCTTACATAATTAACACGAGTAAGTCCACTAGTTAATCAATTACTTATATTCAAGTGTTAAAAGTAGTGTACGCAAGATTCAACATGGACAATTTATTTATCAAAGAATGATAAATATGAAATAAAATAATTTAAAAGAAGTACGCAAGATTCAAAATGGACAATTTATTTATCAAAGAATGAAAGATATGAAATAAAATAATTTAAAAGAAGTACGCAATATTCAAAATGGACAATTTATTTATCAAAGAATGATAGATATGAAATAAAATAATTTAAAAGAAGTACGCAATATTCAAAATGGACAATTTATTTATCAAAGAATGATAGATATGAAATAAAATAATTTAAAAAAAAGTGACAAGGAATTCATAGAACCCCTATAATTGCGTGAAACGTTTATGTTGTTCGTGATTGTTATTGTGAGCATGGTTGGGATTGTAAGGATGTTTGGGGTTTGAAATAAAAGTTTGATATTTCTGTCTTCATACTCCCCGCATTTAAATTTAACAAGGCGGAGCCTTCTCGTTAACTACTTCATAATCGCTTCCTCATTCCAGGAGGCCTAGTCTGCAGACAACAATGCAATTGATAGTCGAAATTGAGGTTTATTGTGCTTACAATATGAAACGTAACTGGCCGTATATATCGATTGTAACAATAACAGCATCCATGGATAATAAGGAAGGCTGTGGAATACCATATAAACTGCAGTTTCACTATTTTCGTGTAGTATTCTTATTAATGTTGTAAAATAAAAGTATATGAATAATTTAAAATCAATTCATATTAAATAATAACACGAAGATGTTATAAAAGTCGTATTTACATGTTTTTAAAAATTAATATCAGGAAAATAACTTCCCAACCCGCCATGTTTGCTAAATTCCTCGGAAAACGATATAATTTCGTATCGGAATTTCTTTTGCAGGCCAATGCACGTCTGTATATAAGCAGTGTATGTTAAACAGTGATGTTTATGAACCTTGTTAAATAGTGTCGTTGAATGTATTGTAAAACAATAGATAATAATATAGTTTCAATTATCCAACTAGTTTTGCAGGCCCTTCCAATACAATGTGTGGGCTATCCAAAGAATACAATTTCAATTATTTAGTTTTCTTTTCTGTCCCTTTTCGGTTCTATTTTAATAAGCTGTATTAAAGGTAATTTATCTTTTGAAGAGGTGGAGAAGTTCAAATATCTTGGAGCAACAGTAACAAATATAAATGATACTCTGGAGGAAATTAAACGCAGAATAAATATGGGAAATGCCTGTTATTATTCTGTAGAGAAGCTTTTATCATCCAGTCTGCTGTCAAAAAATCTGAAAGTTAGAATTTATAAAACAGTTATATTACCGGTTGTTCTGTATGGTTGTGAAACTTGGACTCTCACTTTGAGAGAGGGACATAGGTTAAGGGTGTTTGAGAATAAGGTGCTTAGGAAAATATTTGGGGCTAAGAGGGATGAAGTTACAGGAGAATGGAGAAAGTTACACAAAACAGAACTGCACGCATTGTATTCTTCACCTGACATAATTAGGAACATTAAATCCAGACGTTTGAGATGGGCAGGGCATGTAGCACGTATGGGCGAATCCAGAAATGCATATAGAGTGTTAGTTGGGAGGCCGGAGGGAAAAAGACCTTTGGGGAGGCCGAGACGTAGATGGGAAGATAATATTAAAATGTATTTGAGGGAGGTGGGATATGATGGTAGGACTGGATTAATCTTGCACAGGATAGGGACCGATGGCGGGCTTATGTGAGGACGGCAATGAACCTCCGGGTTCCTTAAAAGCCAGTAAGTAAGTAAGTAAGTAAGTAAGTAAGTAAGTAAGTAAGTAAGTAAGTAAGTAGGTAAGCCTAGTGTAAAATAGATAGTCTCTTTCATATTTCTGTTGGCTGCAATATGAATATTTTCAGTGCAAGATGGGAAAAATAAAGCATTCAATTAATTATTTTAAATTTAATGGTTTTCAGAAGGGAAGAATGTTTTATGTAAATAATTATACTTTTTGCCACTTTGTGCGCTGCTAGATGCGTGGAGTAATTAGTTATTCCTTCCACCACTTGGTGTGCTGCTAAGTGCATAGAGTAATTAGTTATCCCGACCATAAACAGGTGGCAGCAAGATTAATTTCTACATTAGCGCTTCTAGCGTTTGCAACGGGAGTCAATAATTTTCATGTAGACAGAGACACTATTGAAATGATGGTGAATATGAAATGGAGAGTGATGGTGGAATCATGGAAGAAAACGGGAGAACTCCGAGAAAACTGTCAGGAACCTTGGTTTCGTCCACCATAAACACGACTCCGCCATCACCGGGATTTGAAACCAGTTCCGCAGAATCGTAAGCCAGTGCTCTATCTGGGATAGCTGCTTCAAGCTTCTGTCACATTTTTTATCATCCGTCTACAACCCTCTCAAGTTAGGAAAATGGCGAGTCATTTGATAAGAGATCCAAGTGTCCACCTTTAAAAAAGTCCCAATTGTGTACGGCTGCCTTTGCTCACTGTATTGAAGCAGATCTTCTTTCTCCCGAGCAGTCATTGTATTCCCTCTTTCACTCCCGAGAGACCCAGAGGACGTCCATTCCCTGTTAGCGAGGGGATCATATGGCAAGATAAACGAGAAAGCAAGCTGTTCCATCCACGCGACTCTTATTGGTCTCTCACGCATACGCTCAAGTCAACGTCAAACTTCAGACAACATATATTTTATTGCCGCTGTAAAGGCCGTATATTCCTGACATTTCATTTCACAAGGTGAAATACGCTTACATTTCATTGCTAATTATCAGTGGCGGCTCGTGATAAAATATTATACAGGGTGTAACAACTTTAATGTTTAGAATTTCTGGAACATGTTCCCTGACACGTTCTACGTCGATTAAACCTAACATACCTATATCCGAAGTTCTATAGGTTTGGAGTATTTGTACCCCAAAGTTAAATTTTGAGTTTAATTTTATCGCTGAATACTGAAAGAAGTAACACCAATTTCCGAAAGTGACATGTCTATGTCATTATTTTTATTAGTACCATATTACATTTTAATATCAACTACTTGTGCGTATGAAAGCAGCAGTGCAAAGTTGAAAAAAAAATGTCCTTAAGATTCCAAACACTGTACTTCTTGAAATTTGCCAATAGGCACGTGAAAATACCTGTGCACTAGGAATCCTACGATTTGGGAACCGTGCTTGATATGCCAAAACAGCTGCTGTTGCATTGCCATCACACAGTCCATACACATGAACTATGTCGGCGTATTCCTGATGTGTGTACACAAAAGGCATGTTTTAATGGTCAAAACTCAATAAAAAGACTAGTCACAATACGGTTTATTTTTCTCACAACTGTTATTTTAAACTGTTGTCTGTTTCGTTTCCTTAGCAACCTAAACAATTTTAATTTAATTTCTCTTAAAAGTAAAATTTCCTTCATTCACTGCTTTCAAATGTTTCTTATGTATCTCTACTTAGTAATGCCATAAAATAGGCCTTGTATAAACGGTATAATGCTTGGAGCTGCAAGAAGTTCTATTTTTCCAGCTCTGTTATCTCTGTAACCTCTCAATTTCGGATATAGGTATGTTAGGTTTAATCAACGTAGAACATGTCAGGGAACATGTTCCAGAAATTCTAAACATTAAAGTTGTTACACTCTGTATGTGTTCACAATTTTGTGTTCCAAAATCGAAGAGAATTTGAAATCGTACGTTTAGTCTAATATAAAATGTCATGATTCCAATGTCTCACTATCGAAAAAACCGTATATAAATTCAAAAGAACATATAATAATAATAATAATAATAATAATAATAATAATAATAATAATAATAATAATAATATTAAAACCCAGTCTTTTTATTTCCAATTTTTCCTGGTAAGCCAGTTTACCCAGTTCTTTACTGTTCCAAATTACTTGAACAGAGTTCAATGTTTACGTTTGTTAAAAATGAATACATACCACAATGCCGTTATTTACAAAAGCGTGTGTTCAGTAATATATTTTGGTTCACAACACACTGATACACTATAGCCTATACCAGTACTGTAATCCCATTCGCATAGATTGATTACTATAAATACATGCCAGTAAATATTATTCTTAAATAATATACACCACCATACAGATATTTAAATTCATACCACCACCACATTCAGCCAGCACGTGTTTGAAAGCCAAACTATGCTATTATGCTGACACTAAGTATAGTAATTCACAAGCTACACTCTCGTAGCAGCACTGTACACACATCCACATAAAGTAAACGTTCCGACAGTGACACCTACAGGCTAGAATACAGACTATTAAATTTCTTCCTCGAGATATAGCACGTGAACGATAGCATCGATGCACCTGACATCTGTAGGATAGATTCACTGTTCACTTAACGCTTTGTGCTCTTGACGAGTCATAAGCGGCCAGCGAAAGACAATTTTCTCCCGCGCATGCTGAAATTTCTGTAACCTTCTTGGAAAGAGCACGGCTTGTACGTGAACGGATGTTGCCAAGTTTACATAAGAAGTTTATGCAAGATGCGGGAAGTTTAAAATACTCGATCCTGATATTATACATCCCCACTACGTCAATATGGTATTAAATAATAAAACTAGTCGTGCATTAATGGAAACAAGGTGTTCACGTGCTCTTGTGCTCTTATTGACGCACCGCCACTGCTAATTATTAATTTACACTTTAATAAATATTGCTCTGAGAATTCATCATACCCTACATGTAATAACTTGGGACATTTAAGGTAATGGCCATTTAATGACTGAGGAAATTTCTGGTAATGGATACTAATGATGACGGACATTTTTGACTGACTATTACACTTTTACTACGTCACACTACTTTTGACCAATAAAACGGTACGAAAGGACGTCTTTCAACCAATCATGGCTGCTTATCGCACAATTTTATCGCGTCCCTAGCATTTGTTTAATTTTATCGCGTCCCTAGCATTTGTTTATTTTTATCACTACCCTAGCATTTGTTTCTTTGTTTGCCAACATTTCAAACTGCACTGGTCTGGACGTCAAAAAACAGAAAATTACAAACCACTCCAGTCGATGCACAGCACTTTCAAATATGACTCGCATTGGCATTCAAGAACAAGAATTAATAAAGATCACTGGTCATATATGAAGAGCACCATTCGGAAATCCTGAATAAGTTGAGGGATACACCATGTACATCAACTGAGTTCACTTCTTTTACGCACACGTCCAATATAACATCAACTGAACCACCAACCACTAAAACATTCAAATTTGAAAATTGTACATTCAATAATTGTTTCTTTTAAAATTATTCATGTTTATTTTTACATCATCATCCCTAATTAAAACTTTTCTAACCCTTGTTTATATTATTTAGGTTATGTTTGTTATAGCTTCTGCTATATGATATTATGGATAGTCACGTATCAGAGATTGATTAATACTAAGATTTATTGAAAATCATCTGTCAAGTGACGTTGATTACTGGGATCCGCATGATTGTCAGTGGAATGCAACTGTTTTAATAAAAATGAAACTGAATCAACAAAGCCTTCTTGACTAGTAACCGTCCACAGAGTTCAGTGAAGATTCCATAATTGGCACAACTGATAACAAGGAAATATAATCATAAAACACTACTGCCATCTAGCGTAATGTTGAAATGGTACAATAATACATTTGAAGACAGTTGTATTTTCGTAAGCAAATTAATATTTTATTGTATTCGAGTACTTTGTTACTTCTAATCTTTATATACTTTCTTCTAATCGTGTAATAGTCAATTAAATCCAACTCGAGTTTTGATTTTCTCTAGATAAATCAAAACCTCTAGTGAGATTACTGTTGATAACACCTGGCCTTGGGCAGAAAATTGTGAATGAATTAATTCTGTCCCGAGGATCAAACCCGCATCTGTAGCGTAAGAAGCTACCGTTTGAGACACCAAAGACAAGTGCGTAAACAAACCGATCAAATAAATACACACTTGTAGGAAAGACGTTTGACGCTGTGAGATCAGATTCTGGTGTATGAGGAAGTTTATCAAGCGAATTAAAACTTCCCTCCGCTCTTACAGAAACCAGAGCGCATTACCGCTGTGTCAACAAGGCTTCCGGCATCCTTCCAGATCATCTGCGACAAATATACAACTAATCAAGCCGGCATCGACCCACCCCGGATTCAATTTCTGGTACAGCCAGCCTCAAAAGCGCTCCTTGGAGCGAGGAGAAAAATAGCCAGTAAGGGACGGGGAGTCCGATAAAGTAATTACAAAATCAATTAATGAAGCCCATTAATTGTCCTCATTACCGGCACGACAATCCCAGATACAGATTCACTTCAGTAAATGCACGAGTACAGCAGCTATTCTATTCCAGTCTTTAAAGTTAGCAGCGTATAGTACAGAGTGACTTATATAGAACTAACACATTTCTTTCTTTGTTTCTTTCTTTCTCTCTTCTTTCTTTCTTTCTTCCTTTCTTTCTTTCCTTCTTTCTTCCTTCCTGCTTTCCTTCTTTCTTTCTTTCCTTCTTCCTTCCTTCTTAATTTCTTTCTTTCTTCCTTCCTTCTTTCCTCCTTTCTTCCTTCCTTCTTTCCTCCTTCCTTCCTTCTTCATTTCTTTCTTTCTTCCTTCCTTCTTCCTTTCTTCCTTCTTTCCTCCTTTCTTCCTTCCTTCTTTCCTTCTTCATTTCTTTCTTTCTTCCTTCTTTCCTCCTTTCTTCCTTCTTCCTTCCTTCCTTTCTTCTTCCTTCTTCCTTCCTTCCTTTCTTCCTTCTTTCCTCCTTACTTCTTCCTTTCTTCCTTCATTCCTTCTTTCTTTCTTTCTTCTTTCTTTCTTTCTTCCTTCTTTCTTTCTTTCCTTCTTTCCTTCTTCATTTCTTTCCTCCTTTCTTCCTTCTTTCCTCCTTTCTTCCTTCTTTCCTCCTTTCTTCCTTCCTTTTTCCTCCTTTCTTCCTTCCTTCTTTCCTCCTTTCTTCCTTCCTGCTTTCCTTCTTTCTTTCTTTCTTTCTTTCTTTCCTTCTTCCTTCCTTCTTAATTTCTTTCTTCCTTCTTTCCTCCTTTCTTCCTTCCTTCTTTCCTCCTTCCTTCCTTCTTCATTTCTTTCTTTCTTCCTTCCTTCTTCCTTTCTTCCTTCTTTCCTCCTTTCTTCCTTCCTTCTTTCCTTCTTCATTTCTTTCTTTCTTCCTTCTTTCCTCCTTTCTTCCTTCTTCCTTCCTTCCTTCCTTCTTTCTTCCTTCCTTTCTTCCTTCTTTCTTCCTTCCTTCTTCCTTTCTTCCTTCATTCCTTCTTTCTTTCTTTCTTCTTTCTTTCTTTCTTCCTTCCTTCTTTCTTTCCTTCTTCCTTCCTTCTTTCCTTCTTCATTTCTTTCTTTCTTTCTTCCTTCTTTCCTCCTTTCTTCCTTCTTTCCTCCTTTCTTCCTTCCTTTTTCCTCCTTTCTTCCTTCCTTCTTTCCTTCTTTCTTCCTTCCTCCTTTCTTCCTTTCTTCCTTCTTTCCTCCTTTCTTCCTTCCTTCTTCCTTTCCTCCTTTCTTTCTTCCTCCTTTTCTCCTTTCTTCCTTCCTTCCTTTCTTCTTCCTTTCTTCCTCCTTTCTTCCTTTCTTCCTTCATTCCTTCTTTCTTTCTTCCTTCCTTCTTTCCTTCTTTCTTTCTTTCTGTCTTTCTTTCTCTCTCTTTCTCTTTCTCTTTCTTTCTTTCTTTCTTTCCTTCTTTCCTCCTTTCTTCATTTCTTCTTTCTTTCTATCTTTCTTTCCTTCTTTCCTCCTTTCTTCCTTTCTTTCTTTCTTTCTTTCTTTCTTTCTGAATGGTATAAAAGTAGGCCATGCATCGTTTGTCAACTGTTTGAACAAATGAAAGTTGTTTCTTAGTGACACAAAATTGGAAGACTTTTGTATAGTTTTTAAAACTGAATAATTCTTCAGAAAACAAAGAAAGTGGGCATGGGGAAATTGAAGAAGCTATAGATAAGAGTAACTTTAGATTGTATTATTTCTTGCAAAATTGCGACAGACATATGACATAGCATAGGCCTATAATACAGTATGTTTACTGAATGGTATAAAAGTAGGCCATGCATCGTTTGTCAACTGTTTGAACAAATAAAAGTTGTTTGTTGAGTGACACAAAATTGGAAAATGTTCTGTTTTATGTAGTTTTTAAAATGAATAATGCTTCAGATATCGAAGAAAGTGAGCCTGAAGAAATTAAAATAAGGTTATAGGTAGTATAGCACTAGAAATATTAACAACTAAAATTACGGAAGTAATACGGGTAGTAAATAACAGATTCATTGAATGCCTTGAAATAAGACGAAATATATAAGTTCATGCAGTAATAATATTCTTTCATGAACTTGAATATTCTGTCATTTTTTTAAATTGTGTTTATTTTACGACGCTTTATCAACTGCTATTGTCCACACCTGTGGAGTAACGGTCAGCGCGTCTGGCCGCGAAACCAGGTGGCCCGGGTTCGAATCCCGGTCGGGGCAAGTTACCTGGTTGAGGTTTTTTCCGGGGTTTTCCCTCAACCCAACACGAGCAAATGCTGGGTAACTTTCGGTGTTGGACCCCGGACTCATTTCACCGGCATTATCACCTTCATATCATTCAGACGCTAAATAACCTAGATGTTGATACAGCGTCGTAAAATAACCCAATAAAAAAAACTCAACTGCTATTGTTATCTATCGTCTGAGTGAGATGAAGGTGACAATGCCAGCGAAATGAGTCCAGGGTCCAGCGTCGAAAGTTACCCAGCATTTGCTCTTAATGGGTTGAGGGAAAACCCCGAAGCAGGTAACTTGTCCAAACCAGTATTTGAACCCAGGTCCGCTCGTTTCACGGCCAGACATGCTAACCGTAATTCCACAGCGGTGGACTGTCAATTGTTTGAGCAGTTGGAAATTATTTACTTTTAACACGCTTGCTCCATTTTTATGTACCGTCAAAGATCTATTTTTAGAACAGCTGCTTGAAAATAAGTTACTGTAAAAATAAAGTTCTTTATTGTGCGTCGTGGGTGAAAGAAAAATATGTCGGTATAACCCAGCAAAGTTTGCTAAGAAATATTGAACTGTAGAGAGAGCCTTAGGGAAGATGAGGGAATAGAAGTGTAGGAGAACTATGTAAAACAACGGGATTTCCTATTTTACTGGATGCTATAAATGTCAGGGGCTACGTCCAGGGCAAAATCCGCTGAAATCCTTCACCGACGTGAGGAAAATGGATCTGCCGAGGTAGATCGAATAAAGAGCGAGAGTTCAGCAAGACTGGAGATGTAAGAATAGAAGCAACCAATTGAAGTGAGGATCCGCTTCTATCAAAATACAGAACCAAGGGCTGCACAGTCCAGGAGATATACAGGGGCATCATTTTATTTTTACTTCAATTTTATTGTACCTGAGTTTTTGAATGTACTTCACTCCCATCCCTTCTACTAGTGAAGTTCCAACTGTCCTCCAGACAGAATCAAGACCGCATATAGTAAATAGCACTGAGTTAGTGAGTATAGTACGTTCCAGAAATATGTTCGCGTTTTCCAGTGACGAAAGAGCTTTCAATATTGAAACATATTTTCGCACAGGTACTGTCCGTTTGCCTACGTCGCATCCCGATTTCCCCCACCTGCTTCTGCACGCCCCTCTGTAAAAGCTGGGCTGTATTAGCCCTTTTCTGAAAACATTAATTTCTGTTAGGAATTGGACGTTTACGTAATATTATACAACTGTTTAAAATAACTTAAATAAAAGGGCCTTGTTGAGTAATTAACTGTCACGTGATTTCCCCCCTTTCTACGACCCTGCGACATAACCACTTGGACGGACAGTAGATAGCATGTCTAACTAATTTTATCTGTGCGGATCGGGCAGAAGTGAAGATTGAATTTACAGTACGTAAGGTACTCTTTTATAGAGTAGGTACAGAATTATTTCAACATGAGTTACTAGTACGAAGGACGAAACTGGTAATTGGAATTAGGTGCAATAGTCTATAGTGTGATAATATGCACAAAAGAACTGAAGCCTGTATCGAAATGAACGGCTACCATTTTCAAAAATGTGTTTAAATATCCATATTATGATTATTTTTCAATTTAACTTCATTCTCTATATTGTACGCTAATGTGCTGTAGACAGTATAATATACACTGCATAATGAATACGTCCGCATGGACAGCTCAGTTCGTGAGTAAAAACACTCATTGTTAATACTGTACTGTATTTTGATTAAACAAAAACCTAATGAAAACTATAATACTCAAAATTGCGATATTTCCTAGTTTACATAAATGGATGAACTACTTTTTTTCCCTCCTTTGCCTAGTAAAGTGATTTGTTTGTATTTTACGCCAGTATCATCGAACTCCAGTCGTGGAAGGGGGTAGCAAACGGTGTTTCCGGTTCTCGATCCGTTAATACAAAGTTATAGCCAGGTTAATATTAAAAATGTTAGTAAAAATAAAATAATGTCCCTGTACAAGCTGCGTGGAATGAACACTGCAAACATTTTCTTATTATATGTTTCACATCATTACATGATTTTGTCAACGGCATTGCTGCAAGTTTTTTATAGGACCTACTATTCAAAGATACAGGCACATAACTTAACCTACTAGTCTTATGTATTAAAATAACAAGATGCAATTCCGTTTTCTGAATTGTACACAAAATATACACAGTGGGCAAAAAAAAAGGGGGGAGCACAAAATTTAAATGGTTATATTCCAGTAGCTAATGATTTCACTTGAAAGTTTATTTCACAGGCAGATTTCACAGTCCTTGTAGACCGGGGGAAGTACTGTAATATTTAATTTTTTACCCTTTATTAAACATTATTTTTTATTTTTTGTAAGGCAGTGTAAAATAGATCGTTTATGCCAGCGGTGGCGAAAATGTAATCGTGCGCCGAGCCACTGTGTAACCTGCAACGTGCATAGCACCTATGGAGGGAGGCGGACACCTGAAGGGGAAGTGAAGCAACTGTCTGACTTATTAACGGATTTTCATTTTCCTTACGTCAAGCACTTAAATATAATTTTATACAGTATAATGTTACAAACTAATGTTTAGTACGTGTAACGAAGAAAGAAATGAACAATAAAACAAATGACACATTATCACAACCTAAAACTGTCTTCAGAATGTCTCTGCGACAGAGTTTCAAAATCAGGAAATATGTCACTTGCTGCCAGTCATAGTTGGTCACGAAGGTATTTGTCTGTCAGTCGTGATCTAAATTTGGTTTTTACTATTTTCATTGTTGAAAATAATTTTTCACAAACGTAAGTTGTAGCGAACATGGCTTCAACAGAGCAAGCGAAAGAACGAAGCTTCGGATATTTATTTTTGGCAAAGATTTGAAAAGTTCAACATTTGTCAAGTCCTTACATCTAGCTTTCATTTAACATCACATTATAAATCTGTGAGTTTAAATTGAAGATCTAACCTGCATTATTCGTACATCTGCTAAAAAGGATCGACGTACAGAGATGATAATGATAATAATAATAATAATAATAATAATAATAATAATAATAATAATACTTAACCGTTTAATGTTTCATCAGTAACATGTAGTATAATGCCGTTTTATGTTATACAACCGTTTTCCTCGTAATACTTGTGAACAAATCATACATTTAATATTCTCATCATATTGGCAGCAAAAAAATGCGTCCTCCCATCCTACTTGAAACTTTCGTTTTTGTAGAGGTACATGGTTTCGAGAGAGACATTGCGACGATACGCCACTCGCAGGTCAGAGACAAATACAAATGGAACGGAGTTTGACTCCAGTGAGTGAGAGGGTGGGGGTTGTAGGTAGGAAGCAAGAGAAATGCACAGCTATCATTGCGAGCCACAATGTGCTCGTGAGTCGCATTTTCGCCACGGCTGCCGTAAACAAACCGTAGCTTTACAGATAGACCAGATAATAGGTAAATATACAGATGGAAAAGTGAGTAGGTCCTTTAGGTTGTAGGTGTTGTAGGTATAAGTAGAGATTGTGGTGGGACACATACCTACTGCTGATATGTCTCAAACGTTAAATTAAAAGCATGTTTTCTGTGCTGTTATATACTGCACAGCATCCATCTGCCAACGGGACTGTCACATCCGCTTAAGCCGCTTCCCTGCCCACCGGCAATTGCAGAGCTTCCGGGGGAAGCCGGCTTGACAGATAACTCCTGAGGGACGCCTTTATTACCAGCTCTCAAAGTCGTGCTATGCATAATACATGGGCGAACAACTGAATGATGAATTCGTGAAGGACATACATGCTGAGTTATGAAAAGAAAATGGAAACAAATATTTTTTTATATAAGAACTAGCCGTACCCGTGCGCTCCGCTGCACCCGTTAGAAATAAATATAAAGTAATTATATAATTAAAATAGGACATTTGATCCAGGGAACATTCGTGTTTGATATAAGCATAAATCGTTTATTATGTTACTTAATTTAAATTTAATTAAAAAATCAAAATGCGATCATTTTGATCCAGAGACACTCATTTGATCATAAAAATTATTTTAGGAAATACAGGAAACGAATGTACAGAATAGCCTATCAAGTTTTCTGTGCATAAGAATCTATTTTAATCTTACCTGTCCTCGATTCACTCAGAAGTTACTGTGATAACATTATAGCATTATGTCCATCTAGAGAAACTACACTTTCCAATGGTGAATTAATAATTAATTATACAAATCGGTTAATTAAGCTTCTGATATTACTTCATACAAACACAGAAACATTATCTGTAGGCTATCTTTCATAGCTTTCGATTGTTGCTGTCCAAGGCCCCTTATAGACGAAGTCATTTGTTTTTAATTCATTACACGGCCTTAGATGGCAGTTATTTTAATTTTAAAACTCATTATATCTCATTAAATATCAGTCCTATCAAAATGTTTCAAAGAATAAAACTTATCGGAAATAATTTTTAAAGAAATTTTTATTATGTAACATTTTTCATAAAAATCAATAATAAGCGGGATATTTCGATTTATTTAATTCAGGCCCCTTATAACCCCCTTTTAAATAATGTATTTTGAATGCCATATAGCCTATAATCTAAGTTACGACGAACTTAATTTATATTCCAATTTTCATCGAAATCCGTTCAGCCATTATCGCGTGAAAAGGTAACAAACATACAGACAGACATACAAACAAAAATTTCAAAAAAGCGATTTTCGGTTTCAGGGTGGTTAATTATATATGTTAGGACCAATTATTTTTGGAAAATCGAAAATTACCAGACAAATTTCGGCTACAGATTTATTAGTATAGATAATGTCCAAAAATCTGAAAGTTAGAATTTATAAAACAGTTATATTACCGGTTCTTCTGTATGGTTGTGAAACTTGGACTCTCACTCTGAGAGAGGAACATAGGTTAAGGGTGTTTGAGAATAAGGTGCTTAGGAAAATATTTGGGGCTAAGCAGGATGAAGTTACAGGAGAATGGAGAAAGTTACACAACACAGAACTGCACGCATTGCATTCTTCACCTAACATAATTAGGAACTTAAAATCCAGACGTTTGAGATGGGCAGGGCATGTAGCACGTATGGGCGAATCCAGAAATGCATATAGAGCGTTAGTTGGGAGGCCGGAGGGAAAAAGACCTTTAGGGAGGCCGAGACGTAGATGGGAGGATAATATTAAAATGGATTTGAGGGAGGTGGGGTATGATGATAGAGACTGGATTAATCTTGCACAGCATAGGGACCAATGGCGGGCTTATGTGAGGGCGGCAATGAACCTTCGGGTTTCTTCAAACCCATTTGTAAGTAAGTAAGAATAAAGGCCTAACATTACATTTCAGCTAATATAAGACTTAGGCCTAAAATAAAAAAAAAAAAACTGACAGGGCATTTAAAGAAATCCCTGTGAATGCGTGAAACGTCTATACTTAAATTAAAGTAAGAAAATATAATGTCTAGGCTACTTTCTTTAAAATTGGACTGAATTTTACATTCATGCTTAGGCTATATAAATAATCTGTAGTATAGGTCTGCCTATATACACCGTGTTCCGCTTATAAGTATAACAAAAGAAATAGCTATAACTTCTGAATTAATACAAGTATATAGTTGAAACCAACTGCTACAAAGAATAAAAACTGGGAATTTTTGTTACCTTATGTTCCATAAACCTCAACATGGCTTCCATTGGTGGCACGGGAAATATCCAACCGGTATTCAACCTCGACCCAAGTGTTATGAAGCATCTGTGGTGTAACATTGTTGACAGCAGCATAAATTCTTTCTTGTAAGTCTGCCAAATCACGTACTGGCGTCCTGTAGACCTGGTCCTTAACAAACCCCCACAGGAAAAAATCAGGTGGTGTTAGATCTGGTGATCTGGCAGGCCATGTGATGTACGGTGATCCTCTTCCGATCCATCTTGCAGGGAATTGTTCGTCTAAGAATGTGCGAACCATGTTGGCAAAGTGTGGTGGAGCCCCATCTTGCTGGAAAATTGCTCCATCTGGGAGTTGTGGCACAGCATACAGTTGCAACATATCCAGGTACGTGTTTGCAGTGACTGTCTTTTCAGCAAAGAAATAGGGACCAATGATTCTGTCACGCATGATCCCACACCAAACATTCCATTTAGGGAATCCCGTTGGTGTTCAATTACGACACTTGGATTTTCCGACCCCCAGATGCGACAATTGTGTCGGTTTACTTTTCCACTGACGTGAAAGGTTGCCTCATCTGAGAAACAGACTCGAGTTAGAAATGTGTCGTCATCGTCCACTTTATCCAACATTGTTTCTGCAAAGCGTTTTCGTTCCAGTTTATCATTCGGCGTAATCATCTGATGAAGTTGCAGCTTGTACGCTCGCAAACGCAATCTTTTATGGAGCACTGTATGCACTGTTGTTGGTGGGATGTTCAACTGCACACTAGCCTGTCGAATGGATTTCCGCGAGCTTCTCTGAAATGCCTCGCGAATGCGTTCGACATTTTCGTCAGACACTTTACGCTTGGAATGTTTACCTGCATTAGACAACAAACTTCCTGTTTCTCTGAGCTGCCTATCCCATTTCATTATTGAGACGTACGTCGGTACAGCTTCCCTCGGTCTAAGATTGTACTGACGGCGAAACAAGCGCTGTACACGAATTATGGATCTATGTTCTGCTAATGACAGCACACAAAAGGCTTTCTGCTGTGGCGTCCACATGCTGACTGACTAAAGATACGATACGAATTCTCTTATTTAATGATCTGCGCATGCGTGAGTCTTCTAAAAATAAGTAACAACAATGGATTAAAACTTCCCAATTTCCTCTTTACAATGGTACCAGTCTTAACCCATTTGCATGCATTGTTATGAAATTATAACTATTTCTTTTATTATACTTATAAGCGGAACACGGTGTATATATATATATATATATATATATATATATATATAATTTTAATGTACCGAAGTACATATGATAATTTCATGCAGATATTCTGCGTCTTCATGCGATGAAAGAGTAATGGAACGGAGAAAAATTCTCTCCGGCGCCGGGATTTGAACCCGGGTTTTCAGCTCTACGTGCTGATGCTTTATCCACTAAGCCAAACCGGATACCACCCCGGCGTCGGACAGAATCGTCTCAGATTAAGTTCCAACTCTTGGGTTCCCTCTAGTGGCCGCCCTCTGCACTACGTCATAGATGTCTATGAACGTAGGACTGAAGTCCACACATGTGCTGAGGTGCACTCGTTATGACTAGTTGGCCGGGATCCGACGGAATAAGCGCCGTCTTAAATCACGAAGTGATTTACGCATATCATATACTACTAGGTTCAAAAAGTTCCCGGAATTTTACTACCATTTTTCGTATTAATATATAACAAGGGATATTATACATTTGTTTTGTTGATAACATTCATGATGTCATTTCCTTAAAGTTTGTTGATAATGGCAATTATTGGTTTTGAGTTGTGGGCAATTGTTTATCATAGTGTTTTGTTTGTTCGTCGCATTTTGTAATTATGTCCACAGAGCAAAGTACAAACATCAAGTTCTGTGTTTTGCTGGGGACATGATCAGTATGGCTGATGAAGATGGTGATTTCTTAAACAAAATGAAACTGGTGCTACTTGTACGACCCAGTCCCTAAACGACAGTCATCTGAGTGGAAATCGAAAACATCTCCTCGGAAGCAAAAATTTCCTAGGCACACTTCCAAAGGCAAAGTTATTTTAAATGTTATGTTTTATTTAACGACGC
This sequence comes from Periplaneta americana, assembly GCA_025594305.2. Taxonomy (NCBI): domain Eukaryota; kingdom Metazoa; phylum Arthropoda; class Insecta; order Blattodea; family Blattidae; genus Periplaneta; species Periplaneta americana. The sequence continues at coordinate 107,497,180 of JAJSOF020000031.1, read as the reverse complement.
TCGCAACTGCAGAGGTTATATCAGCATCGCCGGATGTGCCGGAATTTTGTCCCGCAGGAGTTCTTTCACATGCCAGTAAATCTACTGACATGAGCCTGTCGCATTTAAGCACACTTAAAGCAAAGTTATGTTGGAAGTTTTCTTCGACTCTCAGGGTCTCATGCACCATGAGTTCATTCCAGAAGGTCGTACTGTAACGAAAGAATTGTACGTAGAAACCCTCCGTCGCCTCTGGGACGCAGTGAGAAGGAAACGTCCAGAAAAGTGGGTAGAAAAAACTGGTTCCTTATGCATGTGACAATGCACCTGCTCATCGCGCAATTATTGTAAAGAATTTTCTTGCCAGGCACAACATAACTGCTTTGGATCACCCACCATACTCTCCTGATCTCTCACCACCTGATTACTTTCTGTTTCCCCGTCTGAAAAGTCATCTGAAAGGACGGAGATTCAATGCTGAAGAGGTTATCGCAAACGCGACGAGAGCACTAAGACGGGTTTCACAAAATGGCTTCCAGGCCTGCTTCCAGGAACTCTACACGCGTTGCCAAAAGTGTGTACTTGCGGAAGGCAACTATTTTGAAGGGAATTCTGTAGAATAGTGTTTAAGGTACGTTGTTTATATGATACTAGCAAATTCCGAGAACTTTTTGAACCTAGTATGTATATTATTTTAATGTACCGAAGTACATATGATATTTCCATGCAGATATTCTGCGTCATCATGCGATGAAAGAGTAGTGGAACGGAGAAAAATTGGAGCTTAATCTGAGACGATTCTGTCCGACGCCGGGATGGTATCCGGTGTGGCTTAGTGGATAAGGCATCAGCATGTAGAGCTGAAAACCCGGGTTCAAATCCCGGCGCCGGAGAGAATTTTTCTCCGTTCCATTACTCTTTCATCGCATGACTGCCTAAATATGTTCATGAATATTGTTTTTTTTTTTCGTTGTTGGTAACTCTATATCATATATTAGATGCTTTATGGTTGTACTAACAGATGGAGTTACTTGTTAACAATGTGACGCTGAAACGTGTGTTCAGGTTACTGAACAGCGACAGTCCAGTTGTATTTTTTTTTATTTGTGATGATTGGTTAATTAATATTAACCCGGCACACTCACAATCACATTCATACAAATTTCCAGACTCTAGACACCCAGGGAATTTTTCTTCTTCAAGAAAAATTCACCGAGAGCCAAGCCCGGGAATCGAGCACAGGACCTTCTGATCTGGAAGCCAGCATGCTGACCAACAGACCACGGAGACAGTCGTGAATATTGTGTGGAAAATATCGAGGAACGTTAAATAGAGCAAGGATCGAGACGGACCGCTTCGAAAACAATTTCCACTTCGGTTTCCATGGTACCACGATTGACATCATGGTATTGCAAGAAAACAGGACAATTTAATCTGTATACAGTTCCGTTAAAACATTTCACGTAAAAAAAAAAGTGACAGGCGATTCATGGAATCCCTGTAATTGCGTGAAACGTTTATGCTGTTCGTGATTGTTATTGTGAGCATGGTTGGGATTGTAAGGATGTTTGGGGTTTGAAATAAAAGTTTGATATTGCTTTTCATTTCTGTCTGCATTTAAATTTAACAAGGCGGAGCCTTCTCGTTAACTACTTCATAATCGCTTCCTCATTCCAGGAGGCCTAGTCTGCAGACAACAATGCAATTGATAGTCGAAACGATTCACACATCAATATGACGCCAGTGAGTTGTTTGAAATTGTAATGAATAATAATGTATCACTACAGATAATCATATTCATTTGGAAATTAATACTACAGTTAAGTACTTTAAATTAGATTGTTAAAGTAATTATTTCTGTCTTTACACTCCTCGTATTCATTAATCACCCGCATTTTTTTAGGAATAATAATCTTTGATTGAATTAAAATTAAGTTCAATATTTCATTAAGGTTTTACACGTTAAAAAACGTTTCACGTGAAAATTTTCCAAGTCCATCTGATACCGAAATCACAGATCTACAGCAACTGTTTTCATCACGGCCCCTTCTTCTATAAAGATACAAATCATCGAAATAAAGAAGAATCAAAGTACATTATTCATTTATTAATTAATAAGTCATTGTTAATGTTGGAATTGCCTATATAAAGAGATAACATCCTGGATAGCTTGGTGGTTCCTTTTAGAAAACGCTTAGATGCACATAACGTCTTAAAATATAAAAAAAACAATGAGAATGGATCTGCTAACATAATAAGAACTGTATAAGGCTGTGCATTCCATTTGATGAATATTGCAGTAGAAGCATAACCGGTTTATATGTAGGATTTTCATGTCTGTTTCTATGTTGCTGTACTTGTGGTTGGTGTTGGTGATGTTTTCTGCATATGTAGAAGTGTAATGTGATTCGATTATGGTTATGATGTGTAAATATTTTGTTTTAAAACAATACTTACTTACTGGCTTTTAAGGAACCCGGAGGTTCATTGCCGCCCTCACATAAGCCAGCCATTGGTCCCTATCCTGAGCAAGATTAATCCAGTCTCTACCATCATATCCCACCTCCCTCAAATCCATTTTAATATTATCTTCCCATCTACATCTCGGCCTTCTTTTTCCCTCCGGCCTCCCAACTAACACTCTATATGCATTTCTGGATTCGCCCATACGTGCTACATGCCCTGTCCATCTCAAACGTCTGGATTTAATGTTCCTAATTATGTCAGGTGAAGAATACAATGCGTTGTGTAACTTTCTCCATTCTCCTGTAACTTCATCCCTCTTAGCCCCAAATATTTTCCTAAGAACCTTATTCTCAAACACCCTTAATCTCTGTTCCTCTCTCAAAGTGAGAGTCCATGTTTCACAGCCATACAGAACAACCGGTAATATAAACAATACATAATAATATTCTTCGTTTTAGGGTACCGTGTAGTTAAATAGTAGAAATATTGTTTTGTATAGCCTAGTTAGCCTATTCTGCAAAGGAAAATTTTATCTGTATAAACAGCTTTACTATGTTTGATACCTGGACACGCAATGTAGCTTTCTACTGTTTTCTGTCTCCATGGTAATAAGATCGCGAATGCTTTTGTCCAACTTGGATGCAGATGGTGCTCTTGATAGCGACTTTTCTGAAAGTGAAGCTGATATTTCACGTCTTATTTAAAGTGTAATGCTAGAAAAGAAGCAAGGACAATAAAAAATGTCCCTTTCTCCTTCGCAATAGTGGGGTCAAGGCCGCTAGGTTGTGTTGGCACAGAAGTGGATCCAATAAATCGATATCTGGATGCACTCGGTATTATATTTCGCTTACTAATTTAACAGTACAGCTAATATGAAATGCAATACCAGTCTGAAGCATCCCATTCGACGCGCTTTGTCTATATAATCAAGCACGTTCACAAGATTGAACTGGTTCTGACAGCAGTGCCGGTAACTCAATACTAATTATTAATCTTGATTGCGCATGGAGATATTAAAATCGAGGAAAATTTTTATAATTTCTGACATCCGTTGAAAATATGCTTCAGATAAAATTCTGTATGTATTGCCAAAAAATCACAATTATGTACAGGGACATCATTTTATTTTTACTTCAATTTTTATTGTACCTGAGTTTTTGAATGTACTTCACTCCCACCCCTTCTACTAATGAAGTTCAACCGTCCTCCACACAGATCCAAGACCGCATATACAGTCAGAGTAGCCTTACGGTCATAGTAAACAGTACGTTCCAAAAATATGACGAAAGAACTTTCAATATTGAATCATTTTTCGCACAGGTACTGTCGTCCATTTGCCTACGTCGTATTCCGGTTTCCCCCACCAGCTTTTATTCGCCAGCTAGTGGCTGGGCTGTGTTAGCTCTTTTCTGAAAACATTAATTTGTGTTAGGAATTGGACGTCTACGTAATATTATACAACTGTTTAAAACAACTTAAATAAAAGGACCTCTTTAAGTAATTAACTGTCACGTGATTTCCTCCCTTTCTACGACCCTACGACATAACCACTTGGACGGACAGTAGATAACATGTCTGAGTAATTTTATCTTTTCGGATCGGGCAGAAGTGAAGATTGAATTTACAGTACGTAAGGTATTCTTTTATAGAGTAGGTACAGAATTATTTCAACGTGAGTAACTAGTACGAAGGACGAAACTGGTAACTGGGATTAGGTGCAATAGTCTACAGTGTGATAATATGCACATTAGAACTGAAGCCTGTATCGAAATGAGCGGCCATCTTTTTAAAAATTGTGTTTAAATATCCATGTTATGATTATTTTTCAATTTAACTTCATTCTCTATATTGTATGCTAATGTGCTGTAGACAGTATAATATACACTGCATAATGAATACGTCCATATGGACAGCTCAGTTCGTGAGTAAAAACATTCATTGTTAATACTTTACTGTATTTTGATTAAACAAAAAGGTAATGAAAATGATCAAACTCAAAATCGCGATATTTCCTAGTTTACGTAAATGGATGAACTACTTTTCTTCCCTCCTATACCTAGTAAAGTGATTTGTTTGTATTTTACGCCAGTATCATCGAACTCCAGTCTTGGAAGGGGGTAGCAAACTGCGTTGATCCAAAAGTATAGCCAGGTTAAGATTAAAAATGTTAGTAAAAATAAAATGATGTCCCTGTATGAAGGTATATGTACACTCACAAAACGCAAAAAATGATGAAAAATTAGAATTTTCAAAATATAACTATTTTAATAGAGAATGTTCTCCTCTTTAATTTGATATAAGAATTTTCGATTTATGCCTTATGGGTTTTCAGATAAATCCCATTTTCCAAAATGCTGCGTCGTCAGCCACGGTCACTTACTTGTGGAGTGATCTTCGTAGCAGTCAATCCCCTCGTCCAGCATTGCTTGCAAAATAAATTCTTTCTAGTCCCGAAATAAATGTATAGATATCTGGGCATGATCATTAGATTGAAAAAAAACTTTTTTACATAATGAAGTAATTTATAATCTTTTACTGTTAGTCATAAAACTGTAAATTTGTGTGTCAATGATGTTGTACGTCATTTTAATAAGAGTCGAAAAGGAGAAATTATTGCATCAATGGAAATAGGGACAAAAATGCTCCCCCAAAAACATTCAGCACCTGAAGTTAAAACAAGGGGGAGGTATTTGAGAGGCAGAAAGAAGCTGAAACTGGACCGACATGAAGCTGCTTAAGGGGTGACATATGATGATGGAGTGTTCTAGGTTCTGAAAGTTTGTGGTTCATTTCCTATAAATAGTAATTTTAGAATATTTAATTCTTTCAAACCTGATATCTCAGCCAAATATGGTGATACCAAGAAGATATTGGTGTCATTTTGAAGCTTGAAATGTCCCCTAGTGCCTGACAATGAGTAAAATAACATTAATATAGTTAATAATAATTATCTATGGATTTTTACATGAGATATGCAACATAAAATATTATTGTAAGTTACATATATAGTAATATTTAATTAATGTAAATAAAAATAAAAAATAGTTCTATGTCAGACACTAAAGAATAGTTTTAGCTATAAAACAGTGAAAAACTGTGGCTCTGTCTTAAAAACTGCATGAGCTATCATGATTCAAGTTGCATGTCAAAATTATGAACAAAATAATTTTTAAAAACAATTTAGACATAATTTCAAGGGATCTGTTCACTTCATTCTCTTTCTGGTACCATTCTCAATTGTATAAAAATTTTACAGAGCAAAATTATGCGAAACAAATTTTTTTGTATGTAAACGCCTTAATCTAATAGGTCTATCCTCTTTTAGCTTTACAGGGGAAAAATGGTTAGGTTTCATCATACTTACTTACTTACTTACTTACAAATGGCTTTTAGGGAATCCGAAGGTTCATTGCCGCCCTCACATAAGCCCGCCATCGGTCCCTATCCTGTGCAAGATTAATCCAGTCTCTATCATCATATCCCACCTCCCTCAAATCCATTTTAATATTATCCTCCCATATACGTCTCGGCCTCCCTAAAGGTCTTTTTCCCTCCGGTCTCCCAACTAACACTCTATATGCATTTCTGGATTCGCCCATACGTGCTACATGCCCTGCCAATCTCAAACGTCTGGATTTAATGTTCCTAATTATGTCAGGTGAAGAATACAATGCGTGCAGTTCTGTGTTGTGTAACTTTCTCCATTCTCCTGTAACTTCATCCCTCTTAGCCCCAAATATTTTCCTAAGCACCTTATTCTCAAACACCCTTAACCTATGTTCCTCTCTCAAAGTGAGAGTCCAAGTTTCACAACCATACAGAACAACCGGTAATATAACTGTTTTATAAATTCTAACTTTCAGATTTTTGGACAGCAGACTGGATGATAAAAGCTTCTCAACCGAATAATAGCAGGCATTTCCCATATTTATTCTGCGTTTAATTTCCTCCCGAGTGTCATTTATATTTGTTACTGTTGCTCCAAGATATTTGAATTTTTCCACCCCTTCGAAGGATAAATCTCCAGTTTTTATATTTCCATTTCGTACAATATTCTGGTCACGAGACATAACCATATACTTTGTCTTTTCGGGATTTACTTCCAAACCGATCGCTTTACTTGCTTCCAGTAAAATTACCGTGTTTTCCCTAATCGTTTGTGGTTTCATCATATAGGGCCATATTCATAGACGTTCTTAGCGCGGGCTTCCGGTGGATGATCAGCGAACTAACGTTTTTCGTATTCATAAACCAGTGTTAGCTATATGATATGATATGGATCTTGTACAAGTAATCAGTCGATAGCCGGGGCTAGTTTAGCACGCCCGTAGAGCGGGCTAGCGAAAAGTCTGTGAATAGCACCCTAAGGTATTACGCCAAGTAAGCCGATCCGGACAAAATACGGCTCTGAACAGGTATAAGAGCCTTTCTGGAAGCCAACCATAGTGGGGTGAAGACCTTTCAGTGTTAGTTGCAGAGCTCTTGTGGAAACGTAGATAAAGAGCTACAGCGTAGTGAGCAGTGATATTCCCATTTCCGGCCAGAATATCGCCGCTGCACCCCGTTGTTTCTCCCCCAGTGATCAAGTGCAGTGTACACAGCAGCAGCTTGTTTGAATACAGTTCATCTCCCCGCTCGGACTAGGGCTAATCCCAAAGCAAAGTGTTCACTTAATTCAGTCCACAACATCGTGTCCGACACCGGATCAAGACAGAGTGGATAAACACTGGCAAGACAGAAGCGACAGTGTTTTGTCTGTGTACGGCTTGATTTACCTAGCAACTAGATAAATTAATCATGTAGAGAAAGATACTTTACAAAGAGTCAATTGGAAACTACAGTGGATAACAGTTATATTTGTACAGCTGTATTTAATATTTAAAACAACGTTTTTTCTGCAGAAATAAATATTGTATTGTTCTGTTTTATGTTGCATTGTACATTATTTACATACTTAACAATAATAACATATAAAAATAATGTTTCAAATACTTTAACATAACAACTTCCTCTATTTAAACAAAAACACAGCCTTTTCCCTGCAACATTCTTATTTGTACAGTTAGAAAAATAAATTATAAATGTTTCTTTGTTTTTACATTTATGGCACAGACGGGAAGTTCTAATACTTTGTTGAATAGCCTAGCCTTCAATACAGCTCTGCACCTTCTTTGCATTGACTGTACAAGCCTAAGACAAGTGGCAGGTTTAATTTCTTCCCACGTCTTCAAAATAACTTCCTTTAGATCTTCTTTAGATGTTACTTTACATTTACGAACTCTTCTCTTGAGAATTGGCCATAGATGCTCAATAGGATTAAGGTCCGCGGATTGGGCAGGTGTTCTAAGCTGTATAGGAACATTCCAGATGGGCCACAGTTTGTTAATTTCTGCTGTATGCTTGGGGTCGTTATCTTGCTGTAAGATGCTGATAGATCCATTTTTTCCACACTTTGTTTGACATTGGTTTTTAAAATGCTCATATAACCCCATATGTTCAAGTTGTCATCAATGAAATGAATCGTACCCACTCCTTCTGATGACATGCACCTCCACAATTTAATTGATCCACCTCCTGTGCTCGACTGTCGGTAAAGTATTCTCGGCCGTATTGGCTTTCCTCCACACAGTCTGTATTCCATTAGATCCAAATAGATTTATTTTAGTCTCATCAGACCAAATCACAGTATTCCAGAAGGTTTGAGGTTTGTCCTGGTGCTCTCTAGCAAATGCCACGATTCTTTTTACTTACACATGGCCTTTTTCTTGGGATTCTGCCGCGATACCCATGCTGCCATAGTGCTCGTCGAACGGTCTGACTGGGTACCTTCTCACCCGATGCCTGTTGCAACATCTGCACAATTCCTGGTGCAGTTACACGTGGGTTCACTGTAACTTTGTTAACAATGAAACGTTTTTCCCTCTCATTCAGGAACGATTCTCTACTTCTTCTCGGAATATTCTTAATGGAACCATTATATCTGAACTTATTTACTATATAACTTACTGTTGAGTGAGGTTTTTCACAATATTACCAATTTTCCTGAGTGAATAGCCCCTCAAAGCAAGACTGATTATCGTAAGTTTAAGCTCTGTGCTTAGCTCCTTCCCTTTCTTCATGTTGGACACGGCTGATATAATACATAACAGACAACATCGCAACTCCCCCTCCTCAATAAGTACGGAAATGCAGTTAACCATCTATGCACACAGTAAATGTAACGTATCTTTGTAAAGTGTATAAATAAGAGTGTTGCATGATATGTTGCCTTATTGTGATGCATTTACTTCCCACTGTTTATAAATAACATTGTCATCATTTTGTTACATTGTACCTGTTTAGTATAAAGATTTTAATAATAAATTAAAATATTTTCAAGTTTAAATCAATTTATAAGACAAACCAAGTTATTTCTTTACAAAATTTCAGCCTGTACAAATATAACTGTTATCCACTGTATATCTATCATACAGAGTGATTCAGTAAAAGAAAATGGGGAATGAACTACAGCAGTCGTAGCTCTCAAACTTTTTAGCACTGAGGACACCCTTAAGTTGGAATGACTAGTGATATTTCTTTTACATTTTCTAAAACTGAAACCCTATTTGAATTAAACTAAACATCAATAATATAACACTAATTTGAAAGTAGATGGCCTTCATTAATATGCAAGTATTACAGTACAGTTGATATCAAAAATAGAAAAACAAAAATCTACTTTTAATACTTTCTTTTTATAGTATTCTGGTACTGAAAAAGACATTAGGTATACGTTTTTCCACGATTGTGTTTTTGCTGTTTTTGTTGTTAGGCCTTGAAAGATAGAATTCCCGCACAGAAACTTGTTGCTAAGGAAACCGTTCTTCTTAACTTAAAACTATACTGAAATAGACTCATTACAGTGCACTTATTGTTAATTAGTTACTATTACAGTTCAGTTCGTTATACAGGGCTCCTACAAAAGATCTTTCCGGTTTCGAACACATGCAATTTACGTTCTATGAATCTGAGGTGCATAAAAACAATATCAATGGAAAGAGAAACTCAAAAAGTTCAGTTTCTTACCTTAAACATGTTCAATGTGTCCTCTCTTGATAACACGGCACACATCAAGCCTATAGTCAAGTTCCACGTAAGTACGCGAATTTTCCGACCCCCAGATTCTGAGGTTAAGTCCGTTTATCTTACCAGAAAGATGAAAAGTAGCTACGTCAGAAAACACCACGGAACGAATAAATTCATCATCGTTTTCAATTAAAGTTGTGCCGTTTATATTTCGGCACGTCTTTCTTTTCCTTTCTATTTGTTTTACATTTTTCTATCTTTATACTTTTCTCTGTTAGTTTTAAGTATCCTAACTCTTCATAGATGACTTGTAGTTTTTTTCCTTTTTGTTTTAGTTCTTCTTACTTCTCGTAGATGGCTTTCCTCTCATCTTTCTATTTTTTTTCCGTTTTCTCTGGTTCTGTTCCTATTATCTGTGATGAGTTTAGTCCGAGGGAGCAGTTATTATTTTTATCGAGGGAGCAGTTATTATTTTATTATAGCGCTTGCTGATTGGTTAAGACGGTGGCGTGAGTTAAATTTGGTCTGTGAAGCGAGTTTCTTTTCGATAGTAGCGTCAGTCTGATTGATGGACTCGTTGAGGTCGGATGTGTGCCGGCAAGTGAGGGTGTTGTATAGGGTACGAGCTGCTACGTAGGCCGGGGATCGAACCGGGTTCGATAAGTCTACCAGAAGCTGTATAGTCCATGGTGTTGCGGGAACCTGCGAGTGAATTGCAGAAGATATTCGGGTGGAATTTAGCGGCGAGTTTTGGGATGTACTTATTAGCTTGAGCTGCTTTCATTTTCCTGACTGACTTGCGTTCAGTCAACTCTGGTCAAATACTGGTCGGTATTTGTATTTTTTGTGGATCGTTTTTCTAGCTGTGATATAACTAAAAGCCTACCTCTATATACAATCAGTTCAGTGAGTTGGTTTTGGCTTATGTTTAATTTAGTTATTGCAGTAGAACGAATTTAAAGGGTATGGAATTCACGACGAAGGCACCCATTGTTGTGTGACGTTTGAGGGGTGACCAATTTGTATGTAACGGCTATGTGTGTGCTGAGTGATGGTTATGTCAAGGTTGTATGACAAGATGGATGCCAGCGTGGGGAAGTACCTGCCTATGTAAGGTAATTAGCTGGATTTGGTCTACGCTACACTGTTAAGAAGATATTTTCTGTGCTACGAATTTATTTTGCTTGTTCTAATAAATAGTTGTGTTTTACATGGTGAGTGTGTGTTATCACTTGACTACCTCGACACGCAGATTACCTTCCTGATCATAACGATTCATGGCAGGGTTAGTTTATTATTTAATTGTCTTGTTTTCCAACCAGCAAGATTAGACGATTAGATAAAGGGAAAGGGCGAGAGCGCCTCAAAGTCTGCATATTTATGAAGAAATTTATTCGTAACAGTTTGGCCTCCGGTTTTACGACTTGCAGCAACTGTAGTCGGTACGGATGAAATCGCAACCGCTTGCGAAGAATCTTGCCTTAAAATCAGTGTACCATTTACGGATTGTAGGCCCACTGGGTTGATCTGCACCAAACGTTGTTCTGTAATGCCCTTGTACATTAATAACTGACTGGTTCACATGAAAATCAAGCTTTTCTGTCCTCTACAGCAGACCAGCAGACATTTCGCCTCAACAATGAACAAATTTGTTCATAGCTTACGCGCTATTATGAGGCAGTGTTACCAACTAAGAAAACAATGTTGCCACAACTAAACGTTTTGAGTTTCTCTTTCCATTGGTGCTATTTTCATGCACCTCAGATTCACAAAACGTAAATTACATGTGTTCGAAACCGGAAAGGTCGTTGGTAGGAGTCCTGTATAAGTCAGTGCAGGTCATATCACTCCATGCTATTATACTTGGGTAAAATGATATTTATGATTGTAATTAACGAAAGTCGAAATTAAATTGTTTGCGTGTGAATGCACTGAATATTTTAGTGACATACTGCAGTGCCTAACTGGATCTTTGTCTAATTAAAATAGTATACTAGGAGGCAAAGATACGTAAAAGCTTGCAGTTAGTCTTGGACCTTCGTTATGAAGAGAAGTAAATGTGCAGTTTTGATTACGTATTGCATGTCTTCCACTCGCACGGGTCGATATCTCGCGATCCGTGGGTTGTCCCGCGGGACTCAGGTGTGTCGAGAGGAGATACATCATTTCCTACCTGCGATAGCCTGCTCCAAATTGAGTTATCCTGAAAGGAAACACTCTTATATTGCGAATTCAATTTCATGTGATAGCACCTGACGACAGCCCCTCCAATTGTTGACGTTGTGCGAAGCCTCATCTGAACGCAGCGGCCAAAAAAGGGATTTGAAATCGTTCATATCTGTACTGCCGCACCATTAGCTAGCATGGTCGGGATTTCCTGCTGAGTACTGGGTTCAAACCGCGTCAAGTGCAAATAGAATTTATTTTGCATAAAGACGGTGTTTCAATGTTTCAACAGGTTCTCGTCGGTCGTCCCATTTCTAAGTAATTCGTCATTCACAATTTAGAGCAGAGATGGGCATTCATGTGTATTTGCACCAGCGGCGTACGCACAATTTTGTAAAGGGGGTTTATTATTAAAATTCTTTACAATTTACATTATCGGTATTGTAAAAATGTTGTGTATTATTATTATTTTTATTTTTATTATTATTATTATCATTATTATTTACTTATGGCTTTTAAGGAACCCGGAGGTTCATTGCCGCCCTCACATAAGCCCGCCATCGGTCCCTATCCTAAGCAAGATTAATCCATTCTCTATCATCATATCCCACCTCCCTCAAATCCATTTTAATATTATCTTCCCATCTACGTCTCGGCCTCCCCAAAGGTCTTTTTCCCTCCGGCCTCCCAATTAACAATCTACATGCATTTCTAGATTCGCCCATACGTGCTACATGCCCTGCCCATCTCAAACGTCTGGATTTAATGTTCCTAATTATGTCAGGTGAAGAATACAATGCGTGCAGTTCTGTGTTGTGTAACTTTCTCCATTCTCCTGTAACTTCATCCCTCTTAGCCCCAAATAGTTTCCGAAGCACCTTATTCTCAAACACTCTTAACCTCCTCTCTCAAAGTGAGAGTCCAAGTTTCACAACCATAAAGAACAACCAGTAATATAACTGTTTTATAAAATCTAACTTTCAGATTTTTTGACAGCAGACTGGATGATAAAAGCTTCTCAACCGAATAATAACAGGCATTTCCCATATTTATCCTGTGTTTAATTTCCATTATTATTATTATTATTATTATTATTATTATTATTATTATTATTATTATTATTACAGGTCGGATATAGTGGTCAAAACCGAAATTTGCTTAAGGGGTTAGGTACAGCTTACAGCAGTAAATTTTTTGGAAATATTCAACATGTTTTTCCTCCATTACTGTATCTTGTACAATAATGAAAATTGGTATGTGTAAAACACTGTCCTTCTGCTATATGAAAAAATATTTTTACGATTAAAAAAATATATATATATATATTTTTTTTTTTTCAAAATTTAAAATGGTGGTAGTTCACTGTGCAGTGATGAAGCGTTTCCCTCATAACTCATAAACTTGTTAACTTTTTCATGTTCTCACTCTTTTATTTTATTGCTGAAACTCATGATTTCAACTACATTTTTTAATAAATAATAATTTTTTATTTTGTGTTAGAAGAAAATATTGATATTTGACCATTTTTTAAATGAATTTATTTTTTATCAGACAATCTATCAAAGGTAGAGAAGTGATCTTGCATCATATTGTAGATATGACATGCATAAATACATATAAAAATTTCATCACAGAATGTTGGATAATTTTTTAATGAGAGAAACGCTTCATCACTGCACAGTGAACTGAATTTGGGGGGGAGGGGGAATTAAATCGTAAAAGTATTTTTTTATATAGCAGAAGAACAGTGTTTTACACATACTAATTTTCACTATTGTACAAGATACAGTAATGGAGAAAAAATGTTGAATATTTCCAAAATTTTACTGTTGTAAGCTGTACCTAACCCCTTAAGGGAAGAAGATAGTAAAATTTGAATTTTTTTTCCTAATTGATGCACAATTTTTATTTTGTATGTAGAAATATCATTACTGAAATAACCAAATTCGAGATTAGTTGAAAAAAATGGAGCCCAAATTTGAAAAAAAAACTAGAGAACAGAAATTCAGTAAAATTGATATTCTCAGATATTTTTAAGCATATATTAAAAATTTCTACGACATCTTATTTCTAAAAGCACGTTACTTAAAATGCATCGAGTATAACTGAAGACTGGACATAAAAATGCTTAACTGCCAATATCTTAAAAATTTTAATTTTTCGAAAATACAGTCTAAGTTCCATTGTGATTCCATTTAGAACCTAGCTTCTCCGATAGATGTGCAAAATGTATATTAGATTAGACCCTACTATTTGCACAAGAAAGTTCTGTTTTCTACGGTTTTTTCTTTGGAAGCTACAGGTTTTTGTGTACAGTCTTAAATTTTGAAATAGTTTTCTAAATTTTAAGATAAACAAATATATCTTAAGAATGAATTGTAGAGGTATTTTTTTAATATGGAGGTATGTATATTTCTCAAATGCAAAAAAAAAAAAAAGTATTGTGAATTTTATTAGTAACAACAATGTAATTTATTCGTCACAACAATAATTCCTTTCTACAATTCACCTTAAACGCTCTCGTCAACAATTGGATCCTCACTCAACAAAGTATTCGTTATAGCATTCCACCGACGACAATGACAATTTACTTGGACTATTACGCACAACAATGAACTGTTAATCTTAACTAGTATTTACAAAGCACTATTTTACAAATCAGAACTACCAGTTCTATCTCAGTCACTCGAGTTCACAGTATCTCGAACCACAGACCTTCAGAGACAGTTCACTGTACTCGAACTTGGGTCCCTCCAACTGCGGTCCACTGCACTCGAACTCAGGTCCCTCCAACTGCGGTCCACTGCACTCGAACTCAGGCCTTCGGATGCTGACGCAGATGCGGACGCACACTCGAGTCGAACTCCGGTACACAAGACTGGCTTGCTTGCTCTGGCTTTCTCACTGACTGGCTGACTAATCAACTGGAAACTGGAAACTGCCGTCGTTCCTTCGCGACCGTAATTTATAACCACAGCGACGTAACCTCGAAGGTTCCACCCGTCTCTAGAGATGGCATTCCAGAGAAATCCAGGGCCGTCTCCTCTCTACCAGCACCAGATGCGCGCGCAAACTCGTCGCGTGACGTAATACACCCTCTCTCTTCTCTCCACCGCGCGACGTCACTCAATGTTCCGTGGAGCCTGTGCGATCTGCTTTCATGAGGGACGCTGGTCGTGAGTTCGATTCTCACGTCGCTGTCACAGTATATTAAAGAAAACAATTTCCCTGAATATACGCAGCAATTGTTTGAAGGGATATTGAAACATACCAACATCATACGCAAATTAAGAAATCAAAAAATTATGTCTATTTAGAGTCAAATTTTGAAGTAGAATGTTTGTCTTTATTGTTGTACCCCTATGCAAAGAAAAGTACTCCATATAAATTTACATACCATGATTCATCACCACCTCATCCATCAATATCATAAATATTACTCAAAATCATAATCTAAAATCAGTTACATGAACCACGGCCGACTTGATGCTCCCTTCGTTTCTCTGTAAAGGAGAAGCGAAACGAGCATCAAGTCGGCCATACATGAACACAAGCCATCTACAACACACAACAGAAACAGAAACTCAACAATAGTAGCCACGGCCTACTGATATACCCACAGATTCTGACACGCGATATGACCACAGATGTTAACGCGTGTGTATAAATAAACTTAACAAAAAAATAATAATAAATTAAATCTATAGATGGTTGTGATTGGTTGAAATGTAGAGGATTGTTACACCGCATTGGTGGATTAGTACATGGGCGAAATAGTCTACAGCAGTGTTGCCAAGTCAGCGGTTTTGTAGCTAAATCTGGTGTTTTCAAGACTGTGGTCAGCTATAGAATTTTACCGTCAGCCGATAGCTATTTATTTGGCGTTTTTTTATGATTCCGGCATAGGGAGATGATATTTTTAAGTTCTTTTTTTTTCTGTAAAGATGTTAGTCTATAAGTGTTCTTATATGTACTTGCGGGCAAACAAAGTTAGTTAATGATAAACCAGAGTTTAATATGGTATTATCACACTTTTTTATTGTGATAGTATAAAATATGAACGTTCATATTAACTCGATTTGGCTCAACCTGCCTCATCCATTGTTGCTGTACAAAGAAGAATGACGCATTCATTAAACTCTTAATGTAATGTATGCATTATTTTTGTAAATGAATTGATGTACCGGTATTTAATCATAAAGAATAGATAATGAACTGAATTATTATTTCCTTTATGATACCCTATATGATATTATTAATTGACTAGCCGTACCCATGCGCTCCGCTGCACCCGTTAGAAATAAATATAAAGTAATTACATAATTAAAATAGGACGTTTGATCCAGGGAACATTCGTGTTTGATAGAAGGATAAATCGTTTATTATGTTACTTAATTTAAATTGTATTTAAAATATAGTCGACCTGGTTGGCAAGTTGGTATAGCGCTGGTCTTCTATGCCCAAGGTTGCGGGTTCGATCCCGGGCCAGGTCGATGGCATTTAAGTGTGCTTAAATGCGACAGGCTCATGTCAGTAGATTTACTGGCATGTAAAAGAACTGCGGGACAAAATTCCGGCACATCCGGCGACGCTGATATAACCTCTGCAGTTGCGAGCGTCGTTAAATAAAACATAACATTTATTTAAAATATTAAAATGCGGTCATTTTGGTCCAGAGAGCAATCATTTGGTGCAATGACAATTCCTTTAATATGTTTCTTATTTGTTATTACATGCAACCATAGTTTAATGAAGATTGACATATCATTTAGTTTTAATGTGTATACTTTATATTACTTGCTATATGTTTCAGAAGTTACTGTAATAACATTATAGCATTATGTCCATCTAGAGAAATTACACTTTCAATGGTGAAATAATAAATAAACAATTAATTAGCTTCCGATATTACTTAATACAAACACAGAAGCATTCTCTATAGGGTATGTTTAATAGCTTTCGATTGTTGTTGTCAAGGCCCTTTTTAGACGAAGTCATTTGTTTTTATTTCAGTACAGCGCCTTAGATGGCGTTGTTATTGTAATTTTAAAACTCATTTATCTCATTAAATGTCAGTCCTATCAAAATTGTGTATAGAATAAAACTTATTCGGAAATTATTTTTAAAGAAACTTCCTTTTAAGTAACATATTTAATGAAAATCAATAATAAGCGAGATATTTCAATTTATTTAATTCAGGCCCCCTTACAACCCCCTTTTAAATAAAGTATTTTGAATGCCATATAGCCTAAAATCTAAGTTACAACGAACGTAATTTATATTCGAATTTTCATATAAATCGGTTCAGCCATTATCGCGTGAAAAGGTAAGAAACATCCAGACAGACAGACACAGACATACAAAAATTTCAAAAAAGCGATTTTCTGTTTCAGGACGGTTAATTATACATGTTAACACCAATTATTTTTGGAAAATCGAAAATTACCAGAAAAATTTTGGCTACGGATTTATTATTAGTATAGATTTACCATTCCGCATTATAGTTTATGTAACACAGACATACTTGAAACTTAAAACCAGACTCATTTGTTGGCAGAACGTGCCTACTCAGTGTGAAATCAAATTTCGAACCGACTGGTGTGATTGTGAATGTGATTATTTCCGAACTGTCCAGTATATTCTTGATCTATGTACTCATTCAATTTTGAAGAAATATACCGCGTAAAACTCTACGAGGATGAAGACGATTTTGCATAGAACATAGAACCTACAAAGTGATACATTTTCCACAATTTCGTCTATATTTATATAAAATCCTGCACTTCCTAAAACTGTATAGTTTGTATTTCAAATTTGGAAGTGATGTGTTAAGAAAAAGCTGGAGTTATTTAACTACAGTTTAGCGGGTTCCTTCAGGTTGTGCAGCGGCAAATGGAATTATAAGTTGGCAACACTGGTCTACAGGACGATATTTGTAATCGGAAGCGTCTAGCATCACACACTGCAGACCTTGTTTCAAACCCCAGCGAAACGGGATAAAATCTGTGATGGATAGAATAAATAAAAAAAAAAAAAAACAGTAGCTGCCTGCACAGCGTTGCTCTGTAATGTAAAACGGTAGATGCTGCAGTAATATTTCACCCAAAGTTTGAAAAATAAAAAAAAGCTGCATAAATTTATGTTAAACTGTTGAATTCTAGTTTCAAGTTGGTTAATTCATTTTCAAGTTGTGTCGTGGGCGGCCAGAGAGAAATCGACGGCCCGTGGCGGTGCGCATGCGTAGTAAATTCCCTCCCTCCCACTTACTCCAGGTGTGAGATGAAGCGGTAGAGTCGATCAAGTTAAGGAAAGGCATTCGTCTGCCTCTCCCACCTGACAAAAATAAAATAAAACTTTTATTGTCTTTTGTCTTGCATGAGAGAGACGCTCTCAACCAATTTGTACGTAATTTTGTTTTTTAAAAGACTTTTACAGTACTTAACAAAAGTTTAAGACCATGAGCAAATTTCATACAATTATTTCCTGGTCCTATATTTTTGTTTCTATTTCCCACATGAATATTTTGTCAATTATTTGGACTGTGAGATATCTATCGACGCAAAGAAAGTAAAATTATGACATTTAGTTTTCGAGTTATGATTTTAATGAAATATTTTGTTACTGTAAAAAATGCTACACTTATAATTACGGAATAATTTATTCATGCTAAACCAACATGTTTATTGTAGTGATGATTTTTTCAAGCAATTTGAGAAGTGTGAGAACACACTGGCACCAGAAAGAAAAATTTAAAAATTTTATTTTCGTTTTATAATTTTTTGCATATTTTTCCAAAATAAGGAAAATAATAGTAGAAATAACGTTAAGTAAAGGCATTCATAGCTTCACTGTGGAATAAGCTAACGTAACCGGACCTACGCCAATCGAAAGTAGTCCTGGCACATTGGCACCAGAAAGAAAAATTTAAAAATATTTCTTTCGTTTTATAATTTTTTCCATATTTTTCCAAAATAAGGAAAATAATAATAATAGTAGAAATAACGTTAAGTAAAGGCATTCATAGCTTCACTACGAAATCACGTACTTTCGATTGGCGTAGGTCCGGTTACGTTAGCTTATTCCACAGTGAAGCTATGAATGCCTTTACTTAACGTTATTTCTACTATTATTTTCCTTATTTTGGAAAAATATGCAAAAATATAAAACGAAAATTAAATTTTTAAATTTTTCTTTCTGGTGCCAATGTGTTCTCACACTTCTCAAATTGCTTGAAAAAAATCATCACTACAATAAACATGTTGGTTTAGCATGAATAAATTATTCCGTAATTATAAGTGTAGCATTTTTTACAGTAACAAAATATTTCATTAAAATCATAACTCGAAAACTAAATGTCATAATTTTACTTTCTTTGCGTCGATAGATGTCTCACAGTCCAAATAATTGACAAAATATTCATGAGGGAAATAGAAACAAAAATATAGGACCAGGAAATAATTATATGAAATTTGCTCATGGTCTTAAACTTTTGTTAAGTACTGTATGTGCAAAAATTACATGATAAAACCTAAAAAAAAAAAAAAAAAAAAAGTGAGAATAGAATGAAGAATGTGCATGTTTTCTGTTTTCCGTATTCCGTCCAATGTACGTTGCTTTACTGGGAGATATGATAAATATCAGCATGTGTTCGAAAACCTGATCCATAATTGAGGCATTGACATGGGAAAGGTCGTAACTGGAAAAAATTCGAATTTTTAGGTTTTTCATTGAGAAGGTAGCAAATAGCCATGTCAAAGGCACAGAGAAGGTAGTATGTCCGTATGTAATGAAACGAAGTTGGAAACGTAGTCACTAGATGCTGTAAGTTGTATGTGCACAGCTGTTGGCGCGGAGAAGGTAGCAACTCCTTTTACATCAGAGCGTGTCTAGACAAATATGGGCTGATAACTGTGATAACGGATGATTCTAATGGTCCTGATTTACATTATTGCCAAGAAACATTTTGAGTCAGTGGACTTGAAATTCTTGGTTTCAGAAAATTCCTACATGCCATGTGATAGGGAATTTGGCATCATAGAGAAAAGAAAAAAAAAAAAAAGATGCAAGACCATGGTTCCAGAAGAGGTAAGGCCTAATAATGTAATAATGATGAAGGATGAGGATTTCTTCGACTTTTCTGCAGAATTTGACAAGTTTTTGAATACAACTCCTATCAAAATCAGCACCCTCAACTGGATTAGACTCTCAAGAGCTGATTTTCCTCTAATAAAAACAAGGCAGTCATTTAATGACCTTGAAATGTGGACAGAGCACAGGATTTTTAAGAAAGGACAGTCATTAACGTCAATCACTAACTTGCAGTGCTTGCAACGCCTTGAAAGAAGACCAGTCGTCCCTGATGCCGAAAAGAGAGACTTGTTATCTATGTTAGACTTCCTCGATGAAAAGTATCATGCATTTTACCGAAAAATTTGTGCATAATGTATAAATAACGTTAATTCTCAGTTTGGCTAAGGAGTGATTTCAATGTTGTATTTTCATAAAATAGGATTTCACAGATAAATCTGTGCCAGACTTTTCAAATTTCATATGTAACACAAACATGTGTATGTCTTTCATTTAAAGCAGTTTCTGTAATAAATTTGTTTTTGCTTCTCCTGAAAAATTTTGTTTTTGGCAGTTACTACCTTTCCCATGTCAGCGCCTCAATTGTTGACAGAAAGTGACTGGGGATTCATCGAATCCTTTATTCATCTGTCGTAAAAGATCTTGGCTTCTTTTTCGATAATAATCTAAATTGGAATTTTCGAGTTAAAGAAACGATAAAAAAATCTGTTCCTCCATTCACTGTTTGAGTCGCTTAAGAAACTTCTTGCCCCAGCAACTAAAACTTACCCTAGTACAAACCCTAGTAATGCCGCACTTCGATTATTGTGACGTTTTGTTAAGTGACCTAAGTTCTGAACTGTCAGTCAAGTTACAGCGAGCTCAGAATATGTGCGTCTGATACGTGTGCAACATCCGACGATATGATCACATATCACCGTCCTTCGCAAGTCTCTCGTGGCTCCGACTTAAAGAACGTAGAACTTTACACTCTTTGTCTTTACTCTTTCGAATTCTGCACACTTCAACACCAAATTACCTTTCGTCTCGTTTCTCTTATCTATACTCTAACCACAACATAAATACCAGATCATTTATCTGTGGCACGCTAAGTATACCTCTTCATAGAACATCTTGTTATTCATCATCTTTTACAGTATCCACCTCGCGACAATGGAATTCCCTGTCACAAAGTATTAGGGGCTGCAAGACAATAAACACTTTTAAATACAGCTTAAAAGATAACCTTCTTAGCATTTCACTCCAATCATACTGATTTAAACTATCACTGACTACATTGTTACTCCTTCCTTTAGACATCATCCTGATAGTGCTGTATTTTCAAAATTGTCTCATAATAATCTCTTTCTATTATCTAATATTATTTGAAATATATTAACATTCTATGTATTTTAGTTTAATTCTGCTACACAGTTTATTTCAGTGTTTAATTAATAGTTCATAGTATTTTGTTGTTTAATTCGTAAATAACTCTTGTATACATGTAACTCTCATCTAAATCAAATTGTTGAATTCTTTGTAAGTTGATACATATGTATGTATACGTTTTGCTGGTTGAGTGGAAGAGAAGGCCTTACGGCCTTAACTCTGCCAGCTAAAATAAATCATTATTATTATTATTATTATTATTATTATTATTATTATTATATTCCGTGAAACGTTTATGCTGTTCATGGTTGTTATTGTGAGCATGGTTGGGATTGTAAGGATGTTTGGGATTTGAAATAAAAGTTTGATATTTCTTTTCATTTCTGTCTTCATACTCCCCGCATTTAAATTTAACAAGGCGGAGCCTTCTCGTTAACTACTTCATAATCGCTTCCTCATTCCAGGAGGCCTAGTCTGCAGACAACAATGCAATTGATAGTCGAAACGATTCACACATCAATATGACGCCAGTGAGTTGTTTGAAACTGTAATGAATAATAATACAGGGTACGGTTCTGACAAATTTCAGTATGTTGTTCTAAAATGATTGTTCGCTTTAGACATATGAAAATAACGCAGGGTATAGCTTGAACAATGCAATTCATTGCCAAGTTATTAATTTAAAAAATGACAGATTTCAAGTGTCTTCTGGTTTGTTGCAATTCTTACCGGGAAATTGTTCATTCTTTGGTTCTTACTTTTCTCAATATGAAAATGAGAGGGTTATTACAGTGAATGGTGGAAGGTATCGGCAAATGTTACACGCATTATTCACAGACGCAGTAATAAGAGGGGTTACGACCCATATCATCATAGATACACTGCGGTTGTTGAAAAATCTTTTCCTTGGACGCTTAATTTCTCGGTTTGGCGATATCACCAGAGCTTACAGCTGCTGATTATTTTCTGTGGGGATACAGCAACGACAGCCTGCTTGAATCTAGGCAGTAACTACCCTGCCGCGTAAAATGAATGAATGAATACAGCAAACAATAAACAAATAAATAAGTAAATAAGTGAATAAATAAATAAGTAAATACATAAGTGAATAAATAAGTCAATAAATAAGTAAGTAAATAAATACGTAAATACATAAGTGAATAAAGAAGTCAATAAATAAGTAAATAAATAAGTAAATAAGTAAGTAAATAAGTAAATAAATAAATAAGTATGTGAATAAATAAATAAGTAAATACATAAGTGAATAAATAAGTCAATAAATAAGTAAATAAGTAAATAAATAAGTAAATAAGTAAGTAAATAAGTAAATAAATAAGTAAGTAAATAAGTACGTAAGTAAATAAGTAAGTGAACAAATAAGTAAATAAGTAAGTAAATAAATAAGTGAATAAATAAGTGAATAAATAAGAAAGTAAATAAGTGAATAAATAAGTAAGTAAATAAGGAAGTAAGTAAATAAATATATAAGTGAATAAATAAGAAAGTAAATAAGTAAGTAAATAAATAAGTAAATAAATAAGTAAATAAGTAAGTAAATAAGTATGTGAATAAATAAATAAGTAAATACATAAGTAAATAAATAAGTACGTAAGTAAATAAGTAAGTGAATAAATAAGTAAATAAGTAAGTAAATAAATAAGTAAATAAATAAGTGAATAAATAAGTGAATAAATAAGCAAGTGAATAAATAAGTGAATAAATAAGTAAGTAAATAAGGAAGTAAGTAAATAAATAAATAAGTGAATAAATAAGAAAGTAAATAAGTACGTAAATAAGTAAATAAATAAGTAAATAAGTAAGTAATTAAGTAAGTAAATAAGTAAGTGAATAAATGAGTGAAAAAATAAGTAGGTAAATAAGTATGTAAATAAACAAGTGAATAAATAAGTAACTAAATAAGGAAGTAAGTAAATAAGTAAGTAAATAAATAAGTGAATAAATAAGTAAGTAAATAAGTAAGTGAATAAATAAGTAAATGAGTAAGTAAATAAATAAGTGAATAAGTAAGTAAATAAATAAGTATGTAAATAAATAAGTAAATAAGTAAATAATTAAGTAAATAAATAAGCAAGTAAATAAATAAATAAGTAAGTAAATAAATAAGTAAGTGAATAAATAAGTGAATAAATAAGAAAGTAAATAAGTAAATAAGTAAGTAAATAAGTAAGTAAATAAATAAGTAAATAAGTAAGTAAATAAATAAGTAAGTAAATAAGTAAATAAATAAGTAAGTAAATAAGTGAATAAATGAGTGAATAAATAAGTAAGTAAATAAGTAAGTGAATAAGTAAGTAAATAAATAAATATGTAAATAAATAAGTAAATAAGTAAGTAATTAAGTAAATAAATAAGTGAATAAACAAGTAAATAAATAAATATGTAAATAAATAAGTAAATAAATAAGTAAATAATTAAGTAAATAAATAAGTAAGTGAATAAATAAATAACAATGATAAAACTGAACGGTGAACAACACAGATGCAAGCATATCTGAACCACGGGCAACTAGATACTGTGCCTGCACTTAACAGGTTATATGCTGTATTTCTGTGTGCTGTAATGTCTATTCTTTTTCAGATGCATCACAGAAATATAAATTAAATACGACAGGCCTATTACCAGTAATAAACAGATATCTTGAGAAGTAGAAACAGAACTCCACCATCAAAAATATTTATCTCTTCTACTGAACGGAAGGAAAAAAAGAAAAAGAAAAAAAAAAAAGATTGTAATTGGTACCGAAGAGAGAAACAAAATATTGCGGAGTGTGGGACCCTTCAGGTTAGGTCGAATATTGACATATTTTCAGCTCTTTGATAGAACTGTCGTAAAAGAAGGGATTGAGAGCGCTTCTATTTCGCACAAATGTATTCAACTGTTTATGTCAACATGGCTTCGAAGGAAAGAAATAAAAAAGAATCGCTTGCTGGAATTTTTTCCATTTAGAATGCCCGAGGCAAAGGCTTTGATATTCTTGTAACGAACTTTTATGTCTTGGCCAGGCAGTTGTAACAAATCTCAGCAGAATCTAAAAATGGAGAAAGAAACTTTCCAGCTGACTGAGAGAAAGACTATTTTGCGAAAACACAGAGCGCTCTACTATACAGAGCGCATATTACAACATAAATAATCGGTGTCTTAAAATGACACTTAATTTATCATATTTTAATAAATTTCTACTTCTGAACTCCTCCGTGTAGTTTTCAATTCGTTTTTTAACTACAAAGACCAAGTCAACCATATTTGTAATCAGTTCGCAAGCTCTACCTATCTCATTTCTAAATTATCACAATATTGCAGCAGAAAACAGTGATGTCTTGTTACTATGGTTACATGCAATATAACTTCTTGGAGTGGAGCAGATCAATAATTATTGAACAGAATATTTATTTTACAGAAACGACCCAGTGACTCCTGTAATAGTAATATGCGTTACAAGAGCGGTATGTTGAAGTTTTCATGTTCGAGGAAAAGTTTGAAAAAGCGAAACGTAGTTGATCTTTTTTTAATTTCCGAGAATTGAAAGAAAACATACCGCTCGTGTATCGTACATTATTTTGTGCGAAGATCGTTTATTACATACCTGAAAGAGGAATTTATAATTAGTTGCATTGAAATCTCCATCTTGGTTTCTGTTCAATGACGGCAAATTTGCAAAACAAAAATATCTCTCTTCAACATTGTTGTTATAAAATGTTTTCTGTGTTTACTATATTGAAGCAGGCCGTGATATACGTCTGTCTTTTTTTTCCCCCCAGTCTATGATGAGTCTGGAATCTTGTTGATTTTTTCACGGCTTCCTTAATGTTACTTGCATCACGAATGCAGTAACTTTAGTGGAGTTGTAGAGTTTACTTAATTTTTGCAAATATTTAACAACAATAATTAAGAGTGCAATTTAGGTGAAATTGCAGTGGTAAGTTTCAATTTATAATTATTACTATATTGAACGTCTCTAAAAATAATATGTTAAAATCCTAAAGCAGTAAAATCAATATGTCACTTAAGCGGTAAGAGGAGGGAAATTGTTATGTGTGTTAGGTTGGGAATACTGAATGTGGAATTTTAGACCTTCCGCGGATTGGTTTTGTGCGAAAACCAAGCAAATACGCACGATCTCGCACAAACCTTTTTTCAAAGAACACAGAATTTTTACTGTTTCCTTCATAATTATTTTCGTGAGTGTCCAATATGTACATAACAACATAGATTTATTCAAGCGAAATTGTGACCACCATAGATATGAAACTAAAAAAAAAAAATTCTTTTACTGTCTGTACCACAGTCTAGTATATACAGACACGAAGCTCAATACGTAGGGAATATGCATCCATAGATAGTTGCTATCCACTAGGATCGCTACTACCGCCTCATCACAGACAATGCGAAATAGTACCTGCACAGTCTATTGTTCCTAGTACCCTCAACAACTCAAGCTTCGTGACTGTATATGTTGTTGTTGTTTTCTAATGCCAGGCGTTTGACAATAAAGTCATTTGACCTCTTGCACTCCAATATTTTTCAAAGATATTATCATGGTCAGCCACTGAAGCACAGATTTTGAGATGTTCCGAATCCATTTCTTGGTTTGAGTTGCACAATGGGCAGTTAGGGGACTGATATATTCCAATTGTATGCAGTGTTTGGTCAAACAATCATGGCCTGTTGCCAATCTAAATGCAGCTACAGACGATTTTCGTGGTAAATCGGGAATTAACTGTGGATTATGATGCAGAGAGTTCCATTTTTTCCCTTGAGATTGTGTTATCAAATTTTGTTTGTTGAAGTCTAAGTATGTAGATTTAATAAATCTCTTCACAGAGTAATACGTAGATTTAGTAACAGGTCTGTAAGTAGCAGTGCTGCCCTTCTTTGCTAAAGCATCCGCATTCTCGTTTCCCAGGATTCCACAATGGGATGGTATCCATTGGAATACAATTCTTTTATTGAGTGATATTAATTGAGAGAGCATTTTAGTTATTTCTGCTGTTTGAGATGAAGGTGTGTGTTTAGAGACGATTGATAGAATAGCTGCTTTGGAGTCTGACAATATAACTGCATTCCTAAATTTATTGATGTGGCATAGAAGATTCCTGAGACTTTCACTTATTACAATGATTTCTCCATCAAAACTTGTTATTTTTTTTATTTTATTGGGTTATTTTACGACGCTTTATCAACATCTAGGTTATTTAGCGTCTGAATGATATGAAGGTGATAATGCCGGTGAAATGAGTCCGGGGTCCAGCACCGAAAGTTACCCAGCATATGCTCGTATTGGGTTGAGGGAAAACCCCGGAAAAAACCTCAACCAGGTAACTTGTCCCGACCGGGATTCGAACCCGGGCCACCTGGTTCCGCAGCCAGACGCGCTGACCGTTACTCTTGTTGTTCCATATCCAAGAGATCTATAAAGTGAGATCAAGGATCCGTCGGTGTAGGGTAAACATTGGTAATTTCGTGGCAGTGGTTATTTCGTGATACTTTTTCTTTGCTCTTTCGTGAACTAACCAATGGTGTTACGAGATTCAAATTTCCGCCAAGTAATTGCATATGTTGTCCACTTTCCAGAAACATACAGCTAAGCTTTGTGTGACTATTGTAGCTGCTTCAGTGAGCTGTTATGTTTGGAGAGAGCAAGTTAGCGTCGATTTCTCAAGCGTATAAATCTTGTGGATGTTTGTAATTACATTACAGACTTATTACTAAAGGTAAGCATATGACCTGGTAGAGTGTAAGAGAAGGCCCTATGGCCTTAACTCTGCCAGTATAAATAATAATAATAATAATAATAATAATAATAATAATAATAATAATAATAATAATTATGATATTTGGTACAATGGTTTATTATATCTTAATGAAATTTTAGAAAATGTTTTTGGAATTTTAGATACAGCTGTAGTCGCCATATAGGCTTAGGTTTACTGATAGAAATCTTAGCTGTTTAAGGCGAAATTTTGTTGAGCATTAAGCGTTACATTTTATACTATTTTAAAAATTGTATTACAATACGAATTTCAGAAATCTGAAGATAAGATGTGATAACAAAAAAGAAAAGGGGGACGCAATGGGTTCAGTGTAGATTCTGTTCGATTTGTTATCATACTAAGTGACAATGATAAGTGCTAGATGACTTACTTGCAAGAATTGTGACAGAAGATGAAACATGGCTCCACCATTTTGGACCGGAGACAGAGGCAGACAATGGAGTGGCATCATGCAAATTCACCAACGAAACAGAAATTCAAAAGTGCACCTTCGGGAGGAAAAGTTATGGCTACTGTGTTTTTCGATTCAGAAGGACTCTTGCTTGTGGACATCATGCCACACGGAACCACCATTAATTCTGACGGGTATGTGGCAACTCTCAAGAAACTTCAAGTTCGACTGAGTCGTGTTCGACTACATCGGGAGAAGCAGGATGTTCTGCTATTGCACGACAACGCACAGCCATATGTCAGTCACAAGACCACAGACCAGATCAGAAAATTCGTATAGGCAACACTGAAACATCCGCCTTACAGTCCTGAACTGGCACCGTGCGATTACCATCTCTTTGATAAACTGAAGGATCCCTTGCGGAACGAGGTTAGAAGATCACTCCCTTGTGCACGCTGCTAAAGAGTGGCTCAGACGTGT
The DNA here is from genome assembly GCA_025594305.2 of Periplaneta americana. Lineage (NCBI taxonomy): Eukaryota > Metazoa > Arthropoda > Insecta > Blattodea > Blattidae > Periplaneta > Periplaneta americana. The sequence continues at coordinate 107,469,385 of JAJSOF020000031.1, read as the reverse complement.
TGGTCCAGACTTTTACCGTGCTGGTCTACAGGCCCTCGTTCCTAGGTTACGTAAGGCAGTTGAAAGGGACGGGGATTATGTGGAAAAGAGACATTTTGTTCCTGAAGGATGTAGCTACATTCTGTGAATATAGCAAAGCTGTAGGATAAAAATATAATTTTTAAACAAATGTTATGCATTACTTCTGGAGTTACCCCTGTAATATAGGCTATAGTAAAGTCCGTAATAAAAGTGTTCACCCTTTCAGGGCAAAGAAGATCCCGTTTCAATTTCAATTTTTACTTTGATTTCATTCTTATTATGTGTTGATATGTATTTCTATGTTTTCTTGCTATGAATATTAGACGGCATTCCTATGTTTCAACAATAAATGAGAATTTCATTTGACTTTAATGAATTTTTCCCCAATTCTTCTACCTCTCACGAAATTATCAATGTAATATCACGAAATTACCAAGGTTATCACGAAATAACCAACATTTTAGCTTAAGTTGTAAAAGTGGTTTTTGCACTTGTTCAAGAACGTGTCCAATCTTTTATGTCTCCAGATTTGCACAGCAAATTATCGTCTTTTAGATGAAAAAATTGGAATAAGGATATATTTACAATTTTCAGGAAATTATCGCGAAATTACCAATGTTTACCCTATAAATGAAGCCAGTTTTGTGGAGGGTACCTAATATTAATTGTCTCTAAAGACAATTGAGGGGCTTAGAACAAAAAGCAGGTAAGTGACAGAAACCTAGTTTTGAGGAAATTACAGTTAAAGTTCTACATACAATGGAATATTATATACTAGCTTGGTGAAATGATGCCCATATAGCAGCACTACACAGTGTGATCACTTCCCTGATTTTATCCCAAAGAAACATCCTTTAGGGCTATCACAAGACGCACTTACCTCATTTTTTTAATAATGTCACTTACCTGCTTTTTGTTCTAAGCCCCTCAATTGTTTAATTATTTCAGTGTATACTAGGACCGTGATCATACCAACAAAAATTCACCAGACATACTGTAGTTCATGGATGTTCCGGTGTCTTTTCATGTCTCGGTCCGGACCTTGTAGAAAACACCCTGTTGCTTGATATATATATTACGATCCCTATGCTATACATGCGAATTGTATGACTGTTTTTGAACGTGTCGTTGAGTGCTCGTTAATTCATAACTGCTTTTCAATACCGACTAACACATCGTATTAAAAGTTGTATTTTCCTGAAGGAAGCATGAAACGTACGCCATGAAATGTTTGTATATGGCGCTCCTTATAATATCCTAGATTAAATGTTGTAGACAATTTAATTTTTCTGACGTACTCGGAGCCCCATCATGAATGCAGTTATAGAAGTGTTATGCATATAACGCAGCACCTAGAAAATTATATTTCTCTTCTCGGAAGCTCGTTTTAATGCCTTTAGAGAATGTGCAAAAGGAAAGGTTAAACAAAAACACACAACTGTGAACTATTCCACCTGGAAAACCAGCTTCCAAGAAAATAAGGCTGCACATTTCACATGACTGCAGTCTCGCAGAAAATTCTGTCGAGTACAACAAGAATTTCCATTCCTTAAAGCAGCAAACTAGGTGGAAGAAGAAAAGAAATGCAATTTAAAACCTTACTTTAACTTAATCTGAGAATTAACACTATGACTGACAATAAGCAGCTAAAAAAAGTTAGTTGGTTTAAGTACCAAGATCGTAATGAGGAGTAATAAACTAAACGGGTCTCGAATGCGGAACTTTTAGTTACTAGTCTCAGAGCCAAAGCAGGAAAAAGGGGGGGGGAGGAGGTCAGCAACAAAGACGCTGACACATCGCTACATTCATAAAGCATTACTTACTTACTTACTGGCTTTTTAAGGAACCCGGAGGTTCATTGCCGCCCTCACATAAGTCCACCATTGGTCCCTATCCTGAGCAAAATTAATCCATTCTCTATCATCATATCCCACCTCCCTCAAATCCATTTTAATATTATCTTCCCATTTACGTCTCGGACTCCCTAAAGGTCTTTTTCCCTCCGGCCTCCCAACAAAAACTCCATATGCATTTCTGGATTCGCCCATACGTGCTACATGCCCTGCCCATCTCAAACGTCTGGATTTAATGTTCCTAATTATGTCAGGTGAAGAATACAATGCGTGCAGTTCTGTGTTCTGTAACTTTCTCCATTCTCCTGTAACTTCATCCCTCTTAGCCCCAAATATTTTCCTAAGCACCTTATTCTCAAACACCCTTAACCTATGTTCCTCTCTAAGTGAGAGTCCAAGTTTCACAACCATACAGAACAACCGGTAATATAACTGTTTTATAAATTCTAACTTTCAGATTTTTCGACAGAAGACTGGATGATAAAAGTTTCACCAACCGAATAATAACAGGCATTTCCCATATTTATTCTGTGTTTAATTTCCTCCTGAGTATCATTTATATTTGTTACTGTTGCTCCCAGATATTTGAACTTCTCTACCTCTTCAAAAGATAAATTTCCAATTTTTATATTTCAATTTCGTACAATATTCTGGTCACGAGACATTATCATATACTTTGTCTTTTCGGGATTTAATTCCAAACCTATCTCTTTACTTGCTTCCAGTAAAATTCCCGTGTTTTCCCTAATCGTTTGTGGATTTTCTCTTAACGTATTCAGGTCATCCGCATAGACAAGCAGCTGATGTAACCCGTTCAATTCCAAACCCTCTCTGTTATCCTGAACTTTCCTAATGGCATACTCTAGAGCAAAGTTAAAAAGTAAAGGTGATAGTGCATCTCCTTGCTTTAGCCCACAGTGAACTAGAAACGCATCTGACAGAAACTGACCTATACGAACTGTGCTGTACGTTTCACTGAGACACATTTTAATTAATCGAACTAGTTTCTTGGGAATACCAAATTCAATTAGAATATCATATAAAACTTCTCTCTTAACCGAGTCATATGCCTTTTCCAAATCTATGAATAACTGATGCACTGTATCCTTATACTCGGAAATAAAGCTTTACAATTAATAACTCTACATAGAAGCCTTTCAAAGAAGCTTGTCCCCTGGACTGTAGACTAGCCCGGCACACGATGGAGTGGGTCTCTTTAAACAAGCCACCTGCTTGCTATGCAGATTAGCACCTTGCTACGTTCATCACAATATGGCCGCGATCTTTGAGCACTTTTTCTCTCGCACTGTTGACACACACAAACATCCACGCTTCGCGCACCGCTGCTCTGAATAATGAACAGAGCGGAGAGGGGGGGGAGGGAGGGAGGGAGGCTCTAATATGTCACGTGCCGTCACTTCCGTGTCTGACTCTCAACAGATGACCCGGGATCCGATCCGGTGACAATGTTACACAGAATGTCATTACATTCAAGCACCGTACTGATCCACAACACAGCAGACCAATTTTGTACGTACCACGCTTATAAAAAATTACAAAAATGTGCTTAAGGTAGGCTGTTTCAAGCTAAAATAACCATGTCAAGTACTGGCTAGGAAGTCAAGCACATAAAACATAGCTGTGTGGACAGACAGGTAGATAAGCAAATACACAGACAGAGAGATAGATATGTTTTATTTTAGTTGGTTATATAACGACGTTGAATAAACTACTACGTTCTTTGGTGATAACGAGATGAAATTTAACGAGATGAGCAGAAGCATTCGCCATAGATTACCTAACATTGGCATTACAGTTTACGAAAACTTCGCAAAAAACTAACTAGATAGTCGAATCAAGCGGGGATCGAACTTATGTCTGATACATAGATAGACACAGGCAGACAAATTTCAAGATAAATAGGTAGATGGATGGATGGATGAGTGGGTGGGTGGAAGGATGGATCGTTAGAAAGACAGACAGACAGATAGATAGATAGATAGACAGACAGACAGACAGACTGATAGATAGATAGATAGATAGATAGATAGATAGATAGATAGATAGATAGATAGATAGATAGATAGATAGATAGATAGATAGATAGATAGATAGACAGATAGACAGATAGACAGACAGACAGACAGATTAGATAGATAGATAGATAGATAGATAGATAGATAGATAGATAGATAGATAGATAGATAGATAGATAGATAGATAGATAGATAGATAGATAGATAGATAGATAGATAGATAGATAGATAGATAGATAGATAGGTAGATAGGTAGGTAGGTAGGTAGGTAGGTAGGTAGATAGATAGATAGATAGATAGATAGATAGATAGATAGATAGATAGATAGATAGATAGATAGACAGATAGATAGATAGATAGACAGACAGACAGATAGATAGATAGATAGATAGATAGATAGATAGATAGATAGATAGATAGATAGATAGATAGATAGATAGATAGATAGATAGATAGATAGATAGATAGATAGATAGATAGATAGATAGATAGATAGATAGATAGATAGATAGATAGATAAAACACAGACAGACAGACAGATAGATAGATAGACAGACAGACAGACAGATAGATACATAGATAGATAGATAGACAGACAGACAGATTAGATAGATAGATAGATAGATAGATAGATAGATAGATAGATAGATAGATAGATAGATAGATAGATAGATAGATAGATAGATAGATAGATAGATAGATAGATAGATAGACAGACAGACAGACAGACAGACAGACAGACAGACAGACAGACAGACAGACAGACAGAGATAGATAGATAGATAGATAGATAGATAGATAGATAGATAGATAGATAGATAGATAGATAGATAGATAGATAGATAGATAGATAGATAGATAGATAGATAGATAGATACGGATGTCGGTACACTGATACGCTGCTATACTGAACATCCAGATTTGATGTTTGTTTGTTGATATGATGGCCCATCAATGAAAGAAAGAAAATCACTAGTTACCTGGACAACGAACTAAATCATATACAAATCTCAATTCACAACTTTCTTTGTGTGCAGGTTGAATATGAAGATAAATGAATTACTGTTTAAATTACCCACTAAACATTTGTACTCACAGGTAATGAGGGTACAAGAACGTAACGCAGGCACGAGAACAAAGAGATACATTGTGTAATTCTCGACAATTGCTACGGTTCGGCATTTTCTATGTTTTCCAACTTTCTTCGTCCCTCATCAAATACGTAATCAACTCGTAATGCTCACATTGCCACAAGCGAGTATGATGTTCGTTTCACACATCCTTTGAACAGAGGAGTAAATTCTACACTGGTATTGTGTAACAAAGCCAAAACGAATCGAAGAACTTTGTGACCTGTATCAATTAGTGTCCATATACAATTACTACACAATTACATTTGATATATTTAATCCTAATGACAAAATGTATATTTGAAATTTACCGCTGGAATCACTAATCATACGGCTAAAGTAATTTATTACACAAAGTGTATATCATTCCCTCACAAATTGACTCGTAGATACTGAATATGAACAAAATCCGTCCAATAGTTTAGTAGAAATCGCTGTACACAGACAGACTAGTACTAAAATTATTATATTTCATGTACATCATTCCCTGATAAATTGACTTGTAGATACTGAATATGAACAAAATCCGTCCAATAGTTTAGTAGAAATCGCTGTACACAGACAGAGTAGTACTACAATTTTATTATATTTCATGTACATCATTCCCTGATAAATTGACTCGTAGATACTGAATAGGAACAAAATCCGTCCAATAGTTTAGTAGAAATCGCTGTACACAGACTAGTACTAAAATTATTATATTTCATGTACATCATTCCCTGATAAATTGACTTGTAGATACTGAATATGAACAAAATCCGTCCAATAGTTTAGTAGGAATCGCTGTACACAGATAGACTAGTACTAAAATTATTATATTTCATGTACATCATTCCCTGATAAATTGACTTGTAGATACTGAATATGAACAAAATCCGTCCAATAGTTTAGTAGAAATCGCTGTACACAGACAGACTAGTACTAAAATTATTATATTTCATGTACATCATTCCCTGATAAATTGACTCGTAGATACTGAATATGAACAAAATCCGTCCAATAGTTTAGTAGAAATCGCTGTACACAGACAGACTAGTACTAAAATTATTATATTTCATGTACATCATTCTCTGATAAATTGACTAGTAGATACTGAATATGAACAAAATCCTTTCAATAGTTTAGTAGAAATCGCTATACACAGACAGACTAGTACTAAAATTATTATATTTCATGTACATCATTCCCTGATAAATTCACTCGTAGGTACTGAATATGAACAAAATCCGTCCAATAGTTTAGTAGAAATCGCTGTACACAGACAGACTAGTACTACAATTATTATTATATTTCATGTACATCATTCCCTGATAAATTGACTCGTAGATACTGAATAGGAACAAAATCCGTCAATTAGTTCAGTAGGAACCGCTGTACACAGACTAGTACTAAAATAATTACGTTTCATGTACATTATTCCCTGATAAATTGACTTGTAGATACTGAATATGAACAAAATCCGTCCAATAGTTTAGTAGAAATCGCTGTACACAGACAGACTAGACTAAAATTATTATATTTCATGTACATAATAAATTATTATATTTCAATAGTTTAGTAGAAATCATCATTCCATCATTCCCTGATAAATTGACTTGTAGATACTGAATATGAACAAAATCCGTCCAATAGTTTAGTAGAAATCGCTGTACACAGACAGACTAGTACTAAAATTATTATATTTCATGTATCATTCCTGATAAATTGACTCGTAAATACTGAATAGAACAAAATCCGTCCAATAGTTTAGTAGAAATCGCTGTACACAGACAGACTAGTACTACAATTATTATATTTCATGTACATCATTCCCTGATAAATTGACTCGTAGATACTGAATATGAACAAAATCCGTCCAATAGTTTAGTAGAAATCGCTGTACACAGATTAGTACTATATATTTCATGTACATCATTCCCTGATAAATTGACTTGTAGATACTGAATATGAACAAAATCCGTCCAATAGTTTAGTAGAAATCGCTGTACACAGACAGACTAGTACTAAAATTATTATATTTCATGTACATCATTCCCTGATAAATTGACTCGTAGATACTGAATATGAACAAAATCCGTCCAATAGTTTAGTAGAAATCGCTGTACACAGACAGACTAGTACTAAAATTATTATATTTCATGTACATCATTCCCTGATAAATTGACTCGTAGATACTGAATATGAACAAAATCCGTCCAATAGTTTAGTAGAAATCGCTGTACACAGACAGACTAGTACTAAAATTATTATATTTCATGTACATCATTCCCTGATAAATTGACTCGTAGATACTGAATATGAACAAAATCCGTCCAATAGTTTAGTAGAAATCGCTGTACACAGACAGACTAGTACTAAAATTATTATATTTCATGTACATCATTCCATTCTGATAAATTCACTCGTAGGTACTGAATATGAACAAAATCCGTCCAATAGTTTAGTAGAAATCGCTGTACACAGACAGACTAGTACTAAAATTATTATATTTCATGTACATCATTCCCTGATAAATTGACTCGTAGATACTGAATATGAACAAAATCCGTCCAATAGTTTAGTAGAAATCGCTGTACACAGACAGACTAGTACTAAAATTATTATATTTCATGTACATCATTCCCTGATAAATTGACTCGTAGATACTGAATATGAACAAAATCCGTCCAATAGTTTAGTAGAAATCGCTGTACACAGACAGACTAGTACTAAAATTATTATATTTCATGTACATCATTCCCTGATAAATTGACTCGTAGATCCTGAATATGAACAAAATCCGTCCAATAGTTTAGTAGAAATCGCTGTACACAGACAGACTAGTACTAAAATTATTATATTTCATGTACATCATTCCCTGATAAATTGACTCGTAGATACTGAATATGAACAAAATCCGTCCAATAGTTTAGTAATTCACAATTTAAATAAACAAAATCAACTTTAACTTTTCGAGGAATTTACAAACGAGAATTTTCGTTCAATATTAAAAGTGGTTACTTCGTAACATTTCGTTTCAAATATTATATAATGGTCAAATAAAATGGTTCACTTCCTAGACTATAACTGCACAGATTATTTTAATGTTTCTAGCATTCTAAAAAACTCCAGGTTATATAGCCTACAAAAACAGGAAGAAAAGGCTTCATATTGTGTTATTGGCGCTACAAATGCAGAGAATACGTTCGCAGCAGACGGCGGATGGTAGCATGTGTAAGTCAGTATATCACTGCATGTCTTCCATTCGCGGAATCTGGTCAGCATGCCCGCAGGAATTGCGAATGCAGCAGCAAACACAGAAATCCCAACGCACTTGTGTCAACCCAACCACTGCAGTCGCTCTTGAAAAGTATACGAAACGGCTAATAAAAAAAAGATGACTGTAGCACTTTCTGTAAGTGCCTGTTAATACTACGGACGCTATTCATAGACGATAAGATGATAATTGTAATTTTTTATTTAACGTTCCTTTTAAACTACAGAGGCTATTCATAGACGATAAGATGATAATTGTAATTGTAATTCTTTATTTAACGTTCCTTTTAAACTACAGAGGCTATTCATAGACGATAAGATGATAATTGTAATTGTAATTCTTTATTTATCGTTTATTTTAAACTATAGAGGCTATTTATAGACGATAAGATGATAATTGTAATTGTAATTCTTTATTTAACGTTCCTTTTAAACTACAGAGGCTATTCATAGACGATAAGATGATAACTGTAATTGTAATTCTTTATTTAACGTTCCTTTTAAACTACAGAGGCTATTCATAGACGATAAGATGATAATTGTAATTGTAATTCTTTATTTATCGTTTATTTTAAACTATGGAGGCTATTTATAGACGATAAGATGATAATTGTAATTGTAATTCTTTATTTAACGTTCCTTTTAAATTACAGAGGCTATTCATAGACGATAAGATGATAATTGTAATTGTAATTCTTTATTTAACGTTCCTTTTAAACTACAGAGGCTATTCATAGACGATAAGATGATAATTGTAATTGTAATTCTTTATTTAACGTTCCTTTTAAACTACAGAGGCTATTCTTAGACGATAAGATGATAATTGTAATTGTAATTCTTTATTTAACGTTCCTTTTAAACTACAGAGGCTATTCATAGACGATAAGATGATAATTGTAATTGTAATTCTTTATTTATCGTTTATTTTAAACTATAGAGGCTATTTATAGACGATAAGATGATAATTGTAATTGTAATTCTTTATTTAACGTTCCTTTTAAACTACAGAGGCTATTCATAGACGATAAGATGATAATTGTAATTGTAATTCTTTATTTAACGTTCCTTTTAAACTACAGAGGCTATTCATAGACGATAAGATGATAATTGTAATTGTAATTCTTTATTTATCGTTTATTTTAAACTATAGAGGCTATTTATAGACGATAAGATGATAATTGTAATTGTAATTCTTTATTTAACGTTCCTTTTAAACTACAGAGGCTATTCATAGACGATAAGACGATAATTGTAATTGTAATTCTTTATTTAACGTTCCTTTTAAACTACAGAGGCTATTCATAGACGATAAGATGATAATTGTAATTGTAATTCTTTATTTAACGTTCCTTTTAAACTACAGAGGCTATTCATAGACGATAAGATGATAATTGTAATTGTAATTCTTTATTTAACGTTCCTTTTAAACTACAGAGGCTATTCATAGACGATAAGATGATAATTGTAATTGTAATTCTTTATTTAACGTTCCTTTTAAACTACAGAGGCTATTCTTAGACGATAAGATGATAATTGTAATTGTAATTCTTTATTTAACGTTCCTTTTAAACTACAGAGGCTATTCATAGACGATAAGATGATAATTGTAATTGTAATTCTTTATTTAACGTTCCTTTTAAACTACAGAGGCTATTCATAGACGATAAGATGATAATTGTAATTGTAATTCTTTATTTAACGTTCCTTTTAAACTACAGAGGCTATTCTTAGACGATAAGATGATAATTGTAATTGTAATATTTTATTTAACGTTCCTTTTAAACTACAGAGGCTATTCATAGACGATAAGATGATAATTGTAATTGTAATTCTTTATTTAACGTTTATTTTAAACTACGGAGGCTATTCATAGACGATAAGATGATAATTGTAATTGTAATTCTTATATAACGTTCCTTTTAAACTTAGAGGCTATTCATAGACAATAAGATGATAATTGTAATTCTTTATTTAACGTTCCTTTTAAACTACAGAGCTATTCATAGACGATAAGATGATAATTGTAATTGTAATTCTTTATTACAACCAATTTTAAACTGGGAGGTCCAATGAGAGACCCGGTTACGGAGATCACTACTCCCTTAGAGTGTCGGGTCAGTAACAAGTCTAACCAATTAGCCAGTGGTTAACAAAGTCTCTGTGGTTGTTCTGCCTTGTTATTCGCATTTTTTACGACAGTTGGAGGAATGGCGTCCGACGGAATTGAAGTCAGAAACTTCGTAGATAATTCTGGGAGCAGAAAGGAACTGGAGTAAAATTTACAACTGCGATGAGGTTTAATTAGAGGGGGCGAAGCCCTCGTCTTTAATTAGCGAGACTGATGGGCGCCCATCTACTGCGATGGGCTTCATTTCCACTCAGCAGCGTATCAAATGCTGTTCGGCAGTGTTGCCTACAACGAGATTTGGGTTTAGAAGTTTGTCGGTATTTTCCAAGTATGGCATCACTTTCTGCACATGAGTAATAAAGGAATACGTCACCTTCGAGAGGGGTGATGAAGGACGGACACATGCAGGAGGATTGGCGGGATCGAGAAGGATGGCGGAAGGGAATCCAAGGCAACCGCTGAAGAGTGGAGGGGAAGGCCCCCCACCCCAAAAATGAAAATATACTTTCGTGCAAAAAATACTGTACAAAATCTCGGAAATTAAAAACAAACATATTTTATCCCGTATTATTCTGAAGTTACATAATATATAGCACTCGTTGCAATAAGATATAGCATTCAGCTTTTCCTAACCGCTTTGTTGATTATCTAGATGGCCATGAAATCGTGAACATGAATAAAACAGTATCATTTCATGGATATTTAGTTCTTAATGGTTCTGAGTTTAGACGGCCGTGAAATCGTGAAATCTGCAACTTGAAATATTTATTTAATGTAAATTTGTGCTATTGTAGAAAAAAACATTGTATGATACTCATTCGAAAGTTATCTTTTTGGCCCTCGTGTGTTTGTAAAACAAATGAGGAAACAGAATGGAACCGTTTATCACCATATATTAGTTTCCTGTCTCTTGAATAGGAGCATGTTTTGTTTCTTACCAAAGAGCTCACAGTGGAAGATATGCTGTTCTTACAGTCATGGTAAATATTTGTTCATTTCTCAGAAGATATCAATTTTAGGACCTATGTTTATATAACTTTTATTTCTTGTTTTGATGCATACTACCTCCTGTCTAAATATTGAAACCTTTTTTTTTTCCTGAACATCCCCATATAACACTGCGTCTTATAGAGGCATGATCAGGTCATAGGAATATGTTTAACTGACTATTACACTTTTACTACGTCACACTACTTTTGGCCAATAAAACGGTACGAAAGGACGTCTTTCGACCAATCATGACTGCTTATCTCACAATTTTATCGCGTCCCTAGAATTTGTTTAATTTTATCGCGTCCCTAGCATTTGTTTATTTTATCACTACCCTAGCATTTGTTTCTTTGTTTGCCAACATTTCAAACTGCACTGGTCTGGACGTCAAAAAACAGAAAATTACAAACCACTCCAGTCGATGCACAGCACTTTCAAATATGACTCGCATTGGCATTCAAGAACAAGAATTAATAAAGATCACTGGTCATAGCTATGCATCTTCCCTGAAACCCTATTTACAAATAAATGAAGAGCACCATTCGGAAATCCTGAATAAGTTGAGGGATACACCATGTACATCAACGAGTTCACTTCTTTTACGCACACGTCCAATATAACATCAACTGAACCACCAACCACTAAAACATTCAAATTTGAAAATTGTACTTACAATAATTGTTTCTTTTAAAATTATTCATGTTTATTTTTTATTTCATCATCGTTAATTAAAACGTTTCTTGTTTATTTCATCATCCCTGATTAAAACTTTTCTAACACTTGTTTATATTATTTAGTTATGTTATAGCTTCTGCTATATGATATTATGGATAGTCACGTATCAGAGATTGTTTAACACTAAGATTTATTGAAAATCATCTGTCAAGTGACGTTGATTACTGGGATCCGGATGATTGAAGTGGAATGCAAATGTTTTAATAAAAATGAAACTGAATCAACAAAGCCTTATTGACTAGTAAACGTCCACAGAGTTCAATGAAGATTTCATAGTTGGCACAACTGATGACAAGAAAACAGCTACTGCCATCTAGTGTAATGTTGAGATGGTACAATAATATATTTGAAGACAGTTGTATTTTCGTAAGTCAATTAATATTTTATTGCACTGGAGTACTTTGTTACTTCTAATCTTTATATATTTTCTTCTAATCGTGTAATAGTCAATTAAATCCCACTCGAGTTTTGATTTTCTCTAGATAAATCAAAACCTCTAGTGAGATTAATGTTGAAAATTTCGTTGAAGTGTGTTCGTTTTATCGACATTTTATTACAGAGAAAAAAACCATAATACATGAGAAGAAAGGAGAGTCTGCTAAGATCACACTTAAAACTAACTTAGATTTTGCAAGACTGGTACAAGAGAATGACACTAACAGGTGTGTAATTTGTGTTAAAGATGGCGGTACGTTGCAAGCCAAACTAATGCTTTAATTTCACGTCTTATTGGTTCTGACACAAAGCGCCGTGGAATGGGTGAAATCTGGTTAATTTATGGGCATTGTCGACTCCTTTGGGAGATCTTCATGTAATGGGTCTGCAGTCCATTAACGACACCTGGAGGGTGGTGACGGTGTATCGGCAGATCGAGTTCGATTCTCATGAGGTGCACCACCATTTCAGTTTAATATTTAATAAATAATCAGACGTGAGGTTGCTCATCGATTGCGTGTTTCAGCGCTCAACTGTTGGTTTCCATGGTGAATCCATCTTATTAAATTACACGAATACCAATCTATTTTAATTAAATATCCACTGACTGTGCTGTACACGTGTTCGCAGCAGGTTCAGAGTTCATTCATTTACATTTTGTGTTGCTTGTTTGCAGATCAACGTTGATTAGCCTATATTACTTATGATCGCATAAAACATGGCGTGCGTTAGGTGTAAATAAAAAATGGGTCACGCAGATGAAATATATCGTCTCATTAAACTCTTCACAACAAAGTTTCAGTTTCTTTATCATGTTGAGAAAAATATTGGCGTTTTTAGTTTAAATAATCACAAAAAGAAGAATCATAATTTTATTTATTAATTAATATTACCTAATAGTAAAGAGAAAGGTTTGGAAGCAAATCCCGAAAAGACTAAGTATATGATTATGTCTCGTGACGAGAATATTGTACGAAATGGAAATATAAAAATTGGAAATTTATCTTTTGAAGGGGTGGAGAAGTTCAAATATCTTGGAGCAACAGTAACAAATATAAATGATGCTCGGGATAAAATTAAACACAGAATAAATATGGGAAATGCCTGTTATTATTCGGTTGAGAAGCTTTTATCATCCAGTCTGCTGTCAAAAAATCTGAAAGTTAGAACTTAAAACAGTTATATTACCGGTTGTTCTTTATGGTTGTGAAACTTGGACTCTCACTTTGAGAGAGGAACATAGGTTAAGGGTGTTTGAGGATAAGGTGCTTAGGAAAATATTTGGGGCTAAGAGGGATGAAGTTACAGGAGAATGGAGAAAGTTACACAACGCAGAACTGCACGCATTGTATTCTTTACCTGACATAATTAGGAACATTAAATCCAGACGTTTGAGATGGGCAGGGCATGTAGCACGTATGGGCGAATCTAGGAATGCATATAGAGTGTTAGTTGGGAGGCCGGAGGAAAAAGACCTTTAGGGAGGCCGAGACGTAGATGGGAGGATAATATTAAAATGGGTTTGAGGGAGGTGGGATATGATGGTAGAGACTGGATTAATCTTGCTCAGGATAGGGACCGATGGCGGGCTTATGTGAGGGCGGCAATGAACCTCCGGGTTCCTTAAAAGTAAGTAAGTAAGTAAGTAAGTAAGTAAGTAAGTAAGTAAGTAAGTAAGTAAGTAAGTAAGTAAGCCACGAAGAGAATAAAACCATACCTAAACAACTTTCTAAGAACTAGGAATACTGAGACACTGTACGAACGCGCATGAAATGTTTTCTCTTTGATACCTCTTACTTACTTACAAATGGCTTTTAAGGAACCCGGAGGTTCATTGCCGCCCTCACATAAGCCCGCCATTGGTCCCTAACCTGAGCAAGATTAATCCAGTCTCTACCATCATATCCCACCTCCCTCAAATCCATTTTAATATTATCCTCCCATCTACGTCTCGGCCTCCCTAAAGGTCTTTTTCCCTCCGGCCTCTCAATTAACACTCTATTGGCCGGTTTCACCAAGCTTCTTTAAATCAGCACCAACGACTTGTCAACAAATGGATCGTTTAATTTTAACGGAATCTTTAAAAGTTGACTGTTTCACCAAGCCTCGTATCTTTAAAATTAACAGGCGTTTCCTAACGAGGGGATTTTGTACTTATATCTTGCATGTTTTGTTTTTCATACGACCATGGCTTCGAAATCGCGAATTTCATTGGTTACATATGATCATGGCTGACTTTGTTTGGCATGAGGAAACAATCATAGGCAAACGGGTAAGAGGCAGTAATTTTAATAACATCTTCCTAAATACAGTATGTTGTCACACCACAATTAAAAAGAAAGACAGATGCTTCCAAATGTAAATAGTAGGAATGTAGAGCAGTTAAATTGTAGCTGCTAAAGGAAATCTGAGAAAATTTAGCGGACTATAAGGTCGACAGCTTAAAAATTGATGCCACAATTAATTATATACAAAGCATTGTAAGCAGTTATATTAGGCCTAAATTTAGGACGGGAAATCGCCTCTTCCATAAATTGCATACTACCTTTCCACTGTATTTCATGTAGATTTATTAGTACCCTGTAACAATTTTGCCATGCTTGTGTGGCAGGATTCAGGAGAGGTGTCATTAAATTGGATTTTAAGGGGTATCCATTGTCTCCTAAAAGAAAATCTCTTTGCACCCTTTTCATTTAAAAGGCATCCTCCTTTGGAATGTTGTGCTATCCGTGTAGACCGTAACATTATCTTAAACCGAGAAGAATCTGTGGAGAGTCGTTAAGTGGGCGATTCCTATCTGTCGTATTCTAACCTATTACAATTTCAATAAACTAGCGCTGAGGTAGTTCTGAGGTAGAAGTGAAAATCGTTGAACTTATAAGGGATTTTTTTGTGGTAATGCAGTTGATCGTATATGCAAGACGTAACAAAAACCTAAACTAATCAAACTAACCTGTCACAGATTCGTATGTGCAAGGTGTATAAGCAAAGTACGAAGGAAACTACCTCAGCGCTAGTTTAGCCACAATTTTTCTATGCGGAGTGTTACATAGGCCTATGAAATTGTTTGAATATTGAAGGAAAAATAGGATCTTCTATTGCAGAATCTTTTGGCTATATTACTGCCAGGATATACGATTGGAACATGTACACAATCTATGTTGTCTATGACAACATAAAATTTAGCTATAAGCTTATTAGGTCTATAGAAATAATGACTATTGTAATGTTGATAGTACGTCTGATAATTTATTCACATATCTAGACAATACAGCTTTTGATACCCCGTTCATATCATCAATTACTATTTCAAAACTTCCCGCAACGTTATTTTAAAACGAGAAGAATCTGTTGAAGAGGCGTTAAGTGGGTGATTTCTATCTGTCGTATTCTAACCTATACAGTATACCGGTATTCAGTTTCTTCTAGAATCATTCTTACTACTTATTTCCTTAATGTGTAGCTTTCGTGGAATTTTTTATCACTTAAATCTCCAAAATGATTATTCCGAGTGTTGTTACAACATATAAGTTCGTCGTTATGTTGAAGTTCTAAATAAAGAACTTCATCATCGAATAATTACGTCCGCCATGTTGTTGACTTCTTAACGCATCGTTACTGTTTTAACGCTACGAATAGGTCCTAATAAATTAACGATGAATTTAAAGATGCGTTAGCAATAATGATACTTGGTGAAACACAAAAACTGACTAACGTGTCATTAAATTATTTAACGAGACATTATAATGATAACGAAGGTTGATGAAACCGGCCATATATGTATTTCTGGATTCGTCCATACGTGCTACATGCCCTGCCCATCTCAAACGTCTGGATTTAATGTTCATAATTATGTCAGGTGAAGAATACAATGCGTGCAGTTCTGTGTTGTGTAACTTTCTCCATTCTCCTGTAACTCTTTGATACCTCTGCTAATGAGAAAGTACAAAGGCGTTCGTCTTTACCTGTCAGGCATACACTATGATAAAGGTTCTCTTTGTAGTTCCGTTAACAATACTGAACTCTGTTACAGCTGGCAAGCCTTCGTATTCAAGGATTTAGTTCAGTTGTTGTTACAGTACACTTGATTTATCAAAAGGCAGGCTTCATGTTGAGAGATTATTATGTAAATGGTTACCTTACTTCTTCTTCTAGCGCAATTTAACAGAAGTTTAGAGCTCAAAGTTAGATGAAATGAATGGAAAATTAATGTATAACTCAACTGATAGATACTGCGAAGACGTTCTCCGCACCAGTGACTTGGTGTCAATATTTGAAGGAGACTTTGTAATAAATTTGCCACTTCCGAGAATTTGCATGAAGTAAGAATCTAAAAAGTGTTTGCGAAAACCGACGAGGGGACGGGACAGAGAGACTGAATCAATTAAAGAGTCTAGAATCTTACAAGTGTCGCCTTGGTAACGCCAAACCAAATACAAGTCTGTTTGATTTAAAGACAGCATTCTTGGAAACGTATGGGAGGGGAACTACTTTATTCTACAGGGTTAGTTAAAAGTTCCGCACCACCTAAATAACTTTTGAAGCATACGGTTCAGTGACATGAAACTTGGTATGTGAGGATAACCATATATTAAGAACTCAATAATGGTATTACCGAGTTTTTTCCAACTCTCTTATTTTAAATGGAACACCCAATATATTTCTTTTATTTTTTAATAGTGCTCATTAAGAGTTTTTCAAAGAGTATCCACACTCGATACTTCTGTACAAATTCAGTGTTGCTAAGTCAAGAAAACAGAAAAGTGTATCGAATATTAAAATAATAAAATACTCCTTCCTTAACAAAAAACAAAACAAAGCTAGCTCACCTTCTATATTATGTGTTCAAATCGGTAGCCCTCAGCTGCTTTACAATGTGTCACTATCATAGAAACCATTTAAGGGATGATTTAACCAGGCTTTAGGAATATCTTGCACCACTTCCATTTTTATTTAGCAACACTGAATTTGTACAGAAGTATCAAGTGTGGGTACTTTTGAAAAGCTCTTAATGAGCTTTATTCAAAAATAAAAAAATACATTGGGTGTTCCATTTAAAATAAGAGAGTTGGAGTTACTACCGGTTAAACCGGAAGTAGAAAAACTCGGTAATACCATTATTGAGTTCTTAGCATATGGTTATCTTCACATCCCAAGTTTCATGTCACTGAACCGTATGCTTCAAAAGTTATTTAGGTGGTGCGTTTATTATGTTAATATTCGATACACTTTTCTGTTTTCTTGACTTGGCAACACTGAATTTGTACAGAAGTATCAAGTGTGGGTACTTTTTGAAAAGCTCTTAATGAGCTTTATTCAAAAATAAAAAAATACATTGGGTGTTCCATTTAAAATAAGAGAGTTGGAAAAACTCTGTTCCCAAGTTTCATGTCACTATGCTTCAAACGTTTTTTAGGTGGTGCCGGTTTTGTACAAACCGGAAGTAGAAAAACTCTGTAATATCATTATTGAGTTCTTAGCATATGGTTATCTTCACATTTATTATGTTAATATTCCCAAGTTTCATGTCACTGAACCGTATTTAAAATAAGAGAGTTGGAGATACTTTAAAACAAAAGTTATTTACTAAGGTGGTGCGTTTATTATTTACTAAGTTAATATTCGATACACTTTTCTGTTTTCTTGACTTGGCAACACTGAATTTGTACAGAAGTATCAAGTGTGGGTACTTTTTGAAAAGCTCTTAATGAGCTTTATTCAAAAATAAAAAAATATATTGGGTGTTCCATTTAAAATAAGAGAGTTGGAGTTACTTCCGGTTAAACCGGAAGTAGAAAAAAACTCGGTAATACCATTATTGAGTTCTTAGCATATGGTTATCTTCACATACCAAGTTTCATGTCACTGAACCGTATGCTTCAAAAGTTATTTACATAGGTGGTGCGTTTATTATGTTAATATTCGATACAGTTTTCTGTTTTCTTGACTTGGCAACACTGAATTTGTACAGAAGTATCAAGTGTGGGTACTTTTGAAAAGCTCTTAATGAGCTTTATTCAAAAATAAAAAAATATATTGGGTGTTCCATTTAAAATAAGAGAGTTGGAGATACTACCGGTTAAACCGGAAGTAGAAAAAACTCGGTAATACCATTATTGAGTTCTTAGCATATGGTTATCTTCACATACCAATTTTCATGTCACTGAACCGTATGCTTCAAAAGTTATTTACATAGGTGGTGCGTTTATTATGTTAATATTCGATACACTTTTCTGTTTTCTTGACTTGGCAACACTGAATTTGTACAGAAGTATCAAGTGTGGGTACTTTTTGAAAAGCTCTTAATGAGCTTTATTCAAAAATAAAAAAATATATTAGGTGTTCCATTTAAAATAAGAGAGTTGGGGTTACTACTGGTTAAACCGGAAGTAGAAAAAAATTCTGTAATACCATTATTGAGTTCTTAGCATATGGTTATCTTCACATACCAATTTTCATGTCACTGAACCGTATGCTTCAAAAGTTATTTACATAGGTGGTGCGTTTATTATGTTAATATTCGATACACTTTTCTGTTTTCTTGACTTGGCAACACTGAATTTGTACAGAAGTATCAAGTGTGGGTACTTTTGAAAAGCTCTTAATGAGCTTTATTCAAAAATAAAAAATATATATTAGGTGTTCCATTTAAAATAAGAGAGTTGGAGTTACTACCGGTTAAACCGGAAGTAGAAAAAACTCTGTAATACCATTATTGAGTTCTTAGCATGTGGTTATCCTCACATACCAAGTTTCATATCACTGAACCGTATGCTCCAAAAGTTATTTAGATGGTGCGTTTATTATGTTAATATTCGATACACTTTTCTGTTTTCTTGACTTGGCAACACTGAATTTGTACAGAAGTATCGAGTGCAACTAGAAAATGGATCACATCCGAGCCATCTATCCGCATCTATCATTTGTCTAGCTCATCACCGCGAGATGGCGCAGTGAACTTTGCATGACTGCAGCAGGGCAGGATATTTGTTTTCAGTGTTCCCACGTGTGGTGCGAAATTCTTCAGGGAGCTCCTTATTGATTGCATCTCGCACGTCATCCAGTTGATGACAGAAATCCCCCAACAACGCTTGGCGAGCGAATTACTTAACGCTCAGGTTATGGTCATCACGAGCGCAGCCATTTTCACCACATGAAACAGATTGACGGAAACTGGAAACTGTGTCGTATTACAGAGTGCGTAATTACTTCACACCGTGCACACTACAGAGTTTTTGGTGAGAATAAACACTCCAGCATTCCTGTGCAGGAAAGTGGTTTAGGGTAGCTACACCGATTCAGTATCTACATGTAAATTTATAGGAGAACTATGATGGATGTTTAGAAGCCATATTAATTTAAACTATGTTACTCCCTTCATAATAACCAGGGAACGGATTTATATGGACTAAAAATATATGAAATATGTAAATATATATGTAGTTATTTTGACCAAAATATGGAATTAAATATGGATTTTTACCAAAATATGGAATTAAATATGGACTTAAAATTATAAAAAAATGACTATGTACGTTAAATATTGGTACATTTTAATCAAACTAAACAAAAATATAATGGACGTACCTTATCTTCCAATGTAGTTTCAACAAAACACAATTTTTATTGTCTGTTACCATAACAATAGGTTACAAACATTTCTTTCAAGTGCTGAAAAGTGAATCTTCTTCTATTGTCTCTGAGGATAGATTTATACTGACTAAAAGAGCGTTCGACGTCACAAGAAGTAACTGGTACATAATTCAATTTCACAATGTCTGCTGGGGATAAGTCCAAGTTAATCTTCACTGTTGATTCACCACTCATCACAGCAACAACCTTTTGTAGTTCTTCATATCCAGGGTTTTTGAAAGTACAGTGTCCACCTTAGCTCTTACTGCATCTGCAACTTTACCTCTACCACGATTCAGTTGTTCCACAGTACTATTTATAATTTCAAAACTTTCAGATAGTGAAAGGTGCCTATTTTGGAGACTTTTGAGCGTTTTTATGATGCATGAAAATGTATGCTGAATGTGAGCTAAGTCATTCTTCACACTTATGTCACAGGTAACTGTTTTCGCAGTATCAATTGAGACTGCATCTTCAGAGTCCAATGCAAGGAGAACATTGTTAATAGAGTCTATATGTTCGGCATAATATTCAACTGCTTCTAGCCATGTACCCCATCTAGTTAAAATTGGCTTTGGTGGCAATGGAATTTCAGGGTACATTTCTTTCAACACGTTAACTCTACTGGGAGCTTTGAGAAATACTTTTTCACTGATGAAATCAACAAATCTACTTTAGGGAAATTGTCTCTGACCACTTCTGCCACACGATGAAATGCATGCGCCACACAAGTAAAATGAGTCAATTTAGGATATACAACAGATAATGCTTGTCCAGCTTTGACCATATAAGGGGCAGCATCGCTAATAAAGAATAACACATTATCGTACATAATACCCTTTGGCCACAGGATACCCATAGCTTCGTTGAACAGTTTAACTATAGTTTTGTTATTGCACTTTTCTAGAACATCACAATGTAAAAGAATTCGTTCAGAATATTGTTCACTTAACAAACCGATAACTACATTACCAACAAGTCTACCTTCTTTGTCGGGAGTCTCATCAATGGAAACCCAAATTGAACTATCTTTAATTTCATCTCTTATCTTCTGTATTGTCTCATCGTAGATGGATGGAGCATACGTCTTCCTAAGTGTTGACTCATCCGGGATTGTATGTTGAGTATATTTTTCAAGGAATTCCCTGAAGACCTTATTCTTTAGTTTGTAGAGAGGAATATCAGCAGAGATGAGAGAACGGCACAGGTCGATGTTAAACTCAGATCTTACATTCGATGTTGTTGGTTGTGTTAAAAACAATTGTCTCTGCTTGGAATTTAGTTGTTTGTTGGCCTGATGTTTACTAGTTGTAATGTGTTGTTGCACCAGGAACTTTTGTGTAGATGATACTGCACACTGACACAAATTACAAAATAATATTTTATTGTCAGTTGATAAACCATCTTCTTTAAATTCTGAAATGTAACTTGTTAGTTTTGATTTTAAATTGACTGAATGACGTACTTTTGGCATATTTACCGTCTTTATAGTATGATTTACAAAACTGAACCTATGTGTACTCTGACTGGCATTTAACTGTTGAGCT
The DNA here is from genome assembly GCA_025594305.2 of Periplaneta americana. Taxonomy (NCBI): domain Eukaryota; kingdom Metazoa; phylum Arthropoda; class Insecta; order Blattodea; family Blattidae; genus Periplaneta; species Periplaneta americana. Next base: position 107,447,623 of record JAJSOF020000031.1, on the reverse strand, counting down.
GCACAACTGAAGTCTGTTAAAAATTTTAAATTAAATTAATACAGTTTTGTAACTTACTTTCCCATTGTTGATAGGACTGCTAATTTTCAAATAACTCTGATGTTAAAGGGATTACTGAACATGTGTTTAAATCTCTATTGTTGAAATGTATTTTTAAAAGTTAATGGAATTTTGTTTTGTTTTATTGTTAAACCTAATATAATATGGACTGTTTTATATGAAATATGGAAAATATATGGAAATTAACGAAAATATGTACTAAACTCTAAAATATGGAAAATATGGAAAATAAAAGTAGGATTTTTCAACCCTACACATTGTGAAACATAAAGATAATGCAAAATATAAATTATATTAGCTTTATAAGTAAATATGTATTTACATATAAATCCTTTCCCTGATAATAACATTTACTTACAAATGGCTTTTAAATAACCCGCAGGTTCATTGCCGCCCTCACATAAGCCCGCCAACGATCCCTATCCTGAGCAAGATTAATCCAGTCCCTACCATCATATCCCACCTCCCTCAAATCCATTTTAATATTATCTTCCCATCTACGTCTCGGCCTCCCCAAAGGTCTTTTTCCTTCCGGCCTCCCAACTAACACTCTATATGCATTTCTGGATTCGCCCATACGTGCTACATGCCCTACCCATCTCAAACGTCTGGATTTAATGTTCCTAATTATGTCAGGTGAAGAATACAATGCGTGCAGTTCTGCGTTGTGTAATTTTCTCCTTTCTCCTGTAACTTCATCCCTCTTAGCCCCAAATATTTTCCTAAGCACCTTATTCTCAAACATCCTTAATCTCTGTTCCCCTCTCAAAGCGAGAGTCCAAGTTTCACAACCATACAGAACAACCAGTAATATAACTGTTTTATAAATTCTAACTTTTAGTTTTTTTGGCAGCAGACTGGATGACGAAAGCTTCTCAACCGAATAATAACAGACATTTCCCATATTTATTCTGTGTTTAATTTCCTCCCGAGTATCATTTATATTTGTTACTGTTGCTCCAACATATTTGAAATTTTCCACCTCTTCGAAGGATAAATTTCCAATTTTTATATTTCCATTTCGTATTATGTTTTGGTCACGAGACATAATCATATACTTCGTCTTTTCGGGGTTTACTTCCAAACCTATCTCCTTACTTCCTTAAAGTGAAATTTCCGTATTTTCCCTAATCGTTTGTGAATTTTTTCCTAACATATTCACGTCATCCCTATAGGCAAGCAGCTGATGTAACCCGTTCAATTCCAAACCCTCTCTGTTATCCTGAACTTTCCTAATGGCATACTCTAGAGCAAAGTTAAAAAGTAAAGGTGATAGTGCATCTCCCTGCTTCAACCCGCAGTGAATTGGAAACGCATTCGATAGAAAATGACCTATACGGACTCTGCTATACATTTGACTGAGAAACGTTTTAATTAATCGAACTAGCTTTTTGGGAATAGACCAAATTCAATAAGTATATTATATAAAATTGCTGTCCTAATCCAGTCATATGCCTTTTTGAAATCTATGAATGACTGATGTACTATGTCCTTATACTCCCATTTTTTCTCCAACATCTGTCGAATACATCAAATATAATCAGTCATACTTAATAAGCTTATAGACCTAACATAATTTGAGGAAACTGGAACCAATTTTTATTTAAATGAAATTCACAAAATGACGATGAACTGAAAATCGATTCAAAGAATGTTTCTTTCTTAATTTTGTTCTTTGCGTAACAAAGTTGACCAGCATGGCTCCAGAAATCCATGTTTCGTTATATGTGGATTTATAGTTTTCGTCGAGAATTTTGTCACAGCCCCATAGCGCCCAGGTTAATGCAAGCACCCTATATTTTTTAGTGAACACTGCTTAAATTTTATAGGAATGACATCTCTAACCAAGAACAGATTTGTTGCATGTGGGTGAAATGAAGCAATTGATTTTGTTTTTGATTACATTTGATGTGCATCTTTCCCGAATATATTACCAGAGTACGCTGATATATTGAGATTCGAACCTAGATCATTATCCAGTAAGCCCGGACATTCTGCTTTACAATATGTAACTGAAATGCTTATACCTTCAGTCATAATATTCTTTAAACTAAAGGTAAAAATTCAGCATCTTTGTGAACTTCAGTGATTAGATTTAGCATAAATTTTGAAAGTGTATAGAGTACAGATTTACAGTTATATAGTTTCGATCTCAAACATCACTCTAAATTCCCAGACCTAGTACTAAAACCATTGGATTTAAAAAGCTTACCTACAGACACTTTACATTAGAGTTTGGAAAAGCTTTCCTTTATCTGCTAGTGCTACATCTGTTCAGTTCACATGAAATACGATGTCAGAAATAGCATTTCTATGGTAACAGCTTGACAAATGAAATGCGAGTTGAACTCCGAAGCATTCATATCGCCTTGGGAGAAATTTCAGGACATTGTATCACGCGTCGTAATGGAAGGTCCGTGGTTACCGTCCTAGACATTGGATCTCAAGGATCTTGACTTCACACCTGGTCAGGGTTCGATAAAAATTCTTGCATAGGTTCCTCCGGAAGGTAGGTATAGCTATGGATTCCCTGTCGTACATTTAGGACAAGTAAAAATCATACGTCTATCCCTTATACAGGGTTTCAGACAAAATTTATCTGTCATTCCTTGCACATGTTGATTTTCGACGCTAAATAACTTCTATAGTTAAAAAAAAAAGAACCCATCAAGGAAAGCCTCTTGCAGGACGAATATTCACCGGCCGATTGCTACCCTCATAACAACATGACTCAGTGGAGGTGAACGATCATCCGACCAGCACTATTGTAACATAGCTGGTTTTCGAAACAGAATTTCTCTACTTACTGAAGCTTCTCAAATTCATCTCCCATAAGCAGAAATTCATCGTCAACTTATTGAGGCGTATGGTGCTATCCAATTGGTCACCACTTCGGAGGGCCACGCTATGCATGATGTGTATCTGTGAAGAATTTATATCGTGTACTTGGGTGAGTGTATGTGTAAGTGTAGTGTAGGGAATGGGTGAGGATGATTAACATCAGGAAGGGAGAAGGAGAAACCCGGTGATGACACGTAGCCTACTCCTGTCGAATAGCACCAAGGGGGCCGCCAGGCTTAACGTTCCCATCCGACGGACGAATCACTATCAACAGTGACAAAAATGCCTTTTCTTCATATGCACTGCGGAGAGATTTGGGATTTAACCCAGGCATATTGGTGCACAATATAGTGATAAGAATCTACGTAAAGATTATTATTTTTTGGTCCTACACAATACATCTGTTATGGTAACAATTAATATTAGACGAGAAAATTCGCTCCGGCGCCGGGGGTCGAGCCCAGGTCCTTGGTTCTACGTACCAAGTGCTCTCACCATTGAGCTACGCCGGAGTTCAATCCACAGCACCGAATCGAACTCCCCTCCTCCAGTGTTTTTTCTCTTTGTGGCCTGACTCCAAGTTGACATTTTATATTAAGTCAACTGCAATTATACAAAGAGCGCACTCAATTGCGTGACTTGGTGGCCGGGATTCCACAGTAATATGCATAGTGATCTGTACAGTAATATGCACTGTTGCTCGAAGAATCTATTGAACCGAAAAAAAAAAATTTTTACGTAGATTCTTCGCCCAACAGTGCATATTACTGTGGAATCCCGGCCACCAAGTCACTTAACTGAGTGCGCTCCTTGTATAATGGCAGCTGACTTAATATAAAATGTCAACATACATGCCCGGTCAGGCCACAAAGGGAAACATTGAAGCGGTGCTGTGGATTGAATTCGGCGTAGCTCAGTGGCCAGAGCGCTTAGTGCGTAGAACCAAGGACCCGGGTTCGATCCCCGGCGCCGGAGCGAATTTTTCTCTTCTAATATTAATAGTGATTAGAAGTTGTGCACCGCCATCTTACACGAAAATTTCTGACCTCGCCGGGGATCAAACCCGAGCCGGCTAGACTGGAGGCAGACGCTCTACCTCAAAGCTAACTCGGCGAACTATGGAATATTCTTTAGTAGCTGTTGCTTTACCTACCTAACAAGATAAATTCATGCTGTTATCCCCTGCAAGAATACGAATGCATTACACGCTTTGCGACTGTGTAGGAGAAGTTGCCTGACAAGCAAGGCGAACAATACAAGAAACATGATATTAAATATATCTTGTACACAGCATGTCTAGATGCAGCTCAACATATTTTAATATCACGAGTTTAGAGGCATTTTTTTCCCCACTTTACAATTTTACAAGGGCAATAAAATGCTTAACTGATATACACGTCATTTCCACATAAAGTGTACACACTTAAACGTCGAGTTATTCAATAGTTCAGCAAACCGTTTTCTTTGAGGTCCGTTCCATGTAGAATGCACGAGTATTATGTCATAATTATTCGTAAAATTGGGACCTCCCCGTCGTGTAATAGCTGTTAGGTTACGTCCGTTTTCGACTTCCCTTTAAAAATTCTCAAAAGTTCCTTCAATGAAACGGCAAAATCCAGAGTGAGACAAGTGGTCAACAGGCTTCGAGCTCACTTATTCGATTTTTCTCAGCCTCAAACTCCCTTGCAAGGACGCGTTTTGGCGTACATTTTAAATGTTCCTCCTGCGATTTCTTCAATTAAATAATTAATGATATATTTATTTATTCGTAATATTAGGCTGGCATGCAAATAAGCCTTCCATATAGACGTATATACAGGGTGTAACAGAATACTGGTTGCAAATTTTACGCTCTGATAGAGGGCACGAAAATAAACATTTTTTCTTAATAAATTAATGTCCGGAAATTCTTCATTTTCAAGTGATATGAAGGAAAAAATAAAAGAAAATCTCAACTTGGAAAGTTACTTTACTTACTTTTAATGGTTAAGCACAGTAACTTTTATTTAATATCAGATATTAAGAAAATGGTATTGACAAACTATAGTAACTGTTAAAAATTCTAACAGCTATTGTTGACACAAAGTATAACGCCGTGTGGACGAATCCTTCGAAATATCTGTGGTTGGTTACGAAGATGTTAAAAGCAAGAATTATTCTAGCAACTAATTCTTCTGCTGTGCCCATGGGTGTTTCATAAACAATTGATTTTAATAAGACCCAAAACACAAAAATTAACTGGAGTCAAGTCTGGGGAACGTGCCGGCCAACAGGCTCTACTCTCCCTAGCCAACGAATTAGAAAATGTACATTTAAATAATTTCGACAATTTAAGCCGAAATGTGAGGATGTACCGTCGTGTTGAAAGATAATGTTTCTCCGAATATTAATCGGGACATTTTCAAGCAGTTCCGGAAACATTTCTGCAGGAAAAATACCATAAAAATGTTCATTCAATGACGCAGGCATAATATATGGTCCTACTAGATAGTTATCAACAAATCCAACACAAATATTTAGAGAAAAGTTTCATTAAATGGTAGATTCTTTACAGCTTTAAGATCCGTGTCACTCCAAATGACTGTTATGACATACAGCAACAAAGTAACTTCAATAATTTCGAGGGAAAAATTGTTCCGGGGCCGGCTATCGAACCCGGGACCTTTGGTTAAAGGTACCAACGCTCTACCAACTGAGCTACCCGGGAAGTCTATCAGACACCGATCCAATTTCTCCCTCTATATCCACAGACTTCAAAGTGGGCTGATAACCGTCAAGAAACCAACACTGAGTGCACACTAACTCTGTGTGACTTAAATTGTGGTTTTCTGTTAACGAACAGTGAAGTTGTATTATGCAAATCAAGCTTTCAGGTATAACTCCCTATAAAGTTGATTTGAATAATTTCGAGGGATAAATTGTTCCGGGGCCGGGTATCGAACCCGGGACCTTTGGTTAAACGTACCAACGCTCTACCAACTGAGCTACCCGGGAACTCTACCAGACACCGATCTATATTTTTTGGTTAAACGTACCAACACTCTACCAACTGAGCTATCCAGGAACTCTACCAGACACCGATCCATTTTTCTTTGGTTAAACGTACCAACGCTCAACCAACTGAGCTACCCGGGAACTCTACCAAAGACCGATCCAATTTTTTTTTGGTTAAACGTACCAACGCTCTACCAACTGAGCTACCCGGGAACTATACCAGACACCAATCCATTTTTTTCTTAAACGTACCAACGCTCTACCAACTGAGCTACCCGGGAACTCTACCAGACATCGATCCATTTTTTTTTGGTTAAACGTACCAACGCTCTACCAACTGTGCTACCCGGGAACTCTACCAGACACCGATCCATTTTTTTTTGGTTCGGGTAGCTCAGTTGGTAGAGCGCTGGTACGTTTAACCAAAGGTTCCGGGTTCGATACCCGGCCCCGGAACAATTTTTCCCTCGAAATTATTCAAATCAATTTTGTGCGAGATTGTGCGTATTTGCTTGGTTTCCGCACAAAACCAATCCGCGGAAAGTCTAAAATTCCACATTCAGTATTCCCAACCGAACACACATAACAATTATTTCCCTCTTCTTACCGCTTAAGTGACATATTGATTTTACTGCTTTAGGCTTTTAACATATTATTTTTAGAGACGTTCAATATAGTAATAATTATAAATTGGAAACTTACCACTGCAATTTCACCTAAATTGCACTGTTAATTATTGTTTTTAAATATTTGCAAAAATTAAGTAAACTCTACAACTCCACTAAAGTTACTGCATTCGTGATGCAAGTAACATTAAGGAAGCCGTGAAAAAATCAACAAGATTCCAGACTCATCATAGACAGGGAGGAAAAAAAGACAGACGTATATCACGGCCTGCTGGAGTATAGTAAACACAGAAAACATTTTAAAGCAACAATGTTGAAGATAGATATTTTTGTTTTGCAAATTTGCCGTCATTGAACAGAAACCAAGATGGAGATTTCACTGCAACTAATTAGAAATTCCTCTTTCAGGTATGTAATAAACGATCTTCGCACAAAATAATGTACGATACACGAGCGGTATGTTTTCTTTCAATTCTCGGAAATTAAAAAGGCTCAACTACGTTTCGCTTTTTCAAACTTTTCCTCGAACATGAAAACTTCAACATACCGCTCTTGTAACGTATATTACTATTACAGGGAGTTGCTGAAAGCTTGATTTGCAAACTAACTTCAATTATTATTTCCATGGTAACAAGAACAGCTGAAACATAAATGCAGTTATAATGTGAATGATGAGCTCTGAATTTTATACGAAGCATTTCCGGACAGTACTTTATTAAGAAAAAATGCTTATTTTCATGTCTTCTATCACATCAGAAACTTAGAAATAGCTATTCTGTTACACCCTGTAGATGTATTCAGGTCAAGAAAAGGTTTCTAGCTAAAACCGACCGTCTAATCACAAAGTGCATTTAAAATACTGCAGCCTCAAAGTTTACAAATTCTGTGCATGAAACTTAATCGTTTGTGGGCATTCATGCAGTAACATGAATAATGTTATTTACTGACGGTTGTGTTCTCTCTTGTAACTTGGTACATGGAGGGGTGTAAGTTGTTTGCTTACGTCATAAGGCGGAGTCACGTTTCGAAGCAATCCGTTTGTGTGGCTTTCAAAGTTAATTATGCCACGCATACAATGTAGTTGCACAAGTTGACGTAATGCCGCGGACATGATTCGATCACAAACAGACACACTAACTAAGCAACTGCACAGCCTTGTGTGTAACTAAACTGATTATTTGATCGCGGTAATAGTCCAAATTGGATCCGCAACAAAACCACATACAGGATGGTAGTGAAATAATCCTGCAGAATTTCAGAGAGAATAACTCATGTATAACAAAAAAGTGTAATACTATATTGGTGGAAAGTTCGCAGTTTTCTAAAAAATATGTTCCCTCTAAAATGTTTAACTCCATCTTATTCGGAAAATATTCCGATTAGGATCCTGATTTTCGTCCATATCGATAGAATATCTAATAAAGAATGATTTATCCCTCTGGCATATTTCAATAGCATGAACGGTTGTCGTGTAAATTTAATTAAAAAAAATAATTTGAAGCCAATGAAAGATGCGACCAGCTTTTCAACATTGTAGCCAGAATGGGAGATGGGAGCTAGTTCACTAAGACAGACAGACAACTCAATTTTGTAATTAACCGTGCATTTAATCTTTCTTACTTATGTACTTACTTACTTCTGGCTTTTCAGGAACCTGCAGGTTCATTTCCACCCTCACATATGCCCGCTATCGGTCCCTATCCTGTGCAAGATTAATCCAGTCTCTACCATCATATCCCACCTCCCTCAAATCCATTTTAATATTATCCTCCCATCTACGTCTCGGCCTCCCCAAAGGTATTTTTCCATCCCGCCTCCCAACTAACACTCTATATGCATTTCTGGATTCGCCCATACGTGCTACATGCCCTGTCCATCTCAAAAGTCTGAATTTAATGTTCCTAATTATGTCAGGTGAAGAATACAATGCGTGCAGTTCTGCGTTGTGTAACTTTCTCCATTCTCCTGTAACTTCATCCCTCTCAGCCCCAAATATTTTCCTAAGCACCTTATTCTCAAACACCCTTAACCTCTATTCCTCTCTCAAAGTGAAAGTCCAAGTTTTACAACTATACAGAACAACCGGTAATATTTTTATAAACTGTAACTTTCACCTTTTTGAGACCAGATTGGATGACAAAAGCTTCTTAACCGAATAATAGTAGACATTTCCCATATTTGAACTTTTTCGCCTTTTCAAAGGATAAATTTTCAATTTTAGATAACTCCTTACTTACTGGCTTTTAAGGAACACGGAGGTTCATTGCCGCCCTCACATAAGCCCGCCACCGGTCCCTATCCTGAGCAAGATTTATCCAGTCTTTATCATCATATCCCATCTCCCTCAAATCCATTTTAATATTATCTTCCCATCTATGTCTCGGCCTCTCCAAAGGTCTTTTTCCCTCCTTCCTCCCAACTAACACACTATATGCATTTTCAATTCGCCCATTCGTGCTACATGACCTGCCCATCTCAAACGTCTGGATTTAATGTTCCTAATTATGTCAGGTGAAGAATACAATGCGTGCAGTTCTGTGTTGTGTAACTTTCTCCATTCTCCTGTAACTTCATCCCTCCTAGCCCCAAATATTTTCCTAAGCACCTTATTCCCAAGCACCCTTAATCTCTGTTCCTCTCTCAAATTAAGAGTCCAAGTTTCACAACCATACAGAACAACCGGTAATATAACTGTTTTATAAATTCTAACTTTCAGATTTTTGAGAGCAGATGGGATGACAAAAGCTTCTCAATCGAATAATAACAGGAATTTCCCATATTTTTTCTGCGTTTAATTTAGTTTTGATTGTCATTTATTTTGTTAGTGTTACTCCAAGGTATTTGAATTTTTCTACCTTTTAAAAGGATAAATTTTCAATTTTACATAACTATGGACAAATACTGCATCTTTAAAGATATAATAAACTTAATTATTACAAAACACGGAAGACATACAACTAAATGTGCCTTCTTACAGACAAAGAAGTTTTATTTATCAAGTTATGTTACATCGTGGCTTTTTGACAAAATTCTCATAGTCGATTCTGTAGCACAAACCAATTGAATTTAAAAACCAGAGCACTATATTTTGTTTCCCGTAATGTCACTGAAATAACGGAAAACATATATTTGTGAAAGCGGCAGGAATATTCAATTATATTAATCAGAGAACATCTCAAGACCTGCATGTGGGTTGAAGAACCATCCTCTTAGTAGGATTGGGCTATTGCAGGAATCTTGTAGAAAGGCACTTTAGGCGAAACACTGTTTGCAAGAGCGGAGAAGTCAAACAACATAAATCAACTCAGGAAGATCTACATACCGCAATGATCATGATGAAGTTATCCAGGAAGCCGAAACCAACGAACGGGACAGCGTTGTGGACGGCAACTGAAAACCACAACAAGAACCAGCAATTAATTTTAAAGCCATAGTATCATGCTATAATACAAACATTTAGGTACAATCACCATAGCAACCTATAAGATATGGTCATGTCCGTAAGAGAAATGAAACAAAAGAGGGATTTTCTTTCAGGAGAAATGAATGTTTAGAGTCAATTTTTAATGTTTAACCTCTGCAAAATTTAGTACTAGTCTGTCTGTGTACAGCGATTTCTACTAAACTATTGGACGGATTTTGTTCATATTCAGTATCTACGAGTCAATTTATCAGGGAATGATGTACATGAAATATAATAATTTTAGTACTAGTCTGTCTGTGTACAGCGATTTCTACTAAACTATTGGACGGATTTTGTTCATATTCAGTATCTACGTGTCAATTTATCAGGGAATGATGTACATGAAATATAATAATTTTAGTACTAGTCTGTCTGTGTACAGCGATTTCTACTAAACTATTGGACGGATTTTGTTCATATTCAGTATCTACGAGTCAATTTATCAGGGAATGATGTACATGAAATATAATAATTTTAGTACTAGTCTGTCTGTGTACAGCGATTTCTACTAAACTATTGGACGGATTTTGTTCATATTCAGTATCTACGAGTCAATTTATCAGGGAATGATGTACATGAAATATAATAATTTTAGTACTAGTCTGTCTGTGTACAGCGATTTCTACTAAACTATTGGACGGATTTTGTTCATATTCAGTATCTACGAGTCAATTTATCAGGGAATGATGTACATGAAATATAATAATTTTAGTACTAGTCTGTCTGTGTACAGCGATTTCTACTAAACTATTGGTCGGATTTTGTTCATATTCAGTATCTACGAGTCAATTTATCAGGGAATGATGTACATGAAATATAATAATTTTAGTACTAGTCTGTCTGTGTACAGCGATTTCTACTAAACTACTGGACGGATTTTGTTCATATTCAGTATCTACGAGTCAATTTATCAGGGAATGATGTACATGAAATATAATAATTTTAGTACTAGTCTGTCTGTGTACAGCGATTTCTACTAAACTACTGGACGGATTTTGTTCATATTCAGTATCTACGAGTCAATTTATCAGGGAATGATGTACATGAAATATAATAATTTTAGTACTAGTCTGACTGTGTACAGCGATTTCTACTAAACTATTGGACGGATTTGGTTCATATTCAGTGTCTACGAGTCAATTTATCAGGGAATGATGTACATGAAATATAATAATTTTAGTACTAGTCTGTCTGTGTACAGCGATTTCTACTAAACTATTGGACGGCTTTCGTACATATTCAGTATCTACTAGTCAATTTATCTGGGAATGATGTACATGAAATATAATAATTTTAGTACTAGTCTGTCTGTGTACAGCGATTTCTACTAAACTATTGGTCGGATTTTGTTCATATTCAGTATCTACGAGTCAATTTATCAGGGAATGATGTACATGAAATATAATAATTTTAGTACTAGTCTGTCTGTGTACAGCGATTTCTACTAAACTTTTGCACGGGTTTTATTATATTCAGTATTTACTTTACTATTTGAAGGCTCTACCAAGCAGCTGTAACGTTTCTTGAAAGTTGTTTTGGCAAACAAGAGATGTAAATGGAAGTTCGTGCTGGGAATATTGAGTATGTAAATAAAAAAATGTTTGAACTTCCCTACCTCCACGCACGTTTCCGTCGCTCTTATTGTATTAAATGCACTTTTGCCCTCATAACAGCGCCCAGGGGATTGAGATATGTGCCTGCCTACAAATAAACAAACGAGAATGTACACATATACATTCGCCACAAGAATTTGCCCTATATTGTGAGGAAAGACGTGGCTGCATGAGTATTCAGTTGCTATGGCAGCCATTCTCTATGTATAGAGTGCTAGCTAATATGTGGAAAACCTTTGTGAAGTGGATAGAGGACCCAAAAAGAGGCAAGATTGACGTAAATATGTAGTCAATTTCGCTTCGTCTTTTTTTTTTTTAAGTAGGCACAGTAATTTGGTTGGAAGAAATGTAACATTGTAAAATTGCATTTTAGAACGAAAAATTACATTTATTCTCATCAAATTTCTGCACATTTAAGGGGAGAGGATGGTCATTGTTGGTGAAAAATGAGTAAATTTTGAAAAGAAAAAAAATCTTTAAAATTCACTGTGATATGTGTGGAATGCATTGCATAACATTTTGTGGGTATTTGTGCCCTTATCGGATGTTGAGTCGCCATTTTTAAACTTCCTGCGTTATGGATTTTTAAATCACTCGCCCACTTTTATTGTTGTTTCCGGTAAATTAAATTTTCAAAATTTTTTTTTCTTTAAAATACTCTTTGATATATGTGGAATGCATAGCATAACATTTTGTGGGTATTTGTGCCCTTATCGGATGTTGAAACGTCATTTTTAAACTTCCTGCACTATGGATTTTTAAATCACACGCCACCTCTATCGGTTTCCGGTAACTTCATTTTTTTTGCTACATTTCCAGACAAAAATGGATATAATTTCTGAACTTTTAAAGATACATGCATGAAATTTAGAACGCAAAACGCAAATTCTTTAGACTATTAGGAAACTTTTCTCTGTAACAGAATTTTGTCAATTGATTTCATTTTAAAAATACGTCCGTTTGTTTGCAAGAAAGGAAATCAGAAAATTGTTATTAAATTTTAATTGTTTATTTTACAAATGTAGGGAGTAATATCAAAATTCTGTTACAGACAGTTTGTAGAACATGCTTTTTCAAATACATTGCAAAAAACTGTTTGAATCTATCTTTAAAAACGGTTTAGATATATCGGTTTTAGTACAATCCTGCATTGGGTATATATATTTTTTTAATTGGGGCCCCAAAATAATTTTTTTTTGAAAATATTTATATTTGGTTGAGTTGCTATAGGCATGAGCTCTCTACATACAAAAAATTAATATTTTACACCCAAATAGGAAAAATGTTAAAAAATTACC
>JAJSOF020000031.1:107252228-107429728 GCA_025594305.2 Periplaneta americana | reverse complement strand
CTGCAAGAGATAAACAACACCAATCAGGAACTTCGCAGCCAATTAAAGTGAACACAAGTTTAACACACGAGAATTAAGCGGTAGGCAGTGACCCAGACACAAGCACAAGTTGCTGCAGCTGCGGTTAGAGGAAACTGCAAGCCAAGATTAATATGACTCGCCCAAGAAATCAAAGATATACGAAATGTTCAGAAGTCAGGTCTCGAATTGCAATTATATAGGGGAGAGTCGGGTAGTATCGGACATCGGGTAGTATCGGACAGTGCGTTTCTTTCATCTACCACCATATGGTAGTACCTGAATGACATGGTTACGTTTCTCTATGCGACATCACAGAAACGTAAACCATGTCAATCAGGTACTATCATCGTGAGGTAGATGAAAGAAACTCACTGTCCGATATTACCCGATGTCCGATACTACCCGACTCTCCCCTACACTGGTATGCAAACATTTTGTTATAGAGAAACCACAGTTTAGTATATATAATTGCGAAGCTCAATACTTATTAAATATGCAAACACAGACAGATGAAATATGCATCCATACATAGTTGCTAGCCACCAGGATCGCTACTATCGCCTCATCACAGACTTTCCCTAGCAGACGATAAAATGTATTGTACTTTTGATATCGTGTTCTTTTTGAAAAAATAACACCTTCCTTCCACTATTGAAATACGAAATACATAAGGTTTATATATTATTTTCATAAAGTATATATTATATTTTATTCACCTTCCTGGATCTTTCGGAAGAAGGATAACTCTGACCTCTTTTTCTTAGAATTTATAGTGCAACTAACGTCTCCTTGTCCCATATTATTATTCAGATTATTGTATTTTAGCCATTTACAGTTATTACAACCGATAACGAACATTTCACAGTTTACACAACTTTTCATAACAATGCGAAATACGGCACAGTCAATGCCTTTTCGATCTAGACCAGGCCGTAATATATGTTCGGGTTTTCTATGTCAGTGTATGAAGCTCAGTGAAATATTAAATTATAACTTTATTGCGTATCATAGCTAAGTTTTGTTTAGTGTAATGTGTCCATAAGTTCCGTTTACTTCTTGTTGCATAATATGTTGCAGAAATGATTACAAAACTGTGTTATTTTAATGTGACGAGAATTTTACATGTTAACATAATCTTTTCGCATCAACATTTTAAGTTTAGAATGGAAGCTATTTTGAGGTTTAATAAAAAAAGAATTCATATTGTGATTTTAATATAGCACATCTACCTTCCTTGATAAAGACGGAAAATTTATCATATCACTCTTATGAAATTAGTATAGCCTACGTACGATTGTTACTTCGTCTCTTAGGTAGTAGATAAATACAATAATTCAAAACTCAATTGTAGTATTAAAATACAGACAAATAGAATGTGCGGAGTATCATACATGACATTATGCTTAATTATAATGTATAATTGCGAATTTAGGAATATAAGCTATAGTAAACATAACCTATAATATTTCCATATGAATGGCAGTGCATTGGAGATCACTAAATTAGACATTAAGGGGCAACTGGTACAGTAAACATAACCTATAATTTCAACATACCTAAATATTCGTGCGGTGCAACTGAAAATTATTGAATCGTGCATAAATGAATGTACAATAATTTCGCAATATTTAATCGAAATAAAGGCAGGTATTACACATACGAACAACGTAATTATCACACCAAAAATAATACTACACCTTAACTCGCAAGGAATTATGCCAGAAGTGTTTCCTAATCATTGTTTTAAATTTTATTAATGCAATTACACTACATTTTAGAGAAATATTGTTACCTCTTATGCATTCCAATTAATTTATATGGTTGAAACGCCGCCCTTCGTGATCGGGTTAAGCGAGTCACATGGTCTGCCTTACGGCCTGTATTAGATCACGATGGCAGTGACAGAGTCTATTGTTCTTAGTACTCACAGCGCTCCAAGCGGCTAGCAACTATCGCGAGAAATGCAAAAAATCACCCCAAGCTTCGCGACTGTATATACTAGACTGTGGAGAAACTGTCTATATTTTCAATTCGCCGCTATGGATAATTACAAAGTCCATATGTAGTTTCGTTTCATCACGTCCAATTTTATAAAAATAACGTTTCTTTTCCGAAATCCATGAAAATGTCTAAATGTGGAATACCCTACCCAATGACATCAGAGACTGTCGGAATTTAGTAGCGTTCAAAAGCAAACTTATTAAGCATTTTCTTACTGCGTAGAGTAGGTTTAATTTTTACTTAATTAATAAAAAAAAATGTTTCTCTCGTCTTAACTTTTACAATAAACTGTCTAGCTTTTATTAATCAGTTAATCTTTTAGTACTTTGATTTTTATTGTATTCGTAAATTTAATATTAATTGTAATTATAATTGTAATTGTATTCTTAATACAATTCGTGACGGCCTTATCTCTACCAGGTTAAATAAATAAATAAATAAATAAATAAATAAATAAATTAATTAATTGATACTGAAATTATTATACATACTAGGTTCAAAAGTTCCCGGAATTTGCTAGTATCATAGAAACAACGTACCTTAAACACTATTCTACAGCATTTCCTTCAAAATAGTTGCCTTCCGCAACAACACACTTTTGCCAACGCGTGTAGAGTTCCTGGAAGCAGGCCTGCAAGCCATTTTGTGAAACCCGTCTTAGTGCTCTCGTCGCGTTTGCGATAACCTCTTCAGCATTGAATCTCCGTCCTTTCAGATGACTTTTCAGGCAGAGAAATAGAAAGTAATCAGGTGGTGAGAGATCAGGAGAGTATGGTGGATGATCAAAAGCAGTTATGTTGTGCCTGGCAAGAAAATTCTTTACAATAATTGCGCGATGACCAGGTGCATTGTCATGCATAAGGAACCAGTTGCTTTCTACCCACTTTTCTGGACGTTTCCTTCTCACTGCGTCCCGGAGGCGAAGGAGGATTTCTACGTACAATTCTTTCGTTACAGTACGACCTTCTGGAATGAACTCATGGTGGATGAGACCCTGAGAGTCGAAGAAAACTTCCAACATAACTTTGCCTTTGGAAGTGTCCCTAGGAAATTTTTGCTTCCGAGGAGATGTTTTCGATTTCCACTCAGATGACTGTCGTTTAGGGACTGGGTCGTACAAGTAGCACCAAGTTTCATCACCAGCAATATTTTTTTAAGAAATCACCATCTTCATCAGCCATACTGATCATGTCCCCAGCAAGAGTCATTCCTGTTTCTTTCTGTTCTGCCGACAACATTTTCGGAACTAACTTCTGAGACACGTAATGCATGTTGAGATGCTTGTGAAGAACATTGTGTACACTTCCGACTGATATTCCGACCTCTGCTGCTATCTCTTTTATGGTTTTACGTCGGTCGTCCCTCACAACATTACGCACACGCTGAGCGATTGCTTCATTTGTTGCAGTTGTTGGTCGGCCGCTGCGTACGTATCGCGGCCACCAGAAAAGCGTTTATGCCAGCATACACTTGAGTTTTTTCATTGCTGCTTCGCCATATGCTTCTTCCAACAATCTTAATGTCTCTGCAGGAGTTTTGTGTAACAAAACACAGAACTTGATGATTGTACGTTTTGTGAAACAAAACACAAAACTTGATGTTTGTACGTTGCTGTGTGGACATAGTTACAAAATGCGACGAACAAACAAAACACTATGATAAACAATTCCCTACAACTCAAAACCAACAATCGCCATTATCAACAAACTTTAAGGAAATGACATCATGAATGTTACCAACAAAACAAATGTATAATATTCCTTGTTATATATTAATACGAAAAATGGTAGTAAAATTCCGGGAACTTTTTGAACCCAGTAGTATATCAGTTTTATGGCCTACTCAACATGATTTTATATACTTGTTTTTCTTAAGTTTTAAGTCTACGAAACAAGTTTAATAAATAGTTAAAAAAACATGAAACGTGTAAAAATTTCTACACATTCATAAGTAAAATTTAATGGGGATCCGGAACATACAAATTTTAATATAGGGTGTCATTAAAAAAATAAAGTTAACTGTTACACTTTGTACGCGCGAATAACTAACTTCTTTCGAACATTGGCATATTGTATGGTTTATATTCAATAGTTTTTGTATTTTTTTTTGTAAAATTAAAATTTAAGAAGTTATTAGCAATATTCCATACTTATTGTTCACCCTATAGTATTAATCAATAAATAAACAGTATATATTTTAAAAGTAGTATTCGATTTTCGAAATTCATTCTAACAAATTTTTATGGACAAATAAAATAAATTTTTAGGTTAGGCCTTATCAACTATAAAATGTTTCGTCTAAAGAATGAATTACATGTTGCCAGAAAAACTAAATTTTAATATTAGATCGATCAATCAATCAATCAATCAATCAATACTTAATATTGTCCCCAGTACGTAGTATTATGATTTTACCTGATTTGGTAATATCTAGTAAGAGTTGGCAACATTGATAAAACGGCCAAATCAAATTTTTAGAAACTAATTTTAGGAGCTATACGAGTGTGGTATCTACGCCTGGGTAACAAATATAAACGTTGCTTGGTAACTATAGTTTCTTTTATCCACGCTATCTGACTGGCGATTTGAATGTGGACATCGCAAACTGCAATGATTTCGACGAATACCTCAGCCAACATTTCAAGTTTTGCTGCGTTCAGCGGCAAAGTCTACTGTAGGCATACTCGTATACAGTGGCGGCTCGTGATAAAATATTATGTGTGTTCACAATTTTGTGTTCCAAAATCGAAGAGAATTTGAAATCGTACGTTTTTAGCCTAATATGAAATGTCATGATTCCAATGTTTCACTGTCGAAAAAAACCGTATATAAATTCAAAACAATATATAATAATAATAATAATAATAATAATAATAATAATAATAATAATAATAATAATAATAATAATGAAACCTAGTCTTTTTATTTCCAATTTTTCCTGGTAAGCCAGTTTACCCAGTTCTTTACTCTTCAAAATTACTTGAACAGAGTTCATTGTTTACGTTTGTTAAAAATTAATACCTAACACAATTTACAAAAGCGTGTGTTCAGTAATATATTTTGATTCACAACACACTGATACACTATAGCCTATACCAGTACTGTAATCCCACTCGCATAGATTGATTACTATAAATACATGCCAGTAAATATTATTCTTAAATAATATAAACCACCATCCAGATATTTAAATTCATACCACCATCACATTCAGCCAGCACGTCTTTGAAAGCCAAACTATGCAATATGCCGACACTGAAATATAGTAATTCACAAACTACACTCTCGTAGCAGCACTGTACACACGTTCCGACAGTGAGATGCTGACACCTGCAGGCTAAAATAGACTAATTAAATTTCCTCCTCGAGTTATAGCACGTAAACGATATGCATCGATGCACCTGACATCTGTAGGATAGATTCACTGTTCACTTAATGCTTTGTGCTCTTGACGAGTCATAAGCGGCCAGCGAAAGACAATTTTCTCCCACGCATGCGTGAAATTCCTGTAACCTTCTTGAAAAGAGCACGGCTTGTACGTGAACGGATGTTGCCAAGTTTACATAAGAAGTTTATGCAAGATGCGGGAAGTTTAAAATACTCGATCCTGATATTATACATCCCTACTACGTCAATACGGTATTAAATAATAAAACTAGTCGTGCATTAATGGAAACAAGGTGTTCACGTGCTCTTGTGCTCTTATTGACGCACCGCCACTGCTCGTATAGATAAAACATAATTAATTATGTAAGAAATCTTATAGTAGTTTGTATGCCCTTTCTATCGCACTTTTCATACCACAGGTCTGTACCCTACAAAATCATGCTGATTTTGTTACAGAAAAATACTTTTAATATTAGACCACTCAATTATAAATAAATAAACAAACAAATGAATAAATAAATAAATGAATAAATAAATAAATGAAAAAATAAATAAATGTATAAATAAATGAACGAATAAATGAATGAATAAATAAATAAGTAAATAAATAAACGAATGAATCAATGAACGAATGAATTAAGGAATGAATCCAGGAATGAATGAATAAATAAATAATAAATAAATAAATAACTAAATAAATAAATAATAAATAAATAACTAAATAAATAATAAATAAATAAATATATACAGTTACTGAATTTAATCGTTGTTTCATTTCTCAACTCAACCCCAAAAACGTATTCTACGTTCAAAAGATGTCTGCCTCTAAGACGTAGGCTATCGCTGATTTGTGTAACTACGGATTTTAAAGCATTCCCTCGAAATTACATTACTGCATAATATTATGTTGTTAGGAGATTTCAATGCAAGGATAGGTGTGAAACTTCTCCGCATATAGCGTAAAATAATCACCTCCGACTTCCGTAGTGAAATTGCCAACAACTTTGCACTTCACTGGTTGATGAAGAAATGCTAGAAGCAGTTGCTATTAGTCGTGTTCTTTGTTAATAAAGGAAGCAACTTATAAGTTAGGTTCTATATTTTTTTAGTTCGCTATTTAATGACGATGTATCAACTACTATGTCATTTGTTGTCAATGGTATTGGTGATAACCAGATGACATTTAAGGCCGAAAATTGGTAATATATTACCTGACATTCGCCTTACACAGACGCCTGTAGAATTCTTTTATTTTCAATCACTCTTTTACTCTAACAGTTTCCGTCGCCACAATTTCCGTAGGTGGATTATATACAATCCAAATCTCAAACAGCATCGATAATGCTAGTCCATTACCAAATCTATAATAAAAAGTGGTTAACGATCATAAATTTCATTTTACATCGCATGCGTTTGAACTCAGGTCTCCGGTGTGGAACGGTGGAGCTCTGGCAGTTTAGATAACGTTGTGCCGTACTATGGAAGCTCTTCCATCAAAGCTGGTCAGGAGATTAATCGGAAACCGATGAAACAACTTTAAATGGGTCCCCCCCCCTCCACAATCAATTACCGTATCGACGGGAACATCTACCGGAGAACGAGAGAACTAGAATTAACGGAGAATACTGATCGCTTCTTCTTTCGAAAGGGATGACTATTTTATATAGCGTAGTAATTTATAAGGAAGGGTGCCGGGTTGAACCGTTGTAACTTCTAACTGTTGATTTTGTACACAGACAACTAATAACTATAGGGAAACGTTGTTTTATATAAATTTGTGAAAATTAATTACATACATCTACTCAAACAATGTTGTTTATAAATGAAGTCAAATATCTCTTCACATATGAATCTTTTAGATTCAAAAGCCCCTAAAGATCATTTTGTTCAGAACTGAGTTACGCCCACATATGCTTGCTAAGAATAAATTCTATGATTTATATAGTTTGAATTCAAAAATCCACTAAATTTGAAATAAAAGTTTGTTAAAAGTCATTGTTAGGTTGAAAATTCCCCTCTATCTTCCACCAGTTACTGCCAAAGTTGTGAAAGTGCATATAGGAGATTTTTAATCTATAGGATTCATATGTTTAAGTTCGACATACATTAATAAAAACTGAATTCTTAGATTCCTTTCAGACAAGGTCACTTTTAGAAGCGCTGACGATTCAGAATAATAGATATAAATGGGGGCCTTCATTCACAGCTACAGCCACAGAAATAGTGGCGCTGCAGGTGGTTGACGGCGGCCACTAAAAGTGGCGTTTCCTTCGCGATACCAAGAATTAAATTGTAGGTTTTACACGGCGCCAAAGGACGCCACAGTGGCGCTATGGGACGACTGTTGGCGACATCGTGTACTTAGTTGCAATTTTCTCTCAACGTAACGGCACGGCTGAAAGCTGCTGTACCTAATTCTCCACTTTAGTGAAACAATCTTGTGACCGTGTTTACTATTCTGTTTCAAAAAGGTGCGTGGAACTTTAAAGGCGTGGGAAATTTGAACAATATTTCACGAGCATTTAGCAAACACGAGTCTTCTTTAGAACACAGTTTATGAAGAATTGCGTCGGGTTCAAACAGCTGGAATTAAAGTGCACATGCACTTAGAGAACGCTTACAACTGCACTTTGATACGAACATTAAGCTTAGTTTTATTGTAATTGATAAAGTAAAACAGTTTGAAGGAGGAAACTGCAGTCAACTCGTTTCTTGGCGACGTGCTTCCCCACCCGATTCCTTCTCGCCCTCCGAGATGTAATATCACTTCCAATCATGGATATGATTACCTGTTTTTATTGGTCATTTTAAGACGCTTTCTCAACTGCTATGGTTATCTAGCGTCTGAATGAGATGAAGGTGATAATGCCAGCGAAATGAGTCCAGGGTCCAACGCCGAAAATTACCCAGCATTTGCTCTTGATTTATTTTATTTTATTGGGTTATTTTACGACGCTGTATCAACATCTAGGTTATTTAGCGTCTAAATGAAATGAAGGTGATAATGCCAGCGAAATCTGTCCAGGGGCCAGCACCGAAAATTACCTAGCATTTGCTCTTGATTTATTTGATTTTATTGGGTTATTTTACGACGCTGTATCAACATCTAGGTTATTTAGCGTCTGAATGAAATGAAGGTGATAATGCCAGCGAAATGAGTCCAGGGTCCAACGCCGAAAATTACCCAGCATTTGCTCTTGATTTATTTTATTTTATTGGGTTATTTTACGACGCTGTATCAACATCTAGGTTATTTAGCGTCTGAATGAAATGAAGGTGATAATGCCAGCGAAATGAGTCCAGGGTCCAACGCCGAAAATTACCCAGCATTTGCTCTTGATTTATTTTATTTTATTGGGTTATTTTACGACGCTGTATCAACATCTAGGTTATTTAGCGTCTGAATGAAATGAAGGTGATAATGCCAGCGAAATGAGTCCAGGGTCCAACGCCGAAAATTACCCAGCATTTGCTCTTGATTTATTTGATTTTATTGGGTTATTTTACGACGGTGTATCAACATCTAGGTTATTTAGCGTCTGAATGAAATGAAGGTGATAATGCCAGCGAAATGAGTCCAGGGTTCAACGCCGAAAATTACCCAGCATTTGCTCTTGATTTATTTTATTTTATTGGGTTATTTTACGACGCTGTATCAACATCTAGGTTATTTAGCGTCTGAATGAAATGAAGGTGATAATGCCAGCGAAATGAGTCCAGGGTTCAACGCCGAAAATTACCCAGCATTTGCTCTTGATTTATTTTATTTTATTGGGTTATTTTACGACGCTGTATCAACATCTAGGTTATTTAGCGTCTGAATGAAATGAAGGTGATAATGCCAGCGAAATGAGTCCAGGGTCCAATTTTATTTTATTGGGTTATTTTACGACGCTGAAAATTACCTGAATGAAATGAAGGTGATAATGCAGCATTTGCTCTTTGATTTATTTTATTTTATTGGGTTATTTTACGACGCTGTATCAACATCTAGGTTATTTAGCGTCTGAATGAAATGAAGGTGATAATGCCAGCGAAATGAGTCCAGGGTCCAACGCCGAAAATTACCCAGCATTTGCTCTTGATTTATTTTATTTTATTGGGTTATTTTACGACGCTGTATCAACATCTAGGTTATTTAGCGTCTAAATGAAATGAAGGTGATAATGCCAGCGAAATCTGTCCAGGGGCCAGCACCGAAAATTATCCAGCATTTGCTCTTGATTTATTTTATTTTATTGGGTTATTTTACGACGCTGTATCAACATCTAAGTTATTTAGCGTCTGAATGAAATGAAGGTGATAATGCCAGCGAAATGAGTCCAGGGTTCAACGCCGAAAATTACCCAGCATTTGCTCTTGATTTATTTTATTTTATTGGGTTATTTTACGACGCTGTATCAACATCTAGGTTATTTAGCGTCTGAATGAAATGAAGGTGATAATGCCAGCGAAATGAGTCCAGGGTCCAACGCCGAAAATTACCCAGCATTTGCTCTTGATTTATTTTATTTTATTGGGTTATTTTACGACGCTGTATCAACATCTAGGTTATTTAGCGTCTGAATGAAATGAAGGTGATAATGCCAGTGAAATGAGTCCAGGGTCCAGCACCGAAAGTTATCCACCATTTGCTCTCGTATTGACTTGAGGGAAAACCACGGAAAAAACCTCAACCAGGTAACTTGCCCCGACCGGGATTCGAACCCGGGCCACCTGGTTTCGCGGCCAGACAAGCTTACCGTTACTCCACAGGTGTGGTCTTGCTCTTGATGGATTGAGGGAAATCTCCGGAACAAACCTCAACCAGGTAACTTGTTCCAAGCAAGATTTGAACTCGGACAGCTCGTTACACGGTCAGACATACTAACCTTTACTTCACAGTTGTGGACGATTCTCTGTTTCACAGTATTTATCATTGACAGTTACACCAGAACTGACACCATCGAAGGTGTTAATAATTTATTATTATTATTATTATTATTATTATTATTATTATTATTAGACGTTTTGTATTTTGCGTAAAATGACGTGACGAGTTGAATCACTCCAGAGCCACACCTGCTAACTCGTTCCTATTCACTGAACTATGATAAGTCAATTATGTATTGACAATTTCACTGCAGAGCCACTGAATCTGTTTTATTAAAATTTCTCTTCCAATAAACTTAATTAGTTATGAATCGTATTCTTGTTTTCCATGATCGACCACGCTTGTTCTGCCATCTGTTGCAGGATATGAATTATTTCTACTTCAAAAGCTGCGTTACTTTCAATAGATCACACCCATGTATTCTGCAAATATAAAATACACAACTGTTGCTATTATTCGTTAATTATCTTCGTATTATTTTACAAGAAATCGTAACTTACAATTGAAGGTTTTTTTAAAAACAACCATAGTCCAAAATCATAAATTTTCAGGACAAACAAAAAACTATCTGGCAAGGGTGTTGTTGACACTTCAAGTATGAAATTTATCATGCCATTTCTTAAGGTGTTGTAGAAACTTGGGAAAACTGAAGTACATTTATAAGTTAAATTGCCTCATAGAAATACATGTGTAAATGCAGGTAACTGTGGACAATGGTTGTTTAAGAAAAAATACTCTGTTGTGGCTGAAGTGTGTCTCTCCTTTAATCTTCTTTTTCTCTATTATATCCTGTTTCTTCTCCTTTCGTTGCTTACGTTTCTACCATGGGGTTACTTCTGCACCTAAAGATGACTCCATAACTAATACAACATTCTCTTTCAGGGGCGAGCTAAAGTTTTTTCTGTATATATTATATTTTATGTTTAAATAAATAAATCAATCAATCAATAAATAAATCAATCAATAAATCAATAAATACATAAATACACAAATAAATAAATCAATGAATAAATAAATAAATAAATAAGTAAATAAATGAATAAGTAAATAAATGAATAAGTAAATAAATGAATAAGTAAATAAATGAATAAGTAAATAAATAAATAAATAAATAAATAAATAAATAAATAAATAAATAAATACATAAATAAATAAATCAATAAATAAATCAATGAATAAATAAATGAATAAGTAAATAAATGAATAAGTAAATAAATAAATAAGTAAATAAATGAATAAGTAAATAAATGAATAAATAAATGAATAAGTAAATAAAGAAATAAGTAAATAAATAAATAAATAAGTAAATAAATAAATAAATAAATTAATTAATAAGCAAATAAATAAATAAGTAAATAAATAAATAAGTAAATAACTAACTAAAGAAATAAATAAATAAATACATGAATAAATAAATAAATAAATCAATAAATAAATCAATGAATAAATAAATGAATAAGTAAATAAATGAATAAGTAAATAAATAAATAAGTAAATAAATAAATAAGTAAATAAATGAATAAGTAAATAAATGAATAAGTAAATAAAGAAATAAGTAAATAAATGAATAAGTAAATAAATGAATAAGTAAATAAAGAAATAAGTAAATAAATGAATAAGTAAATAAATAAGTAAATAAAGAAATAAGTAAATAAATAAATAAGTAAATAAATTAATAAGCAAATAAATAAATAAGTAAATAACTAACTAAAGAAATAAATACATAAATAAATAAATAGAAGAATAAATAAATACATGAATAAATAAATAAATAAATAAATAAATGAATAAATACTTAAATAAATACTTATATTAATTAATTAATACATAAATAAATACATAAGTAAATACATAAATAAAAACAAATAAACAAACAAATAAACAAACAAACAAATAAATAAATACATAAATAAATAAATATTTAAATAAATAAATAAATTCACGTGCTAAAGTATTTTTCTCTGAGGTGGCTTTTGCCGCATACACAAGAAGCAGTACTGCCAATGTACTACAGTTTAAAATGTTTCAAGATGATATGAATGGGATATTTGTAAATGCTACCATCGTCCTGGCTGGACAATGACTGTTTTCACAAAAAGTCTTTGGACTATGGTTGTTTTACGAAAACCATTAAAAATTTCCACTCCTACAACATAGGCCTGTGGTGTTTCCCCCCCCCCCAACGACTAATTCACTAGATAGCCGCTATAATATGCTCAACATATGCTTAATACATCAAATTTGCTTTTTTTTGGTATATGGTTCTTTTCTGTTTTTTTTTTTAAATAGTTCAATTGATTTCAAAACGTTTGAGAATCTGATACAATAACTAATAAAACTCGAACTCTAAACTTTCTACCAATTGTGTTCATTACAACTGCTGCACTCTTACGGCAGACATTTCAATTACAAACAATCTTGAGGGAAATAACGTCTTGAATAACTCCCTGCGGGTTGCGGCTTTGTTGTTGTGAGCTCTTGTTGTGGAAAGTTCCAGACTTCAGCTCCATGTCGGAGCAATTGTGTAGGAGAGCTTAGACTTAACGAACACTGCGACTTCACATTATCAGGAGAAAAGAAATTAAATTCGACTGCTTGGATATTAAAAAATAATAGTTGAAATCTAATCAAATAAAAGCGTTGCCATGTAAACAAGAAAAATAAATATCATATCACCAAAGAAAAAAAAAAAAAAAAAAAAGAAGAGGCACGTATATCTGGTATCAAAGACTTCGACAGATGGCATTGGTGATGGGTTACAGATAGAGTTCATCGATAATAATTTCATATATTTGTTGAGACACAGGAACCAAACATGGCCTACTTTGTTGCATAATCCGGTAAACAATTACAACAGCTTTGTTTCTAGTAAATACAGTGAACAGGTTTTCCTTGTTCAGTGATAAACTAGCTATAATAATGTTTATGTATTATATATAATAAATTATATTATAAAATAATATAATATACTCGTATTACAAAAACTGATTATCAAAAATTTGTTTAATATCTGAAAACAGTATACATGCATATGGTTTTACTTCTCATAGGAGATTTGCTTTTCTATTTTCAGTGCTATCAAATCATTACATATATCAATTGTTGATGAAATCGAAGTCTCAGATCTCATTATGAAAGGACTCTAGAATCTAGAACCCAGAGAATCCATAGTTTTAGTTCTATATTTATGTATATACCTTTCAAAGTTATTAAAATTTCTATGAAAATATTTTAATAAAATAAAATAATACATTTGTTTAATGTTGAAAACTTTTAAATGTTTAAACAACAATTCAGTTGGGTAATCTTTCTGCTTTTTTAAATACATTTTAATACTTTTTTCTGTAGTAAAATTAACGGATAAAGGTTGGATTTATAAGTTCCACCCCAACCTATAATACCATACATAAATATAGATTGAAATAATGCTAAATAAATTACACGTAAACAGTTAATTGACAAAATATTTCTTAGAACAACAAAGTAATATAATGTTTTACGTAATTTATTACAAATATAATGAATATGATTATTCCATTTTAAATGATTATTAATAATTATACCTAAGTATTTAACCTCATTAACTTCATTAATAACAGAACAATTGCAATTTATATCGGAACAGTCAGAATTATGCATTTTAATTTGTAGTATAGATGAAATTGGTTTATTATCTTTATTATTTAAAGAAAATGGGATAGCTATTGTTTTATTTATTTTTTTATTTTATTGGGTTATTTTACGACGCTGTATCAACATCTAGGTCATTTAGCGTCTGAATGAAATGAAGGTGATAATGCCGGTGAAATGAGTCCGGGGTTCAGCACCGAAAGTTACCCAGCATTTGCTCGTATTGGGTTGAGGGAAAACCCCGGAAAAAACTCAACCAGGTAACTTGCCCCAACCGGGATTCGAACCCGGGCCACCTGGTTTCGCGGCCAGACGCGCTGACCGTTACTCCACAGGTGTGGACCCTATTGTTTTATCTTTATTAATTAGAAGTGAATTTAAATCGAACTATCCTTTTATTAATTTTAAGCCGCAATGTGCATTATAATAAGCATCAGTCCAACTTTTTCCACTAAAAAGTAAACCAGTATCATCAGCATACGAATATAAATCACCTTCATATTCTTTAAGGTCTATCATTAAAAGGTCATTAATATATATTAAAAATAAAATCGGTCCAAGGACTGTTCCTTGCGGAACACCTATTTTAATTTTAATAAATTCACTTAATACATTATCAATTTTAGTAGCTTGAACGCTATCATTTAAACGTCACAACACTACACAGAAGACGCACTGCCCGGCAGCAGCCCCACTACCACTAATTTATGCATTAGTTTGTGTAAATTTATGAAAAATCAACACAGCAATTTCATTTACGTGATAACATAGCAACGTACCCAATCTCGTAGCAAAAATACGCAAACCCTACCTTAAAACGTCCGTCACAGAATTTTCTTTCACATACACTGTATGAAGAAGTTTCACTTAATAACAATAAAAATCATAACAATAAAATCAATAATAATAATCGAAAAAAAATTGTTTTAAGCGATAAATGTGTTGTCACTAAATCAGTAAAGACAGCGAGTGTTATGATTCTGATATAGCCCTATTAATGTATTCTGTAGTGAAATTTATTACATCCCACGTAAGATCTATGACGCTCTTTATAGCAGTCCTATATGAAACATTAAACTTAATAGCCATTTATGAAAGATTTCAAGAACGTCAAACAAGAAACAGTTTTTTTTTTTCCAATATGGGCAGTAAAGTAAAATTAGTCAGTAACAGAATGTTACGACACCGTTTACGACCACTAAAATATCCTCCGAACAGTCAAACGTCGAACCGACCGCAAAACGACGCTGTTCGCTGTATCGTCGATGATAAAATATTATGGTCTTCAAATTATTGATAGCACATCCGATATTTCAGAATTAATGATGTTTGCTGGATATATTTTCGCAGTAAACTGTATGCAACCAACTTGAAACAGCGATTCATTAACACACGTTGCCATGGGAACTCAACACAGTTCAGTTGTTTTTAATGAAACAGATAAACGAGGATTCATTTCAGCTTTTTAATGACAAAAAACGTAATTTCAAAATTATTAGTGCAAAAATAAATAACTCTTCTGGAATGCGTGTTTTACATATGTCCGAGGCGTCAATAATAATAATAATAATAATAATAATAATAATAATAATAATAATAATAATAATAATAATAATAATAAAGCCACCGACGTAGCTCGGTCGGTTAAGGCGTTTGCCTGCCGATCCGTAGTTGCGCTCGGGCGCGGGTTCGATTCCCGCTTGGGCTGATTACCTGGTTGGGTTTTTTTTCCGAGGTTTTCCCCAACCGTAAGACAAATTTCAGGTAATCTATGGCGAATCCTCGGCCTCATCTCGCCAAACATCATCTCGCTATCATCAATCTCATCGACGCTAAATAACCTCCTAGTTGATACAGCGTCGTTAAATAACGAAGTAAAAAATTAATAATAATAATAATAATAATAATAATAATAATAATAGTGCCACCAGACATGGCTCCCCTGTCAGTAGTTGTCTTGTTGTTTCATGATGTAATTATACAGTATGTTTTCGAATTCTACGGACGAACTTTACGTAGGTTTTCGGACCACGTGTCAGAATATTTTGAAATTGGGAATCATGGAGGTATAGCTTCGTTAGTCAGTGATGATAGTGAAATGAATAGACCTGTTACTATATCTACGTATTACTCTGTGAAAAGATTTATTAAATCTACATACTTAGACTTCAACAAACAAAATTTGTAACACAATCTCAAGGGAAAAAATGGAACTCTCTGCATCACAATCCACAGTTAATTCCCGATTTACCACGAAAATCGTCTGTAGCTGCATTTAGATTGGCAATAGGCCATGTCTTCTTCAGGCCGGTGGAGAGGAAGGACGTATTTTTCGCAGCGGAGAAAAGGTTTGAGCAATGGGCTGTGAGTTGGAGCTGTACCGGGCAAGGATAGGCGGCTGGGCGGCCAGGTCAAGGATGCAGCGGAGCGTGAAAGGGACAGCTTTGGCAGGTCTGGCTGAGTGTCTCTTCTTTCACATAGTGATCGCGATACTACTAATTATTGGTGGTATCGAACTGAATCCAGGACCTGCAAGCGACAACGGAGTGATCAGTGTCAAGTGTGGCAGCTGTAGAAAGAACCTAAGAGTAGGCGTGCTGTGTAACCAGTGCGAGAAGTGGTTCCATCTGACTTGTCAGAAGATCAAGAGGGAACAGATAGTAGAAGAAACGTGGCTGTGCAAGGACTGCGGGAACGAGGCAGGCAACAGGAGCTCATCGGTCTACGGAACGAGGTGAAGAAGCTACGGGAGAATCTAGAGACGGCGGAGCAACGGATCAAGTTTCTGGAGGACGAAAATAAGTTGTTGCGACGGGAAAAGGAAAATGGCGAAGAGAGGGAGGAGAAGAAGAAGCATGGTGCGGCAAGTGTTATCATCGGAGACTCCATCATTCGACACGTAGGGAATCTACAACCGGAGCTGGCGACAGAGTGTTACCCTGGGATTAGAGTGAATGAAATGAAAAGCGTGATCGAAAATCAGGAACGAGGGGACCCGAAAAACATCGTCCTTCACGTAGGAACAAACGATTTGCGAAGAGGTGTTGATTATATCATGGCAGATGTATATGACTTGGTGATGGAAACGAAGAAGAAATATCCGGCAGCTGGGATTGTCATCAGTGGAATCGTCAGACGGAGGGATGTGAACTGGAGAAAAGTGGGTCGTGTGAATAAAGCTTTCGAGTGGGTAGCGGAGTGTCTTGGTGCGCGTTTCGTCGATCCAAATTCCTGGATAGACGACAGATGCTTCGGAAGAGACGGAATCCACCTAAATCGGAGGGGGCTGCAGACATGGGATCCCTCTTCGCGCGGGTAGTTACTACAACATGGCGCGGCGGGATCGAGGATCCATCAGCTGGCAGCGGCACCGAAGGACCATCAGCCGACGGCGGGGGCGGGACTACCGGCGGTCAGCGGGGGTGCGGTCGAAGACCTATCCGCGGGCGGCGTAGACCTGCAGTGACGGCGAGGTGCCACGGGGATTCAGAATGTTCAAGTAAGGACAGGCCTACTAAGACTACTGCAGGTTAATTGCCGAAGTATTAGAAATAAACTTATTCCGTTTTGGAACTTGGTCGATGTTTATAATCCAGATGTAATAATTGGGACGGAATCATGGCTTAGGGAAGACATAAATGACTCGGAAATTTTTAGATCGGATTATAGAGTCTTCAGAAAGGATAGAAGTGAAAAGGGAGGGGGAGTTTTCGTTTGTACTAAGATAGAAATAAGTAGCAATCTTCTGTGGATACATGAAGAAGTTGAAATATTGAATGTTCAGATAAGAAATGGGCTGGAAACCTTAGATGTAATAGCATGTTACAGACCACCCAGTGAATTAAACAATTTAACTTTGCACAAACTAAATGAATATCTTAATACAGTATCAGAAGACCGAAACGTAGTAATTGCTGGGGATCTAAACCTCCCGAAAATTAACTGGAACGGGATTTCAGGTACAAATTCAGATGCACAGACCCTTGTTAATGAATTGATCTGGCGTAAAGATTTCACGCAGGTAGTAAATGGTCCGACGCGTGACAATGCCCTCTTAGATGTTTACCTACTAAGACCTGTCTCTCTCTTTGTCAACTCTGAAAGTCTTCATAAAATAAGTGATCACAATAGCGTCTTATTAGAAATCTTATGGGAAAACACAGTAAATCCGAGGTCAAGTCCAGTGTCTGTCTGGAATTTTAACAAAACCGATGTCCATGAATTACAAACGTTTCTACGACAAAAGCATGATGACTTTCTAAGGACTGAAGGAAATATGGAAAATGTATGGCATAAATTTAAGTGTATAATTTTCGAGGCATTAGTAAAATGTGTACCTTCTAAAATAATTAAGAAAAATCCGGACCCAGAATATTACACTAATTATATTCGCTACTTAAAGAAAAAGACAAGGCGCGCATTTAGCAAACGTAAACGGAGCCATGAGCATTGGGAAAAATATGTTGAATTAATTAAGAAACTTGAGTGTGAAAAAGGTTAGCTCAGGAAAATTTTCTAAAACTATTTTAAAAGAAGATGAAAGTAACAATTGGAGACAGTTTTATAATTATGTACGCAGGAGAAAAGGGAAAAATGAAGGAGTAGTGCTTTTACGAAATCAGAACGGAGAAAGTATAACTGATGACAAAGAAAAGGCCGACTTATTAAATTCCTATTTCATTTCGGTTTTCAATAATAATAATAATAATAATAATAATAATAATAATAATAATAATAATAATAATAATCCCGCTGATAGGAGTGGTTGTGTCACAGACCGTGAATGTGAATCAAATTCGACTTTCAAAATAACTTCCAAAGGGGTTAGAGAGAGAATAACGAAATTAAAAAATCGGAAGTCTCGAGGACCAGATAGTATTGCTACAGAGATTCTTAAATTAGGTTCCGAGGCCATAATTCCATACTTAATGCGTATATTTCATGTTTCCATAAACAATGCAGCTATTCCATGTGACTGGAAATCAGCTATAGTGGTACCCATACATAAAGGTGGAAATAAATTAGATGTTGGAAACTACAGACCGATTAGCCTTACATCTGTCGTATGTAAAGTCATGGAGCATTTGATATCGGATTATATTCGTCATGTTCTAAATGCGAAAGACTGGTTTTACAACCGCCAGCATGGTTTTAGGGAAGGCTTCTCATGTGATAGTCAAATTACGTCGCTGGTTCAGGATCTAGCTGAAGAGGTAGATAGAGGCGGAAGAATCGATGCAGTTGTGATTGACTTTTCGAAAGCATTTGATTTGGTGCCACATGACATATTAATAGATAAGTTAAGTAGGCTAGGAATAGATAAAAGAGTGGTGCTATGGATCCAAGAATTCTTAAAAGGTAGAACCCAGAGAGTTAGAGTAGGTCATGAAATATCGGAAATTGGAAATATAAGTTCAGGGGTGCCACAGGGCAGCGTTCTGGGTCCATTACTCTTTATAATATACGTAAATGACCTATGCCAGGATATTACATCAAATGTGAGGCTATTTGCAGACGACTGCATTATCTATAGAAAGATTAGAAATAATTCAGATGTAGATGCTATTCAAACAGACTTGAATAAAATTTACAACTGGGCGTTAAAGCATAGGATGAAAATAAATGGTTCTAAAAGTAAATCTATAACATTTTGTAAAACCCGAGAGGAAACTACTCTTAATTACGAATTCAGTGGTGTTGTAATTCCGCAAGAACAATGTTGTAAATACCTAGGAGTGTATTTAAACTCCAAACTTTCTTGGGGAGAGCATGTTGATAATGTTACAGGCAAAGCATGGAGGGCACTTCACTTTATTATGAGAATCTTGAGAAAGGCTAGCCCCAAATCGAGGGAAATAGCATATCTAACATTAGTGCGACCGTTAATGGAATACGGAACTACATGTTGGGATCCCTATAGAATATATCAGATAAATTCCTTAGAAAGAATCCAGTATAGGGCAGCTAAATTTGTTAAAGGTAAAAGAGAAGATGGGAACGATACGATAAAAGAACTTAAATGGGAAACTTTGGAAAACAGACGTAGGAAAACTAGAATAACATCATTATATAGAGCACATCTAGGACAGAAAGCATGGGTAGACATAACGGCTCGGTTAGAAAAGCCAACGTACTATGGTAGGAACGATCATGCTTTTAAAATCAAATGTAGGAAACAGAAAACGGATGTAGGTAAATTCTCATTTTTAAATAGAACTATAAATGATTGGAATGACCTACCTGCAGCGGTCTTTGGGGCTGTCCTTCCTTAAGGAGATTCAAGAATAATTTAAAGAGTTGTGTATAAAGTGAAAATTAAAATTAAGGTACATTCAACATTTAATTTTTTAAGGTGGCATGTATTTATCTAGCCTGACGAGTTTACTTCCTTGGTTTGAATTGTAAATTATTTAAAAATAGCGTGTAAGAGGGCCTTAGACTAGAAATGTTTAGTTTAAATGTAGTTCTGTTTATAAGTACAGTATGCATAAGAATGCAATTATTTGACTTATTTGAACTGTTGTATCAGTGAAGCGAGGTGAGTCAGTGAAGTTATGGTTTTACAGTGCAGTGAACAGTTCCGATCAGTGATAATTTATAGCGTCAATGAAATGTGTTCTATAGTGTCAGCGAAATGTGTTACAGAGTGTCAGTGAAATGTGTGCTAAAGTGTCAGTGAAATGCGTCATAGTGCCACTACAGGGAATGAGATGAGAGTAAAGTGAAAGACTATTGAAAATTATGTAGGACCTATACATAATCATGTAGGTTGTGTTGTAAAATTAGGTGTTTTATTTTATGTTTTATTATTATTGTGTTAAATTGTATTGTGTATTCTTATTGTATTGTGTATAAAATTGTATATGTGTTGTAAATTTTATTATGTATTGTAAATTTTATTGTGTATTGCTTATCATTTTAACTGTGTATTGTTAATATTGTATATACCACTGCCACCGGGTGCTTGCCCACTTGCAGTGTAAATAAATACATACATACATACATGATTGTTCGGCCAAACACCTGCATAGAATTGGAATATATCAGTCCCCTAACTGCCCATTGTGCAACTCGAACCAAGAAATGGATTCGGAACACCTCAAAATCTGTGCTTCAGTGGTTGGCCATGATAATATCTTTGAAAAATATTGGAGTGCAAGAGGTCAAATGACTTTATTGTCAAACGCCTGGCATTAGAAAACAACAACAACATTTATAGTAGGTGTTGAAAATGTCGACCACCAACGACCGCCTCATCATGACTTAAATTGTGGTTTTCTGTTAGCGAGCAGTGACGTCACACAGAGTTAGTGTGCACTCGAAGTTGGTTGCTTGACGGTTGTCAGCCCACTTTGAGGTCTGTGGATATAGAGGAAAAATTGGATCGGTGTCGGGTAGAGTTCCCGGGTAGCTCAGTTGGTAGAGCGTTGGTACGTTAAACCAAAGGTCCTGGGTTCGATGCCCGGCCCCGGAACAATTTTTCCCTAGAAATTATTCAAGATTAAAAACCTTTGGACCAAATGTCGTCATAGAAACAGCCACAACTTCTATATTTTATATTTCAATAACGTCTGTTTAATTTCTCTTATTAATTTGAAGTACATTTCGTCATATTTCATTGCACGTGTACAAAACGAGCAGCCTATGACATGCAATAACAATAATCTCACTCACAGGTGTTCAACTTGTTTACAAAAACGATGCCGCTCTCACCTTTGAGTCTGCAGAAGTAATTGCCGACTTGCTCTTTTCCTGCATTCAGCCTTTCGCATCTTGGCATCAAAGATGGTTACAAAACGTCCTTCTTTGCACTAATAAAATTATGAACTTGCCTACATAATAGCAGTAAAAATGTGCTATAGTCTCTGAGTCACTTGCCAATATACCGGTAAGTAATATATTCCACAGTAACACAGCGGAGCCTTGATTAAAAGACACTTATTTTATTTCTTTGTATTTATCCTTAGACATAATTTTTCTGCATTTAAAGAGTAAGCCGAGCACCGTCTGTCAGTTCAGCGACGGAAATGAAATGAATGTGATCATTGTTGTGGCTTTCATGGTAATAAACACTGATGTCATATGGAGGAAAATTTCCCGTCGCGAAGCATTTTCAACGACCAGAAAAAGAGAGGGAAAATTATATTAGGAGGGAATTTTTTCGCACGTGGAGAAGCATAATGCAAATTGTAACGAGAGAAGTGAGGAATTGAAAAAGTTCAACAACGTAGTTTCATTTCAGATAGTTGGATGACAGGATACACTTAAATCTGATCATTGTTGTGGTAATCAGGGATACTATAATGCAAAAAAAAATATTTCATGGGATTTTTAATGACCGGAGGGAAAGATTACATTTCGAGGGAACTCTTTACACATGGAGAAGTAGAAAACAATAATTTGTGAAATTTGTTGAAAGGATTTAAAACGTTGAGCATAGTTTCATTTCACGACAAAGCAAACTACCTCGCACATTAAAAAACGATTTAATTCCTTTAAGAGGTTAGGTACAGCTTACAGCAGTAAAATTTTTGAAAATATTCAACAATTTTTCCTCCATTACTGTATCTTATACAATAATGAAAATTGGTTTGTGTAAAACACTGTTTTTCTGCTATATGAAAAAAAAAAACATTCTTACTATGAAAAAAATATTTATATATTTTTCAAAATTCAAAATGGTTGGAGTTCACTGTGCAGTGATGAAGAGTTTGTCTCACAACTCATAAACTTCTTAACTTCATGCTCTCTCTTTTTATTTTATTGCTGAAACTCATGTTTACAATATCATGGTCTTTCAACTACATTTCTTAACAAATAATATATATTTTTTTAATTTTGTGTTAGAAGAAAATATTGATATTTGACCGTTTTTTTAAATTAATTTATTTTTTATCAGACAATCTATCAAAGGTAGAAAAGTGATTTTGTATCATACATACAAATACTTCATCACAGAATGTTGGATAGTTTTTTAGTTATGAGGGAAACGCTTCATCACTGCATAGTGAACTGCCACCATTTTGAATTTTGAAAAAAAAATATATATATATAAATGATTTTTTTAAATCGTAAAAATATTTTTTCATATAGCAAAAGGACTGCTTTACACATACTAATTTTGAATATTGTATAAGATATAGTAATGAAGGAAAAATTTTTTTGAATATTTCCAAAATTTTATTACTGTAAGCTGTACCTAACCCCTTAAGAAGCATGCAGTCTGGAAATAGAGACAGTTTCCAATACGAATAGAGTATTCTGAATTTAAAAATATTTAGGAGTTCATTGTTGTCTTTTGTTAAAGCTCAGAAATAGACTTTTAGAATTGTACTCGAAATCGTTTCGCACGCACAAATGAAAAAAATTCCATGAGAAAGGGAAATTTCGACCCCTACAGAGGGAAACACTATACGAAATTCAAGGGTGGTGTTGTGCTTCAAATCTCAAAATAATATCACATGTTAAGGAAAAGGGCTACATTAACATTTCAATAACAAACGTTAAGCCAAAACAGAGGGGAATACTGAATGGAAAATGCATATTTTCATTATCTGCTGAGAGAAACTGCTCAAATGGTAGGTGGCAAAACCGTTTTGTAACATATTTTCCTTGTTGAGTTCGCTTTCTTTCCATAGAGGTCTGCATTAGACTTCGTAAAATTTTCAAATGAAAGGAGTCTCAAAATAAAAACAGCAAGAAATGCTCTTCAATGAATGGATGTTTATTCGTGATATTTGTAAAACTTATCTTCTATAATACGAGCGCTGACAGTTTTCCGGTAATTTAATTGAGCTTAACGAATGTCTGTTATCATGAGGTCTCGAAATATTTAGTGACAAAAAACATGAGTTTAAAAAGCAAAATTAAATTACCTGAGGATAATTATTATCACGAATTGTATTTAGCAAGACAATCCCAATGCGAATTCTGAACAACTGAACATTCGAGGTTACAATAATAAGATACAGAAAAACAATTTAATCGAAGCAGAGAAGATAGGAATAAAAGGCTCCTTGGAATAAAAACAACTGAACTTATTTTGAGGTTATAACAACAATTTATTTTGAACTCATTTATCATTGCTTATCTATAATTTTGAATGTGTTTAATTTTATTGTAAACTATTTTTACTTACAATAATTAATTGTGCAGTTATTGTAATTAATTACTGTTGCAAGTTGAGACTGTGAGTCTGACGTAATTGTTTCATTGCTGATACATCGAAGCAGAGATTATACAAATAAAACAAATGAGCGTAGAATGAAAAAAACTATTACTTATTAATTCTGAGCAGAATGCTTTTAGCTATCAGTGCAATTAGATTCTCATTGGTCAATCTAGCGTCAAAGAGCTTGTTCATTGGCTGAGAAATGTTCGCGTGGGATTATAATTTAAACTTAAATTATTAGAAAATGTAAGAATTGGTTTCATGAAATTATTACAAAAATGTAACAATTGCTTTCATGGAATTATTAGAAAAATGTAACAGTTGTTTTCATGAAATTGCTAGAAAAATGTAAGAATTGCTTTCATGAAATTATTAGAAAAGCGTAACGCTTTCATGAAATTACTAGAAAATGCAACAGTTGCTTTCACGAAATTATTAGAAAAATGTAACAGTTGCTTTCATGAAATTATTTAAAAAATGTAACAGTTGCTTTCATGAAATTATTAGAAAAATGTAGCAGTTGCTTTCACAAAATTATTTTAAAAAAGTATTTAAAAACATGTAACAGTTGCTTTCATAAAATTATTAGAAAAATGTAACGGTTGTTTTCATGAAATTATTTTAAAAAATGTAACAGTTGCTTTCATGAAATTATTAGAAAAATGTAACAGTTGCTTTCATGAAATTATTAGTAAATCGTAACAATTGCTTTCATGAAAGTATTAGAAAAATGTAATAGTTGCTTTCATGAAATTACTTAAAAAATGTAACAGTTGCTTTCATGAAATTATTAAAAAAATGTAGCAGTTGCTTCCATAAAATTATTTAAAAAAAGTATTTAAAAAAATGTAACAGTTGCTTTCATAAAATTATTAGAAAAATGTAACGGTTGTTTTCATGAAATTATTAAAAAAAATGTAACAGTTGCTTTCATGAAATTATTAGAAAAATGTAACAGTTGCTTTCATGAAATTATTAGTAAATCGTAACAATTGCTTTCATGAAAGTATTAGAAAAATGTAATAGTTACTTTCATGAAATTATTTGTAAAACGTAACAATTGCTTTAGTGAAAGTATTAGAAAAATGTAACAGTTGCTTTCATGAAATTATTAGTAAACCGTAACAATTTCTTTAGTGAAAGTATTACAAAAATGTAACAGTTGCTTTCATGAAATTATTTGTAAAACGTAACAATTGCTTTAGTGAAAGTATTAGAAAAATGTAACAGTTGCTTTCATGAAATTATGAGTAAAACGTAACAATTTCTTTAGTGAAAGTATTACAAAAATGTAATAGTTGCTTTCATGAAATTATTTGTAAAACGTAACGATTGCTTTAGTGAAAGTATTAGAAAAATGTAACAGTTGCTTTCATGAAATTATTAGTAAAACGTAACAATTGCTTTAGTGAAAGTATTAGAAAGATGTAACAGTTGCTTTCATGAAATTATTTGTAAAACGTAACAATTGCTTTAGTGAAAGTATTAGAAAAATGTAACAGTTGCTTTCATGAAATTATTAGTAAAACGTAACAATTGCTTTAGTGAAAGTATTAGAAAAATATAACAGTTGCTTTCATGAAATTATTAGTAAAACGTAACAATTTCTTTAGTGAAAGTATTACAAAAATGTAATAGTTGCTTTCATGAAATTATTTGTAAAACGTAACAATTGCTTTAGTGAAAGTATTAGAAAAATGTAACAGTTGCTTTCATGAAATTATTAGTAAAACGTAACAATTGCTTTAGTGAAAGTATTAGAAAAATGTAACAGTTGCTTTCATGAAATTATTTGTAAAACGTAACAATTGCTTTAGTGAAAGTATTAGAAAAATGTAACAATTGCTTTCATGAAATTATTAGTAAAACTTAACAATTGCTTTAGTGAAAGTATTAGAAAAATGTAACAGTTGCTTTCATGAAATTATTTGTAAAACGTAACAATTGCTTTAGTGAAAGTATTAGAAA
The DNA here is from genome assembly GCA_025594305.2 of Periplaneta americana. Taxonomy (NCBI): domain Eukaryota; kingdom Metazoa; phylum Arthropoda; class Insecta; order Blattodea; family Blattidae; genus Periplaneta; species Periplaneta americana. The sequence continues at coordinate 107,403,678 of JAJSOF020000031.1, read as the reverse complement.
AATGTAACAGTTGCTTTCATGAAATTATTAGAAAAATGCAACAATGCAATTTTGGAGACAGCATATAAAATACGCTTGTAAATTATTCCGTGATTTAGACTGTCTGGGTTAGTTTCTGTCCTATGTAGGCCGAATAATCAAGACTCCGCTGTGTATTGACAACTTCTTCAACATAATCACAAGTAACACACTGTATTATGAATAACCCCATTTAACGTGCAGCATGCAGATTTAAAACCAACCAACACTCGCAGATGGAATGCAAGGCCGAATAAGACTTGAGACAAAGACAGAGAGAGAAAGAGATGCGTCATGCTCCAGATCGAATCCCTGACGACGATACACCTCGCTGAGGTATCAGAAAACATGCACACGTGACAAAGAAGATCCAGGACACACCCACGACACAAGTGACGGGCCTGTAGATAGATTCTACAGCATGAAATAAGTTTGTTCTTAAGTTCGAACTTAAACTCATTTTTTAAGTCACGAACCCGCTTCCTCCCAATCCTATATCATCAAACTCTGTTGTCACTGTTGCACAATGCTGGCTGGACACCGGTTCCGATGAAATTTTTTCCCACGAGGATTCGAACCAGTGCTTATTTAATATCGCTAGTACTAGGTATGACGCCATAAACCACGCGATTACGACGAGAGAATTTCATTTACCATCTTATCTTATTAAGAAACGAAGTCAATTAAACGTTTTTCAAATAAAGACTCGTTAATTTTTATAGTAAAACCGGTTGCATATCATGCGCATCGTTCCTTGCTTTACTCGCATACAGCGTGTCCCATTTATCTTGTGCACCTATTATAACTTTTTTGTTTGGATAGGTATTGGAATTTTTGTTTTTGAGAGTTACGTTAGAACGAGGGGCTAACATGAGTGTAGAGATTTGGTGCATGCCTACATACTTTAATCATGTTACATTGATTACACACATTCAAAAATATATCACAATGTCACCTTCCCAATCAATAACAACAACAAAATGCGAAATGAATGCCATCAGAATGTGTCGTTTGTTGTGGTGCCCCATTCATCTTGTACATTAACTTACACTTACACTTAATTTTTACTTAGTTAATAAAAAAAAATCTCTTCTTAATTTTTAGGATGAACTGTCTAGCTTTCATTAGTCTGTTAATCTTATAGTACTTTGATTTTTATTGTATTTGTAAATTCAATATTAATTGTAATTATAATTGTAATTGTATTCTTAATATTGTAGTTGTAATCCCCTAGTAGAGGGGAAGAGAAGGTCTGATGGCCTTATCTCTACCAGGTTAAATAAATAAATAAATAAAACAAAAGACGACTGACGTCCGTACACGTCGTGTGTTGTGTGTTTGCTGTCTTAACGTGTAAACAAACCACAACAACTGTCGACGCCACAATCCACGTACAATGGCCTGCACGTTCTCCGGACCTGTCGCCACTCGATTTCTCCCTGTGGGGAACTTGTGTGTCCATTCAGCCAGCAACATGCCGGGCAGTCATACGGTCTTTCGGGGAACGCCTTCGAATGTGCATTAATGTGAATGGTCACCATTTGGAACATCTTCTGTGACTCTCAAAGCATAATATTATCACATTGGAAGTACGTTTTAGTTTCGTATTGTTGTTGTTATTGATTAGGAAAGTGACATTGTAATACATTTTGACCTCGTCTTAATGTGTGTGTAATCAACGTTACATGATTAAAGTATATAATGCGATTTGAAAAATTGTTGACGTCACGTGTATCTTGTACCAAAAACAAAAATTTCAATATCTATACAAACAAAAAAGTTATAATAGGGACACCCTGTATAAAGAATGCAAACAAAATCCGTTAAATTGGTTAAAGGATAATAATCGATAAACACATTAATACAGATAGCTAAACTGTGTACCGCAAACCACTATTTTGGCATGAAGAATGGTGAAAAAAAAATACTGAAAATAATTTTCCTAGCATTACAAATTATAATTCGCCTTTACCCTCCTGTAACACTAAAATAAAAATCTGAACTAAAAATGTAACAAAATGGATTTTGTAAAAACAAATGGTTTTAGTGCCTCAGACGAAAATAGTTTCGTTCCCTTTTTTGTCTCTACGGAGACGAATCCAATTTATTTTCTTTGTTTAATAAGCAAGTCTTAGATTCTGAGAGTTTATGAATTCTGGAGATTATCTGGAATCCATTAGAGTCTATTTTGTCTTTACTAAATTCCCTATATGCAACACTGAAATGACTTCAGTCTTGCCAAAACGTTTATATCATGGAATTGTTTTAGTTGCTATCAGCAACCAAACATTAAAAAATCCTAATGGCTAAGAAGTGATACTAAAACTATTCTTTTATTTAGTTTAGCTATATTATTATTATTATTATTATTATTATTATTATTATTATTATTATTATTATTATTATTATTATTATTATTATTATACTATACTTAATTCGTGACCAGAATATTGTACGAAATGGAAATATAAAAATTGGAAATTTATCCTTTGAAGACGTGGAAAAATTCAAATATCTTGAAGCAACAGTAACAAATATAAATGATACTCGGGAGGAAATTAAACACAGAATAAATATGGGAAATGGCTGTTATTATTCGGTTGAGAAGCTTTTGCCATTCAGTCTGCTGTCAAAAAATCTGAAAGTTAGAATTTATAAAACAGTTACATTACCGGTTGTTCTTTATGGTTGTGAAACTTGGACTCTCACTTTGAGAGAGGAACAGAGGTTAAGGGTGTTCGAGAATAAGGTGCTTAGGAAAATATTTGGGGCTAAAGGGGATGAAGTTACAGGAGAATTGAGAAAGTTACACAACACAGAACTGCACGCATTGTATTCTTCACCTGACATAATTAGGAACATTAAATCCAGACGTTTGAGATGGGCAGGACATGTAGCACATATTATGGGCGAATCTACTGTAAATGTTAGTTGGGAGACCGGAGGGAAAAAGACCTTTGGGGAGGTTGAGACGTAGAGGGGAGGATAATATTAAAATTTATTTGAGGAAGGTGGGACACGATGGTAGGCACTGGATTAATCTTGCTCAGGATAGGGACCGATGGCGGGCTTATGTGAGGGCGGCAATGAACCTCCGAGTTCCTTAGAAGTCGTAAGTAAGTTTACTATACTAAACTTCATACGTGATGATATAAGATCTATGTGCAGATACTTGAAGTATTCTATAATATACCTGCATTTGTGCCCTGTAGAATTTTTTCAGCATTTTTAATATCAGTGACTTTTGTTTTTGAAGTGTAGAATTATATTGAGGAAAAAATGTCTCAGGACTCAGGAAGATATAAAAAGTTTGTCTATTTTGAGAAAAAAATAATTTTTAATACAGTTCCTTTATTCACCTACAAATTTACGAGGTATCACTTCATAGCCATCTATAGTATATCCTTAAAAAAACGACTAGAAGCATTTGAAATAGAATAGAGCGTGTGAAATAGACAGAATAAGAAATGAAGATGTGTTCGAAAGAATGCGTAAAGAAAGAATAATACTGAAACTGATCAGGAAGTCAGAAAAAGGAATTGGTTGGGTCACTGGCTAAGAAGAAACTGCCTACTGAAGGATGCACGGGAAGGAATGGTGAACGGGAGAAGAGTTCGGGACAGAAGAACATGACATTAAGATATGTGGATCATATGCGGAGGTTAAGAGGAAGAAAGAAAATAGGAAAAAGTTGGAGAATGCTGAGTTTGCAGTGAAAGACCTGGCTTTGTGCAAAAAAAAATGAATGAATATTTAAAAAGAGTCTATTCGCCACCACCGGAAAGCTCCGGTATGTCGACGAATATCAAGAAATGCAACACTCGGAATTGTGCTATTTTGCGAAACCCACAAGAATTCGAGAATTGCCGATTATATCTGGTGACCGTTAGAGATCCGCATACGTCACATTTGTGTAATGTTCGTGGATGGAAGATATGAAATACAGTAAAATTATGCACCTGCCAATTTTTTGCTCTGTTGTCTCTTAAATTGCAGCCATCCTTTGTATTCACCACAAGTCCACGGGCTCCTACTTGAAATGGTTTAGCGCATAAATGGGCATCGTGCCTCACTTGAGAATTTGTGCCTCACTGACCTTCACAGAGCTTATCGCTCTGAGTGACATCATCTTCACAGTCCCCGTTCCTCCCTCACGTAGCTCCTAGGCGTGGGCAGGTTCTATATCAGTTTCATAAGCAATATCAGTGGTGGCATGGCATTATCAAAGCGTGTGTACGCGTTAGAAAACGATTATTTCATGAGAAATGGGAGGAAGAGTTTTTTTGCTGTTTAGAAGGGGAGAACATACGATGTATGTTATGCTCGAAAATCCTATTAGGCATTAATAAATTTAATATATACAACTACATTACTCCTTATGTCATAAAGAACATGCTGAATTAGAAGGTAAGACAAATTAAATGTTATTTTTCGTACTATTCCGAAGAAAATTTATGATCTTAACATTTGCATAGTATACTAAATACGACATTATACCTTAAACATGTTGCATTAAAAGGTACGAGGAATAAAATGTTGTTTGTACATATTATTTCCAAAAGAAATTTATAAAAAAATATATCAAATGTGCGTAAAAAACGAAATATGATTTTCTGAAATTATTTTAGGTCGAGAACGTGCAAATCTATTAAGTAATCTTGAGAAACGCCAAAATATTCAAGAAAATAAACGTAGACAACGTGATGGGATATTATTGGCTAGTAACGCAATTTCTCGCCTGTGATTTAAATCAATTCAATGGTGGAGAAATAGTAAAGAGTACCGAATTAATTTGCCAAATTGAATAAAAGTTTTCGAGTCTCTCACATTAACCAAGCGCTTTCCTAATAATTCGCCACTGACCGCCTTAGCGATTACGATAAGGTGACGCAGGTCACAGCAGTTTATATTTCCCATCCTACTCTGCAGTCTCCTCTCCTAGTAAACAAACTATTTCAAATGGAGTGCCTCACGTAACCGAAAATTGTGCCCATGTATGTACTTTAGCGTGTGATTCCCACACCAGAGAGAACAGGGCGATCTGAAGTGCAAAATCCTATAACGCAGATGTAGGCATCATAAACACGTTTTAATTTAATTAACAAAGCACCAGTTCGTCTGACTTGCAACTGGGTAAACACGGAAATTGATAGATAACTCTAGTGTAATTAATCCGACATCCAGTTCAGGGTATAATTGCTGTGTTCAGAAGCCTCCGTTCTGCATAATGAAATGCTACAGAGTAGCCTGTCTCGATACACCCACAAGAAGCGTCATAATTGTAAACAACAACCAATTAACAGGCATTACGTCATGACACTGTGTTAGGCCTACACCTGCAGCGATGTTTCACTTGACGAACGATAGAATCCGGATCTTTAATTGTAAATTTAATTAAAAAACAAAGAGAAAACTGACTATATATTTACATGGATCTTTCTTGCTTCTCTCCAGTGACGACGTTCTTAAGAGGCTTTTTAGGCTAAGCCTTACTTACTTACTTACTTACTGGCTTTTAAGGAACGCGGAGGTTCATTGCCGCCCTCACATAAGCCCGCCATTGGTCCCTATCCTGAGCAAGATTAATCCATTCTCTATCATCATATCCCACCTCCCTCAAATCCATTTTAATATTATCTTCCCATCTACGTCTCAGCCTCCCCAAAGGTCTTTTTCCTTCCGGCCTCGCAACTAACACTCTATACGCATTTCTGGATTCGCCCATACGTGCTACATGCCCTGCCCATCTCAAACGTCTGGATTTAATGTTCCTAATTATGTCAGGTGAAGAATACAATGCGTGCAGTTCTGTGTTGTGTAACTTTCTCCATTCTCCTGTAACTTCATCCCTCTTAGCCCCAAATATTTTCCTAAGCACCTTATTCTCAAACACCCTGAACCTATGTTCCTCTCTCAAAGTGAGAGTCCAAGTTTCACAACCATACAGAACAACCGGTAATATAACTGTTTTATAAATTCTAACTTTCAGATTTTTTGACAGCAGACTGGATGATAAAAGCTTCTCAACCGAATAATAACAGACATTTCCCATATTTATTCTGTGTTTAATTTCCTCCCGAGTATCATTTATATTTGTTACTGTTGCTCCAAGATATTTGAACTTCTCCACCTCTTCAAAAGATAAATTTCCAATTTTTATATTTCCATTTCGTACAATATTCTCGTCACGAGACATAATCATGTACTTTGTCTTTTCGGGATTTACTTCCAAACCTATCCCTTTACTTGCTTCCAGTAAAATTCCCGTGTTTTCCCTAATCGTTTGTGGATTTTCTCCTAACATATTCACGTCATCCGCATAGACAAGAAGCTGATGTAACCCGTTCAATTCCAAACCCTGTCTGTTATCCTGGACTTTCCTAATGGCATACTCTAGAGCAAAGTTAAAAAGTAAAGGTGATAGTGCATCTCCCTGCTTTAGCCCACAGTGAATTGGAAACGCATCTGACAGAAACTGACCTATACGGACTCTGCTGTACGTTTCACTGAGACACATTTTAATTAATCGAACTAGTTTCTTAGGAATACCAAATTCAATAAGAATATCATATAAAACTTCTCTCTTAACCGAGTCATACGCCTTTTTGAAATCTATGAATAACTGATGTACTGTACCCTTATACTCCCATTTTTTCTCCATTATCTGTCGAATACAAAATATCTGGTCAATAATTGATCTATTACACCTAAAACCACACTGATGATCCCCAATAATTTCATCTACATATGGAGTCAATCTTCTCAAAAGAAAATTGGACAAAATTTTGTACGACGTCAACAAAAGTGATATTCCTCGAAAGTTACTACAGTTAGTTTTGTCCCCCTTCTTAAAGATAGGTACGATTATGGACTCCTTCCATTGTTCTGGTAGAATTTCCTTTTCCCAAATAGCAAGTACAAGCTTATAAATTTTAGGCTAAGCCTACCCAAAAAATTTTAGTTATTATACCTAATAACAGTATAAGTTCGTAATAACGATGTATAGTAAGACTTGGTTTAACTTCGATCCTTCCACATATTAAATTCACTGTTGGCAGTCATTCCAGGACGGAGAGTTCAGCGCAAGGCTTGTGGCAGAAGCCTCTACAGTCATGGCTACGGCCTTGATGGGGATCCTAAAGAAAATTGATGTGGATTAGAAAGAGAGACGGCCGCTCTGTAATCTTTATATAAAATGAGTCAAAGACAAGATAGGACAATAAATGTCAGGAGGAAGTGAAATAGGGAGAGGAGTACGACAAGGATGCCTTTTATCACCTACACTGTTCAACATATACTTGGAGAATTGAGTGAGAACTGTTTTCAGAACATGGGAGAAGTGATAGTAGGAGGAAGAAGAATAAATTGCATAAGATTTGCTGATGATATGGCGTTGTTAGCAGAAGAGGAGATGATACTAAGGGATATGCTACTGGAGCTAAATGACAGCTGTGAGCTGTATGGAATGAAGATAAATGCAAGCAAGACGAAGACCATGGGTATCGGAAGAAAAGTAAAGGAAATAAACTTGCGAATTCTAAATGAGGCAGTAGAGCAAGTGGACAGCTTCAAATACTTGGGGTGTACTATAAGCAGTAACATGAGCTGCTGCCAGGAAGTCAAAAGGAGGATAGCAATGGCAAAGGAAGTTTTTAATAGAAAAAGGAGCATCTTCTGCGGACCTCTGGAAAAATAACTAAGGAAGAGACTAGTGAAGTGCTTTGTGTGGAGTGTGACAGTGTATGGGGCAGAAACATGGACATTACGACGAAGTGAAGAGAAACGACTAGAAGCATTTGAAACGTGAATAGACCCTATGGCTAAGAATGAAGCGTGTGAAATGGATAGAAAAATAAGAAATGATACTCTGCTAAAAGGAGTGAGTGAAGAAATAATAGCACAGAAACTGATCAGCAAGAGAAAAGGAATTAGCTGGGTCACTGGCTGAGAAGAAAGTGCTTGTTTAAGGATACTCTGGAAGAAATGGTGAACGGAAGAAAAGTTCGGAGGAGAAAATGATATCGGATGATAGACAACATTAAGATATATGGATTGTACGCGGAGACGAAGAGAAAAGCGGAAAAGGGGGAGTATTGAAGAATGCTGGATTTGCAGTGAAGGGCCTCCTTGGGCAGAAAACAATGAAAGAGTGAATATCTACTTAATGCAGTTTATAATAATAGAGTCAAATGTGTTTTAGTATTTGCTATATCCGTTCTTTTTTTCTGCTTTCTTTTCTATTTAAATTGATGTTTAGTGTGAATTCGGGAGTCTGTGCGAGTTTTCGAATGTGTTCTAGAGTGTATGCACCTGTCGATCGAGGTAAAGCAGATGGAATGTAAACTATAACGTAAAAATGTGCTTGCGTAACGAAGACAGGATCGCAATTTCTAACGCGAGAAACTGAATTCTTTCGGAACGCACACAAACTAGAACGAGGAAGAATGTGTCATATTGATGACACCGTTTATTTTTATTCTTTATGTAATGAAGCTAACTCATTTCTTATTTTATTATCTTACTAGCCGTACCCGTGCGCTCCGCTGCACCCGTTAGAAATAAATATAAAGTAATTACATAATCAAAATAGGACATTTGATCCAGGGAACATCCGTGTTTGATAGAAGGATAAATCGTTTATTATGTTACTTAATTTAAACTGTATTTGCATAATTAAAATGCGATCATTTTGATCCAGAGACCACTCATTTGGTCATAAACATTATTATAAGAAATACAGGAAACGAATGTACAGAATAGCCTATCAAGTTTTCTGTGCATAAGAAGCTATTTTAATCTTACCTGTCCTCGATTCACTCAGACGTTACTGTAATAACATTATAGCATTATGTCCATCTAGAGAAACTACACTTTCCAATGGTGAATTGATAATTAATTATACAAATCGGTTAATTTAGTTTAAGATATTACTTCATACAAACACAGAAACATTATCTGTAGGCTATCTTTCGTAGCTTTCGATTGTTGCTGTCCAAGGCCCCTTATAGACGAAGTCATTTGTTTTTAATTCATTACACGGCCTTAGATGGCAGTTATTTTAATTTTAAAACTAATTTATCTCATTAAATATCAGTCCTATCAAAATTTTTCAAGGAATAAAACTTATCGGAAATTATTTATAAACAAACTTTTGTTATGTAATAGTTTTCACAAAAATCAATAATAAGCAAGATATTTCGATTTATTTAATTCAGGCCCCTTATAACCCCCTTCTAAATAATGTATTTTGAATGCCATATAGCCTAAAATCTAAGTTACAACGAACTTAATTTATATTCCAATTTTCATCGAAATCCGTTCAGCCATTATCGCGTGAAAAGGTAACAAACATACAGACAGACAGACATACAAACAAAAATTTCAAAAAGCGATTTTCGGTTTCAGGGAGATTAATTATATATGTTAGGACCAATTATTTTTGGAAAATCGAAAATTACCTGAAAAATTTCGGCTACAGATTTATTATTAGTATAGATGAACGTAGAATCATCTCTCTCATTTGACTGATGTGGAATTACTTAGTGATGCAAGTAGCGTCCTTCCTGCCAATGTTGCTTAGCAACCTGTATAAGAATGTTCTTGCCTGTAAAATCCAGTTTCCTTATTTGAATTGCTTATCACCTAAGCTATCAAGAGGGCAGATTGAAGCTGATTTAGCAATTCAAAACAGAATAGCGTAAGCTCTTTGTTGCATAGCAAGAAGCCCTTGGAATATGCCGATCTGCATGCATCAGTTAACCTGTTTTATAAGTGTGCAATATCACGTCATGTATCCAGTACGCTAACAACGGAATCCCATCACGTGTCTCATGTAAATATCCTTCCCTAACCCGCTTAATGTTATTTCGTTTCCATGTTCTTCAGAGAAGTATTGAGGTAGCAGTGCACAGATTGCAAGAGAGAGCAAGGCTGTTGCTAAGAGACGCTGTTCAGTTTTTTAATATGAAATGTATTAATATCAGATTTGAATTTAAAAAGTGGGGCACTTCAAGCGAATTAATTTTAAGGGGAGATGTTAGTGATATTTCAAATATTCTTCTTAATCGAGGAATTAATTTTTATTTTTCGTCATTGCTGGAACAATTTGAATTCGAAAATGTTTGAAAAAATTTGTTCCAAATTTAAAACAAATGCTACGAGACAGTAATTCACTAAAATCTCAGCCATTTTTAAAGATAAATTCAAAATTTCTAAGACATTTTACTCTTTAAAATGTATTTGCAATTTTAAAAATATGATCGTGGAAAAAATATTTTACATTAGTGGCAAAAAAACCGAACGGACCCTTGTAGCTGATTTCAAAGCCTTGTTCACTCCAGAGCATGATATACTGGTAACTAAGACTTACGTGGTTCGAATCATGCCTGGGAAGGAAACTTTTTTGTTCCTTATTCAAATTTCTTCCCAATACTTTTCGATTGCTGGTAAAATTCATGTTCTGGGAATAATAAGTTAATTAAGTAGTAAAATGTCGCTGCAATCGAAAAGTATTGGGAATAAATTTGAATAAGGAACAAAAAAGTTTCCTTCCCAGGCAGGATTCGAACCACGTAAGTCTTAGTTACCAGTCTATCATGCTCTGGAGTGAACAAGGCTCTGAAATCAGCTACAAGGGTCGGTCCGGTTTTTTTTTTTGCCACTACTTTACAATACACGTTACATTACAAAATCTCGGAAATTGAAAAACTCGCTCCTAGCAGTGAGCATCGGAATTTTTTAGTTACGTAATAGAGGAGCGATTGTTGCATAAATGAGGAATATTAAAAGTCTTCAAGTAACAATATTTTGCAAATACAGGGGCTATTTCTGATTTGTAACCCAGGCTTTACGGCATTACAAGAAGCCTGTTAGTAGAGAAGTCCTACCATACTGAACTATTGCAAGTTGGGTGGAAGCGAGGCATTCGCTTTAAATCATGAGTTGACATCCGAAGAGCTTTTGATAGATCAGTGGGAAAGAGATCCAGAAATGATGCTGCAGATGGAGTCCGCTGTCTTGTAAGGATTTGTTAATGTACTGCTGACATGGCAGGGGTGTATATTTGAAGTACGTAATGCCAAAAGTAACAAAACTTAATTTAGTGCGAAATAGTAACTATGTTGTCATTGCTTTTCGAATGCCATATTATTATTTTATTTTCGTTCATATTTCACTACATTTTATTTTCGTCTATATTTCAGTGTATTTTATGTCCGTTTATTTCTCACAGTATTTTATTTTCATTTATATTTCGCTGTATTTTATGTCCGTTTATTTCTCACTGTATTTTATTTTCATTTATATTTCGCTGTATTTTATGTCCGTTTATTTCTCACTGTATTTTATTTTCATTTATATTTCGGTGTATTTTATGTCCGTTTATTTCTCACTGTATTTTATTTTCATTTATATTTCGGTGTATTTTATGTCCGTTTATTTCTCACTGTATTTTATTTTCCCATGTATGGTGGGTCCCTATCACCACGGCATGGCGCGTCCTCAGGTTGCGGATAGAGGAGACGGCCTCCAGATATGGAGGGTAGCTGCGAATATATTGAATAAGCAGTCGTGGACAGCCGATAAGGGGTGGTCCTCCAGCTTGGGGGTTGGGCGAAGGGCTAACAACCCATCACCGTAAAAAACAGCTTGTTACGAATTCCTACAGTAAGCCTCGGAATAGGACTGATTCTCTGGCACGACCACAGCAAAGGAATAAGGTTTTGAGATTTGGCACTTGGAACGTAACTAGTCTTTATAGAACAGGAGGGGTAACATTAGTAGCAAAAGAACTAGCTAGATATAGAATAGACTTTGTGGGAGTACAAGAGGTTAGGTTAGATGGGAATGGCATATCACAAATAGGAGATTACTTGTTGTATTATGGGGAAGGAAACAATAATCACCAATTAGGAACAGGATTCTTTGTACATAAAAGAATAAAATCAGCAGTAAAAAGGTCGAATTTATCAGTGACAGGTTATCATATTTAGTACTTAAGGGTAGATGGTGCGACATCATAGTTATAAATGCTCACGCCCCAACAGAAGAGAAAGACGACTATATAAAGGATAGCTTCTATGAGGAATTGGAACATACTTTTGATCAGTTCCTAGATATCATATGAAAATTTTATTGGGGGATTTCAACGCTAAAGTAGGACGGGAGGATATTTTTAGACCAACTATTGGAAAAGAGAGCCTACACGCAATTAGTAGTGACAATGGAGTTAGATTAGTCAACTTTGCCACATCGAAAATTTAATTGTCAAAAGTACAACATTCCCCATAAGGATATACATAAATATACTTGGACTTCTCCAGATGGATTGACACACAACCAAATAGATCACATCTTGATAGATAAACGGAGACATACTAGTATAGTAGATATTCGAACTTTCAGAGGTGCAGACTGTAATTCTGACCATTATTTGGTGATTGGAGAATTAAGAGAAAGATTATCAGTAGCCAAGCGAGTAGAGCAACAAGTTAATATTACTAAATTCAATATTTTGAAATTAAAGGACGAGGAAGCTAAGCAAAATTATCAGGTCGAAATTTCGAATAGGTTTGCCACTTTAGAAAGTTCCGACGAAGTTGAGAAAGAATTAGATGTTAATAGCGTGTGGGAAAATATCAGAGATAGTATCAAAATTGCAGCTGAGCAGAGCATAGGTTATTATGAAACTAAGAAAAAGAAACCGTGGTTTGATGAAGATTGTTGCATGGTAGTAGAAAGAAGGAAACAGGCAAAATTGAAATTCTTACAGGATCCAGGTGAGGAGAATAGAGATAATTATTTCAATGAAAGACGGAAGCAAGTCGTACACTTAGGAATAAAAAGAGAGGTTACTTGAAGGAAAAACTGAATGAGGTAGAAACAAATAGTAAGAATAAAAACATTCGAGATTTATATAAGGGTATAAAGGAATTTAAGAACGGATATCAGTCAAGGGTAAACGTGATCAAGGATGAGAATGGTGACTTGCTTGCAGACTCTTCATCAATCCTAAACAGATGGAAAAACTATTTTGCGCAACTACTAAATGTACATAGGCCAAATAGAAATGATCGGGACGATATTGAAATACAAACTGCTGAGCCATTTATACCCGAACCCACGATTTCAGAAGTCGAAATTGCGATAGAAAATCTGAAAAAGTACAAGTCTCCAGGTATCGATCAAATTCCAGCAGAATTAATACAAGAGGGTGGAAGTGCATTATATAGCGAAATTTATAAACTTGTACTTGCTATTTGGGAAAAGGAAATTGTACCAGAACAATGGAAGGAGTCCATAATTGTACCTATTTTTAAAAAGGGGGACAAAACCAACTGTGGTAACTTTCGAGGAATATCACTTTTGTTGACGTCGTACAAAATTTTGTCCAATATTCTTTTGAGGAGATTAACTCCGTACGTAGATGAAATTATTGGGGATCATCAGTGCGGTTTTCGGCGTAATAGATCGACTATTGATCAGATTTTTGTATTCGACAGATAATGGAGAAAAATGGGAGTATAAGGGTACAGTACATCAGTTATTCATAGATTTCAAAAGGCATATGACTCGGTTAAGAGGGAAGTATTATATGATATTCTTATTGAATTTGGTATTCCCAAGAAACTAGTTCGATTAATTAGAATGTGTCTCAGTGAAACATACAGCAGAGTCCGTATAGGTCAGTTTCTATCTGATCCTTTTCCAATTCACTGCGGGCTAAAGCAGGGAGATGCACTATCACCTTTACTTTTTAACTTCGCTTTAGAATATGCCATTAGGAAAGTTCAGGATAACAGGCAGGGTTTGGAATTGAACGGGCTACATCAGCTTCTTGTCTATGCAGATGACGTGAATATGTTAGGAGAAAATACACAAACGGTTAGGGAAAACACGGAAATTTTACTTGAAGCAAGTAAAGCGATCGGTTTGAAGTAAATCCCGAAAAGACAAAGTATATGATTATGTCTCGTGACGGGAATATTGTACGAAATGGAAATATAAATATTGGAGATTTATCCTTCGAAGAGGTGGAAAAATTCAAATATCTTGGAGCAACAGTAACAAATGTAAATGACACTCGGGAGGAAATTAAACGCAGAATAAATATGGGAAATGCGTGTTATTATTCGGTTGAGAAGCTCTTATCATCCAGTCTGCTGTCCAAAAATCTGAAAGTTAGAATTTATAAAACAGTTATATTACCGGTTCTTCTATATGGCTGTGAAACTTGGACTCTCACTCTGAGAGAGGAACATAGGTTAAGGGTGTTTGAGAATAAGGTGCTTAGGAAAATATTTGGGGCTAAGCGGGATGAAGTTACAGGAGAATGGAGAAAGTTACACAACACAGAACTGCACGCATTGTATTCTTCACCTGACATAATTAGGAACTTGAAATCCAGACGTTTGAGATGGGCAGGGCATGTAGCACGTATGGGCGAATCCAGAAATGCATATAGAGTGTTAGTTGGGAGACCGGAGGGGAAAAGACCTTTAGGGAGGCCGAGACGTAGATGGGAGGATAATATTAAAATGGATTTGAGGGAGGTGGGGTATGATGATAGAGACTGGCTTAATCTTGCACAGGATAGGGACCGATGGCGGGCTTATGTGAGGGCGGCAATGAACCTTCGGGTTCCTTAAAAGCCATTTGTAAGTAAGTAAGTATTTTATTTTCATTTATATTTCGGTGTATTTTATGTCCGTTTATTTCTCACTGTATTTTATTTTCATTTATATTTCACTGTATTTTATGTCCGTTTATTTCTCACAGTATTTTATTTTCATTTATATTTCGCTGTATTTTATGTCCGTTTATTTCTCACTGTATTTTATTTTCATTTATATTTCGCTGTATTTTATGTCCGTTTATTTCTCACTGTATTTTATTTTCATTTATATTTCGGTGTATTTTATGTCCGTTTATTTCTCACTGTATTTTATTTTCATTTATATTTCGCTGTATTTTATGTCCGTTTATTTCTCACTGTATTTTATTTTCATTTATATTTCGGTGTATTTTATGTCCGTTTATTTCTCACTGTATTTTATTTTCATTTATATTTCGCTGTATTTTATGTCCGTTTATTTCTCACTGTATTTTATTTTCATTTATATTTCACTGTATTTTATGTCCGTTTATTTCTCACTGTATTTTATTTCCATTTATATTTCACTGTATTTTACTTTCGTTTATATTTCACTGTATTTTATTTTCATTTATATTTCACTATAAATAACTTTCGTTTATATTTCACTGTATTTTATTTCCATTTATATTTCGCTGTATTTATTTTCGTTTATATTCCATTATATTTTATTTTCGTTTATATTTCGCTGTATTTTATTTTCATTTATGTTTCACTGTATTTAATTTTCGTTTATATTTCACTGTATTTAATTTTCGTTTATATTTCACTGTATTTAATTTTCGTTTATATTTCACTGTATTTAATTTTCGTTTATATTTCACTGTATTTAATTTTCGTTTATATTTCACTGTATTTAATTTTCGTTTATATTTCACTATAAATAATTTTCGTATATATTTCACTGTATTTTATTTCCATTTATATTTCGCTGTATTTATTTTCGTTTATAGTCCACTATATTTTATTTTCGTTTTTATTTCACTATATTTTATTTTCGTTTATATTTCACTGTATTTTATTTTCTTTTATATTTCACTGTATTTTATTTTCGTTTATATTTCACTGTATTTTATTTTATTTTATATTTCACTGTATTTTAGTTTCGTTTATATTTCATTGCATTTTATTTTATTTTATATTTCACTGTATTTTAATTTCGTTTATATTTCACTATATTTTATTTTCGTTTTTATTTCACTACATTTTATTTTCGTTTTTATTTCACTATTTTTATTTTCGTTTATATTTCACTATATTTTATTTTCGTTTATATTTCACTATATTTTATTTTCGTTTTTATTTCACTACATTTTATTTTCGTTTTTATTTCACTATATTTTATTTTCGCTTTTATTTCACTATATTTTATTTTCGTTTTTATTTCACTATATTTTTATTTTCGTTTATTTTTCACTCCATCTTATTTTCGTTTTTATTTCTCTATATTTTATTTTCGTTTATTTTTCACTCTATCTTATTTTCGTTTTTATTTCACTATATTTTATTTTCGCTTTTATTTCACTATATTTTATTTTCGTTTTTATTTCACTATATTTTATTTTCGTTTCTATTTCACTATATTTTATTTTCGTTTTTATTTTGACTATATTTTATTTTCGTTTTTATTTCATTTTTATTTTCGTTTTTATTTCACTATTTTTATTTTCGTTTTTATTTCACTATATCTTATTTTCGTTTTTATTTCACTATTTTTATTTTCGTTTATATTTCACTATATTTTATTTTCGTTTTTATTTCACTATTTTTATTTTCGTTTTTATTTCACTATATTTTATTTTCGTTTTTATTTCACTATTTTTATTTTCGTTTATATTTCACTATATTTTATTTTCGTTTATATTTCACTATATTTTATTTTCGTTTTTATTTCACTATATTTTATTTTCGTTTTTATTTCACTATATTTTATTTTCGTTTTTATTTCACTCTATCTTATTTTCGTTTTTATTTCACTATATTTTATTTTCGTTTTTATTTCACTATATTTTATTTTCGTTTTTATTTCACTATATTTTATTTTCGTTTATTTTTCACTCTATCTTATTTTCGTTTTTATTTCACTGTATTTTATTTTCATTTATATATGTGAACATATTTTATTTTCGTTTATATTTCACTGTATTTTATTTTCATTTATGTTTCACTATATTTAATTTTCGTTTATATTTCACTGTATTTTATTTCCATTTATATTTCGCTGTATTTATTTTCGTTTTTATTTCACTATATTTTATTTTATTTTATATGTCACTCTATTTATTTTATTTTATATTTCTCTCTATTTTATTTTCGTTTTTCTCATATTTTATTTTCGTTTACATTTCACTGTATTTTATTTTCGTTTATATTTCACTGTTTTTTATTTTCATTTATATTTCACTATATTTAATTTTCGTTTATATTTCACTGTATTTTATTTCCATTTATATTTCGCTGTATTTATTTTCGTGTTTATTTCACTATATTTTATTTTATTTTATATTTCACTGTATTTTAGTTTCGTTTATATTTCATTGCATTTTATTTTATATTTCACTGTATTTTAATTCCGTTTTTATTTCATTATATTTTATTTTCATTTATATTTCACTGTATTTTTATTGTCCAAATACTTTGTCAGTTTTTTTATTCATAGCCTATAATATGTAATTTATCATCACACAAAGGAAAGATGATTTTGTAAAAAGCACTTCCCAATTTCGTAATATACTATTACTCATTTATTCAGAGTAATCCAGCATGATAAATACATTGTCTTCTTTCTTTAATATGTCACTATCAGTGTCCTCGCTTAAAAATCTAAGACTTGCTATTAATCAGAATTCCAAAGTCCAGTAAAAACAGTCGCACGAGTGTGAACTAAGCTTTGTTCAAGTAAGAAGCGATGGTTTGCAATCCATTCTGAAAGACTTGATGAATTTGTACACCAAGTAGAAGCGGCTTTAATGTGCTTCGTTTATTCTGGCTCTGAAATAGAATCTCCCTACAGCGCATGCGCAATCTACCCCTATTTCTTACCCCATTAACCACATTTGCATCGGGAAACGAGGTGTATATTAAAACCTCTCTCCGAACTTCATAATCGCTCTCTTCCGCCCGGAGATATCCAAGCATGTAACTGATTTCTTACCTCTAGCACAGAGAAGTGCAACACACACATGGAGTGAGAGAAGAAGAGACAGACAGGCGTGGAATGGAAGAAGAAAGACACACGCAGACTGAGTTAGTGAAATTAAGACGAACCAGACCACGAGATTCGGCGTCCGTCCAGCGAGAATAGCGACTCAAAAAAACAGGAAGAACATAGTTAGAGAGGGGAAAAAGTACAGAGATGTAAAAATATCCGAAAAGACCTCCAAGTGTCTCCATGGTGATTTTAAAACAGCAGAAACTCTATTCTTAATAAACAAAAGAAACATGATTTTAATGCAATGTTTCTTTTCATACATATATCAGGCTTTTAAACTACTGTATATTAACAGATGCGAAAAATGTAGTAAATATAACACTTTCGTAGGTCTATACTTACATGTTAGCATATAGAAGGCTCACTTACGTCTTAAAATTATAAAATAGATAAAGAAATCGTATGGGTCCATGGAAATAACAAATTCAAGACACAAATTATTAAGTTACATTTCTAGAAAACTGATTCTTTTGCGTAAATAATAATAATAATAATAATAATAATAATAATAATAATAATAATAATAATAATAATAATAATAATAATAATAATAGACCTATGCTATATTAAAATAATAGCCACTAATACAGTATAATCCACAAGATAATTAAGACCTCTTGGGCTTAGAAGGGTAAGTTCATAGAACTATTTCTTCAATCAATCAATCAATCAATGAATCAATCAATCAATCAATCAATCAATCAATCAATCAATCAATCAATCAATCAATCAATAATCCATCGATCCATGGACTCATTGATTTATTCATCCATGTATTCATTGATTCATTGACTGATTCAGCGATTCACTGATTGGTTTATTCATTCATTCAATCATCCATTCATTCATTCATCCATCCATTAATTTATTCATTCATCCATCCACCAATTCATCCATCGATTCATCCATCCAACCATTTATTCATTCATCCATCCATTCATTCTTTTATCCATCCACTTATTCATTAATCCACTCATTAATCCATTTATCTATATACCCATCCATTCATTTATTCATTCATTCATCAATTAATCCATCCATTAATTTATCCTCCATCCATCCATTTATTCATCCATCCATCTATCCATTAATTTATTCATTCATCCATCCATTCATTTATTCATCCATCCATCTATCCATCCATTGATTTATTCATCCATCCATTAATTTATTCATTCATTCTCCATCCATCCATCAATTTATTCATCCATCCATCCATTTATTCATCCATCCATCCATTTATTCATTTATTCTGCATTCATCCATCCATTTATTCATCCATTCATCCATTAATTTATTCATTCATCCATCCATTCATTTATTCATTCATCCATCCATTTATTCATTCATTCTCCATCCATCCATCCATCCATCCATTTATTCATCCATCCATCCATCCATTCATTTATTCATTCATCCATCCATTTATTCATTCATTCTGCATCCATCCATCTAGCCATCCATTAATTTTTCATTCATCCATCCATTCATTTATTCATCCATCCATTCATTCATTCTCCATCCATCCATCCATCCATTTATTCAGCCATCCATCCATCCATCTGCCTAGCCATGAATTTATTCATTCATCCATCCATTCATTTATTCATCCATCCATCTATCCATTCATTCTCCATCCATCCATTTATTCATCCATCCATCTATCCAGCCATTAATTTATTCATCCATCCATCCATCCATTTATTCATTCACTTATCCTCCAACCATACATCCATCCATCCATTCAGGTATTACAGTTGGTATCTCAAGAGCAAAACATATTTTCTTAAAAATGTTTTATCAATGAAATAATGTATCTGCTTAAAGTAATTAAAAGGCATTAACAACTACTGTTTTAGAGGTATGCATTTTGAGTTTAAAGTGTAAACGTTACAATAGAATATATGTACTTATTTGCTCTTCTCTTTAGTAAGTAATTGTAATTTATTCTATTCTTGCATTTCCTTACACACCAGATTTCGTATTATGCATTACACTTATTTCCTTTGTTGTTACCGGTGTCCATTTGTTCATCTATATAATATATATTATGTTACGAAGATAAGTGTAATAAAGTATGCAATTAATTGATGGTCATCGGTTCATTTTTAAGAAGATATGTTTCTTCCGAAAATAATGGTCTTCGTCTTGTTTGCATTTATCTTCATCCCATACTGCTCACAGCTGTCATTTAGCTCCAGTAGCATATCCCTTAGTATCATCTCCTCTTCTGCTAACACGGCATATCGTCAGCAAATCTTTTACACTTTATTCTTCTTCCTCTTACTATCACTCCTCCTATATTCTGAAAACAGTCCTTCACTAAATCCTCCAAGTAGATGTTGAACAATGTAGGTGATAAACGACATTTTGTCATATTCCTCTCACTGTTCCACTTCCTATCACATTTTCTTCTCCTACTTTGTCTTGATTGAAATAGAGTATATTGATTGTGTGATTGTGAAAATGTAGTCCTTACTCTCAGTCGTGATTATGTAATGAGTTTTCTTAGAGTGATTTGTGAGATGCACGTAACACAAAAAAACAAATTGATTAACTTAAGATATTGAGAGCCATCTTAATTTTTGGGGTCTATCATTTAAGGGGATATGTATGATTTTAAAACTTCCACAATTTCGGCCAAAATTTGTGAAATTTAAACTATATGAACAGATCTATAATAACATCATCTGTACAAAATTTGGTGCAATTAGGTCTAATAGTTTTCAAATTATATTTTTAAGTATATTTTATATTGACGTTACTAAAAAAAGCTCCTTGCATCAAAATGTTTAGTTCATATTTGCTCAAAATCTTGAAAATAGTTATTGGAATAAAAATGAATTAGCTTTTTGAGTTTAGTAATAGTATAAGTTAAAGTGCAATCGAAGATAAAATATTATTTCTAAATTAAAGAAACACGTAGTCTAATAAAAGTAAATATCCAGAAACAAGCAACAAATAAAACATCAACAATACATTTAAAATAAAGTATTTGAAGCTGTCCACTTGCTCTACTGCCTCATTTAGTATTCGCAAGTTTACCTTCTGTATTTTTCTTCCTATGACTATGGTCTTCGTCTTGTTTGCATTTATCTTCATCCCATACTGCTCACAGCTGTCATTTAGCTCCAGTAACATATCCCTTAGTATCAGTTCTTTTTCCGCTAACAACGCCATATCATCAGCAAATCTTATACACTTTTTTCTTCTTCCTCCTACTATCACTCCTCCCATGTTCTGAAAGCACTTATTCACTAAATCCTCCAAGTAGATGTTGAACAGAGTAGGTGATAAAGGGCATCCTTGTCGTACTCCTCTCCCTATTTCACTTCCTTCTGACATTTCTTCTCCTATCCTGACTTTGATCGTTGTTTGAACAGCGTTCTCTTTTCCCAATCCACACCAGTTTTCTTCAGGACCGCCATCATCATGTTTACAACGGTTATAGTTTGCAGTGACTTTTAGTATAATTCACAAAATGATTAAAACATTCTGTAAAACACGTAAAACGCCATAGATATGTTGATTCAACTTCATGAATCCATCTCTTTAGTGCTTGCAACTGTGAATAGATTCGGAACTTCACGAAATTAAAACAACATTATTATTGCAACGTCACGCCCAACGCGATCTCTATCCTTTACTAGCAGTAGCAGCTCTGATGTAATTAAAATCAGCAAGTAATGAGTCTATAGAAATAATAAAACTGCGCATTCTGTCTGCCCGCGCTTCTCGGGACGTAACTTAATTAGCTAACGAAGCGAAAATACTTTTATGCCACGGACAGTGTCAAGTTTCCAGCTACGTAATTTGATGACATCAGAGTATAAAATCTTTATTAATCTAACATTACGACGAAAAATTCCTGATGAAGCGGAAAAATATTTCACGGTTTATATTCCAACGTCCACACCTCCTTCGCTCAACACAGAGTTGGTTAAAAAAAAAATGATATAGGTGTTGTGAAGATTATTTCACTGATCGGGGTGCATAAATCCGTTGAATTTCAAACAGAGACGTCTATCACTGCAATTTTATAAGTGACATCAATAGTAATATGCGTTACAAGAGCGGTATGTTGACGTTTTCATGATCGAGGGAAAGATTGAAAAAGCGAAACGTAGTTGAGCTTTTATAATTTCCGAGAACATGAAAACAAACATACCGCTCGTGTATCGTACATTATTTTGTGCGAAAGATCGTTTATTACATACCTGAAAGACGAATTTCTAATTAGTTGCAATGAAATCTCCATGTTGGTTTCTGTTTAATGACGCCAACTTCGGAACACCAAAATATCTTTCTTCAACATTGTTGCTATAAAATGTTTTCTGTGTTCACTATACTCCAGCAGGCCGTGATATACGTCTGTCTTTTTTTTTTCCCCAGTCTATAAATGCGAACTTAAAACAAACGGTAAGGTTATGTAATGATTCATTTTTCATTTTAATATTTTAACAATATTATTTATATAACATATTGCAGTAATAACATCGGCATCTGGAATCTTGTTGATTTTTTCACGGCTTTCTTAATGTTACTTGTATCAGGAATGCAATAACTTTCGTGGAGTAGTAGACTTTAGTTAATTTTTTAAAATATTTAAAAACAATAATTAACATTGCAATTTAGGTGAAATTGCAGTGGTAAGTTTCAATTTATAATTATTACTATGTTAAACGTCTCTAAAAATAATATGTTAAAAGCCTAAAGCAGTAAAATGAATGTCGCGCTTAAGCGGTAAGAAGAGGGAAATTGTTATGTGTGTTACGTTGGGAATACTGAATGTGGTATTTCACTTACCGCGTATTGGTTCTGTGCGGAAAACAAGCAAATACGCACGATCTCGCACAAAAATCTTTTCCTTACATTTTTATTGTACCTTGTTTTTTGACTATATCATGCAGGCTTTGCTTAATAATGTACAGTTGCCATGGTAATATTTTACACTGAATCAGGACATAGTTAAAAATGCAAGAAAAATGTTTTGATGTAACTTCAGATTTAAATGATGGATTTTGTTTTATCGCTATTGATTAGCAATTGTTTCCTCATAATAGACAATATAGAAGGCCGTTACTAGCTTTACGTAATGGCGGGGATACTACAGCTGATTAAGAGAAACAAATGAAGAAGTACTGAGATTATTCATTTCTTACTATAAACAGTATGAATTGCATGCCTATTCAAAAATTAGTTCTAACAGATCGCTGGCTCAATATTCCAAGGTTCTATGTCTATATCAGAAATATTACTACATACACCCTTGTAACATTTAACCAGCGAAATATCAACACAAACTTTTCATTTTCAATGACTATTACACATTTCCTGCGTCATACTACTTTTGATAAATAAAACTGTACGAAAAGACGTGTTTCAACCAATAATGGCTGCTTATCCTACAATTTTTATCAGCTTCCTAGCATTTATTTGTTTTTATCACCTCCCTAATATATGATTCTTTCGATGAAAGAGTAATGGAAAGGAGAATAATAATAATATATATATGTTTCTTTGTTTGCCAACATTGTACTTTCAATAATGATATGTACCTTTTAAAATGAGTTTATTCCATCATCCTTAATTAAAACTTAGTGTTTTATACATATCAATTTTCATTATTGTACAAGAAATAGTAATGGAGGAAAAAAAATGTTGAATATTTCCAAAAATTTTACTCGTGTAAGCTGTACCTAACCCCTTAAGGATGATGAAATAAACATGAATCATTTCGAAAGGTACAAGTGAAAGTACAATGTTGGCTAATAAAAAAACCTATGCTAGGGAGGTGATAAAAAAGAAATTCTAAGGAGATGAGAAAAAATGTAGAATAAGCAGCCATGATTGATTGAAACACGTTGTTTCGTGCCGTTTTATTGGTCAAAAGTAATATGGCGAGTGTAATAGTCAAGTAATTCGACGACCTTTACCAAATTCCATTTGATAAAATCTTCAAAATCTATCATAGTAGAAGCATGACATAAGATCAATAATGTAATTTCTGTATGGAATGAAGCCACGTCTTCGATTTTCTCCCCCCTTACCCTCCAGTAGAAATTGAACACGCGAATCTGAAATTCAACGGCAAACCACTAGCTACATCACCATCGACGACACAAACGAGATCTGCCTGTGTGGTATGGCTACAATGGATTGATTAATATGCAGAAGTCCGGCAATACGACAATTGCCAGCCTGGGGACTCGATTTTGCGCGAAAACGTTGTTCGAACTTTCAGGTAGTTTGAAGGGGACACGCTCAGCTGTCTTTGTATACAGAAACGGGTGACTGTGGGCAGCAATACGAATAGAAATGCAGGCATTGTTTCATACGAGCCCCAGGGGAGTTGAACTTGTTAATGGCTGGGAGAGAGAGACAGACAGAATTATTAAAAGCACAAAGGAAGTGGGAGTACGGATTTAAAAAAAAAATTAATCACCAGAAAATATATTGTTTTCACGTAAGTAGTGAACCCAGTTTCACAGGAATATAAATGAACCAAATGTGCCTTAAGACTGCCAGCCTTATTGTTTTTTCTGTAGTAATGTCACGAGAGGTCTGAGATTTGCCGATAAATCTCAGACCTCGAGTGGCATTTATTAGGACTATTTCGTGAATAAAATAAAAATGTAAATAATATAGCCCTAAAATTCGCTCACAAAATGTTAATAATTGTTTATTAACGAATACTTAACCTATTCAGACATTGTGAAGTTGAAATACTCGTAGATGAATATCGATTACTGCAATAAAGAAATTCGATGTTATTATTCAGTAATGCCAATTGCGAAAAGTGAAATACAGGTTTAACAATGTTAATTACATGCACTGCACTTTTGTCTTATTTTTATAACACAAATACATCTTCATTATCTGCTGAAATCATAATTTAATTTAACAGTAACAGTGGGGACAGCTATATATCAATGCTTATGTATTCACAGCGAGACATGTTGCTACACAGTGAAGCCATCTCTGTATAGATAGGCCTGATTAAAACACGAATTTTATTACGCCATACGAAAGGCAGTTTGATCAAAGACCTTATTATTACTATGCAAGGTCTTTGGGTTTGATAGCGATGATATTACATAAATTTGAACGTCTGACTTTCTATTAATAATTAATTGTTGTTTCATTTCATTTCATTTACAAAATACAAATTTTATAGGCTACTTATAGGTTATGTTACCTGTGGGAGCAGTACCAATGTCAGCTGTGTCTTATTTCGACCGTTACTTACAATCAGTGCTACACGAAAGCATTTTTTATAGCTCGACAAACGCATTCTCGCTGTAGTGTGTAACGGAACTAAAGCTGCATCTACACAGTTCAATATTCCAATCGCGTATGCGTGCAATCTGGGAAGAAATTTGAAAGAATCAAGTTTAAAAGGTACGTTCAATTAAAGATGCATGAAGATTTTGTGTCTACATGGTGCGCCGTTTTGAACGTCGTCTTCACTGCGTAAATATATTGATTAACAGGGAAAGGATTTATATGTAAATACATATTTACTTATAAAGCTAATATAATTTATATTTTGCATTATCTTTATGTTTCACAATGTGTAGGGTTGAAAAATCCTACTTTTATTTTCCATATTTTTCCATATTTTAGAGTTTAGTACATATTTTCGTTAATTTCCATATATTTTCCATATTTCATATAAAACAGTCCATATTATATTAGGTTTAACAATAAAACAAAACAAAATTCCATTAACTTTTAAAAATACATTTCAACAATAGAGATTTAAACACATGTTCAGTAATCCCTTTAACATCAGAGTTATTTGAAAATTAGCAGTCCTATCAACAATGGGAAAGTAAGTTACAAAACTGTATTAATTTAATTTAAAATTTTTAACAGACTTCAGTTGTGCAGCTCAACAGTTAAATGCCAGTCAGAGTACACATAGGTTCAGTTTTGTAAATCATACTATAAAGACGGTAAATATGCCAAAAGTACGTCATTCAGTCAATTTAAAATCAAAACTAACAAGTTACATTTCAGAATTTAAAGAAGATGGTTTATCAACTGACAATAAAATATTATTTTGTAATTTGTGTCAGTGTGCAGTATCATCTACACAAAAGTTCCTGGTGCAACAACACATTACAACTAGTAAACATCAGGCCAACAAACAACTAAATTCCAAGCAGAGACAATTGTTTTTAACACAACCAACAACATCGAATGTAAGATCTGAGTTTAACATCGACCTGTGCCGTTCTCTCATCTCTGCTGATATTCCTCTCTACAAACTAAAGAATAAGGTCTTCAGGGAATTCCTTGAAAAATATACTCAACATACAATCCCGGATGAGTCAACACTTAGGAAGACGTATGCTCCATCCATCTACGATGAGACAATACAGAAGATAAGAGATGAAATTAAAGATAGTTCAATTTGGGTTTCCATTGATGAGACTCCCGACAAAGAAGGTAGACTTGTTGGTAATGTAGTTATCGGTTTGTTAAGTGAACAATATTCTGAACGAATTCTTTTACATTGTGATGTTCTAGAAAAGTGCAATAACAAAACTATAGTTAAACTGTTCAACGAAGCTATGGGTATCCTGTGGCCAAAGGGTATTATGTACGATAATGTGTTATTCTTTATTAGCGATGCTGCCCCTTATATGGTCAAAGCTGGACAAGCATTATCTGTTGTATATCCTAAATTGACTCATTTTACTTGTGTGGCGCATGCATTTCATCGTGTGGCAGAAGTGGTCAGAGACAATTTCCTAAAGTAGATTTGTTGATTTCATCAGTGAAAAAGTATTTCTCAAAGCTCCCAGTAGAGTTAACGTGTTGAAAGAAATGTACCCTGAAATTCCATTGCCACCAAAGCCAATTTTAACTAGATGGGGTACATGGCTAGAAGCAGTTGAATATTATGCCGAACATATAGACTCTATTAACAATGTTCTCCTTGCATTGGACTCTGAAGATGCAGTCTCAATTGATACTGCGAAAACAGTTACCTGTGACATAAGTGTGAAGAATGACTTAGCTCACATTCAGCATACATTTTCATGCATCATAAAAACGCTCAAAAGTCTCCAAAATAGGCACCTTTCACTATCTGAAAGTTTTGAAATTATAAATAGTACTGTGGAACAACTGAATCGTGGTAGAGGTAAAGTTGCAGATGCAGTAAGAGCTAAGGTGGACACTGTACTTTCAAAAAACCCTGGATATGAAGAACTACAAAAAGGTTGTTGCTGTGATGAGTGGTGAATCAACAGTGAAGATTAACTTGGACTTATCCCCAGCAGACATTGTGAAATTGAATTATGTACCAGTTACTTCTTGTGACGTCGAACGCTCTTTTAGTCAGTATAAATCTATCCTCAGAGACAATAGAAGAAGATTCACTTTTCAGCACTTGAAAGAAATGTTTGTAACCTATTGTTATGGTAACAGACAATAAAAATTGTGTTTTGTTGAAACTACAATGGAAGATAAGGTACGTCCATTATATTTTTGTTTAGTTTGATTAAAATGTACCAATATTTAACGTACATAGTCATTTTTTTATAATTTTAAGTCCATATTTAATTCCATATTTTGGTAAAAATCCATATTTAATTCCATATTTTGGTAAAAATAACTACATATATATTTACATATTTCATATATTTTTAGTCCATATAAATCCGTTCCCTGTTGATTAATATTAAATATCAATCTTGCATTCATTGCTTTGAAGTTGAAAGAAAAGTTTAACCGTGTAGTTGCATCTTAATGTATTCATGATCATCAATTTACGGGGAAACAGTTGGCGACAACGACTAAACAAAAGAACGACCATGCGATAAATTGAGAGCGATAAATCTAGCTGCAAAAATTATCGCAAAATCTGACTGAGATTGGTTGGAATTCAAAATTTCATTACACTTCATTGGTCGAAAATGGAATGACGTCATATAAACGAAATAGTCAATAAAATAATATGAAGGGAAGATATTTTATTAAGATTTGCTGATGATATGACGTTGTTAGCAGAAGAGAAGATGATACTACTGGAGCTAAATGACAGCTGTGAGCAGTATGGAATGAAGATAAATGCAAACAAGACGAAGACCATGGTTATAGGAAGAAAAATACAGAAGGTAAACGTTCGAATACTAAATGAGGCAGTAGAGCAAGTGGACAGCTTCAAATATTTGGGGTGTACTATAAGCAGTAACATGAGCTGCTGCCAGGAAGTCAAAAGGAGGATAGCAATGGCAAAGGAAGCTTTTGATAGAAAAACGAGCATCTTCTGCGGACCTCTGGAAAAAGAACTAAGGAAGAGACTAGTGAAGTGCTTTGTGTGGAGTGTAGCATTGTACGGGAGGCAGAAACATGGACATTACGACGAAGTGAAGAGAAGCGACTAGAAGCATTTGAAATGTTGATATGGAGAAGAATGGAGCGTGTGAAATGGACAGACAGAATAAGAAATGAAGCTGTGTTGGAAAGAGTGGGTGATGAAAGGAGGAAAAGAAGAGGAAAAGGAATTGATTGGGTCACTGGTTGAGAAGAAACTGCCTACTGAAGGATGCACTGGAAGGAATGGTGAACGGGAGAAGAGTTCGGGGCAGAAGAAGATATAATTTGATAGACGACATTAAGATATATGGATCATATAGGGAGACTAAAAGGAAGGCAGAAAATAGGAAAGATTGGAAAATGCTGGGTTTGCAGTGAAAGACCTGCCCTTGGGCAGAACACTATGAATGAATATTTTATTTTTGCGTCTCAATTTACGGATGGTTTAAAAACGCCTTTGATGCAATAAATACAGAAATTATGTGAAAAATTAATCGTAATGTTTTTATTTTACTACTCATTGAGTTTACTTCTTTTTAAGGTGTATCATTATTATAATGTTATAATAAAGTTTCCTAGTGGAAGCAAAAAGTACAATCTTGATCATTTGTGAATACCGAAAGATTTTTTAAAAATACAATTACGTGTTGTACAATACTTACGAAGGAAGCAGACATTTTCTTGTGTTATATTTGAAGTGTGAGATAATTCAATTTCAGTGATTTCAAAAATCGAATGTTTATAAACCTGTTTTCCATACTTCAGAATATTAAAAATAGCAATAGTTTAGAATGCATTATTCATTACGTGAGGGGGGGGGAAATAATATATTATATAATTAACTAATAAGAAACGAAGCAGTGTTAGAAAGAGTGGATGAAGAAAGAATGATGCTGAAACTGATCAGAAAGAGGAAAAGGAATTGGCTGGGTCACTGGCTGAAAAGAAACTGCCTACTGAAGGATGCACTGGAAGGAATGGTGAATCTATTTTATTTTTTTATTTTAGTAGGTTATTTTACGACGCTTTATCAACATCTTAGGTTATTTAGCGTCTGAATGAGATGAAGGTGATAATGCCGGTGAAATGAGTCCGGAGTGCAACACCGAAAGTTACCCAGCATTTGCTCATATTGGGTTGAGGGAAAACCCCGGAAAAACATCAACCACGTAACTTTCCCCGACCGGGAATCGAACCCGGGCCACCTGGTTTCGCGGCTAGACGCGCTATCCGTTACTCCACAGGTGTGGACTAGGAATGGTGAACGGGAGAAGAGTTCGGGGCAGAAGAAGATATCAGATGATAGACGACATTAAGATATATGGATCATATGAGGAGACTAAGAGGAAGGCAGAAAATAGGAAAGACTGGAGAATGCTGGATTTGCAGTGAAAGACCTGCCCTTGAGCAGAACACTATGAATGAATGAACTAATTAAATATTTTGCAATAAGCATGTTTAATATTACTGTTTCAGAGTAAACCGTTTGTATGAATCTATTTCAATACGGACATATTGTGTCCGCCGGGTAGCTCAGTTGGTAGAGCAGCTGGCTACGGACTGAAAGGTCCGGGGTTGGATCCCAGGTGGTAACAGGTTTTTTTCTCGTTGCCAAACTTTCAGAACGGCCCCGAGGTTCACTCAGCCTCCTATAAAATTGAGTAAAAGGCGGTCAGAGCGTGGTGCCGACCACACCACCTCATTCTAGTGCCGAGGTTATGGAAAGCATGGGGCTCTACCTCCATGCCCCCCAAGTGCCTTCGTGGCATGATACGGGGATACCTTTACCTTACCTTTACGAACATATTGTTCACTACACAGACCTCTGGCTTTACGTATAGTATCATAAATGTAACATTTAACGTAAGAACATTGTAACATTTGTAAGTATCCCAAGGTTGTATGTAGTAGATTATTTTTAGAGGAAACTACTGCTATATCTCCCACGCGAGCCACAACCCTCTAGTAGTGGCGAGTGACCTTGACAAAACTGCCCTTGGTGGACCTCTCCCTCTCTGGCAATGTTGCCATCTGTTCGCATCGTTCAGTGGATTCAAATTAATGGTTTTTAAATTAAATTTACACGAAAACCGTTCATGCTATTGAAATAAGCCAGAAAAATAAATGATTCTTTACTACATTTTCTATCTAAATGGACACATATTAGGATTCTACTCGCAATAGATTCCAAATAAGAGGGTGTTAAACATTTCGCACATACATTTTTTTTTTCTGAGGAAACTATGAACTTTCCACCAATATGGTATTACACTTTTTTGTTACATACAACATGAGTTATTCGCTCTGAAAATCTGGAGGGATATTTCACTTCTATCCTACCGAATGTCATCGCAAAAGAACACGTGATAGAAAACATCAAGCTACGTAAATCCAATATAGGAATCAGAGTGCTGCATTGGAGTTAAATCGCTCGATTGAACTCGGTCGAGTGTCGCACCCTCGAGTGAGATACGATCGGTCGTGATACGCTCGTAATAAATAGAAGCACAGTACAAGGTCATCTCACCGACATGTCTTATCTTGTATGGAAGGCGACAGATAAGATACACATATGTTTTGCTCACACCGTAAAAATAAGGCTTTATTTTCTGCGTTTATAACAAACGTTTAATGGAACGTACCAAAACAGGAACATGAAGTTATAAATAAAATAGTATGAAAAACTTCGATATACAGTTATTATTGCTAATTAATAATTATTCAATATTTGATTTACCACATATATAATATGATAGGTCCATACATAGTGTTCCGCCTATATACTGCGACAATGTAGAAACGTTTTACAAAATATTATTGATATAGCAGTAGATTAATAACAATATTAGTACAGAGATAACGTCACAGAAAATATAATAAAACGAATAATCATGCTGCACAACTGTTACAGACGCAAAGATTGATACACTAATTATTAGAGATTATTATTATTATTATTATTATTATTATTAGAAAACTTGATACGGTTCTTGCATTATCGTGATTGTGTTCTCCGTTTATAATAATTACATTTACATCCAATAACATCTATCAGATGTGGCAAAAACAAAATCACTAGTGTGTGGGAAAAAAAAAAAAAAAAAAAAAAAAATACCTACAACATTTATATTACATTTTAAAGCAAGTTTTGTAGTTGTACTATGGAGAGGTTACTTAAACACTGCAAAGTTTTTAAATGATAAACATCTATGATGTTACTACACAGTTCATCACTGTAACAAGAACGAATGTCTAACGCTCGGCTTATACCTTCGAGGATTTATCACTCGTGACAATTTTACCCATCATGCATGTGCGCTACTTATCGGATTATGCTATGAACTACTTGGCGCTCGAGCGAAAACGTCCGATGCAGACCTATGATAGGAATCTATCCTGTAAGTAACGCTTTTAGTCCCTTGTCACGCTGGGTATAGCATGTTTATGTTGTTTAACATATTCATAAGATTATTCAAGATTGGATCACATGATTCACACCAAATATCTTGACTGGAGTCCTTCGTAGTGAATAGTACGTTGTAGTGTTTTAATGTGTGTACAATAAGATTTTTAAATAAGTTGCAAGAAACCTACCCCAATTGATTAGGGGTAAAATTATAATAGGCCTATACGTGTGGGTATTTTGTCATGAGTCGGCAAAGCGATGTAAGCGAAAAATATACGAGCTTCCAACATGTTTCATCAGAGGGTTTCTCGAAAAATATTTCAGCAATTTCTGGCCAATGTTGGATTCTGAGGCTAAATAAACTTTGTAGCTGAAACCATCTTTAAATAGAACATTACTGCTGCTACACAGACATGTCAATCTTTATTCTTGTCAGAACTGAAAACGAAAAAAAGAAAACACAAAAAATGCCCGAAATAAATTATCTTTACGGCAGAAACACTGAATTTATTACATCTATATACATAATTTGAACTAGTAATGGAAATTACGGGAAAACAACTGAACGGATTTTAATGAATGACCCCTCATTTTGAAGCTTGGAACCCAAAGATTTTCATAAAAATAGTAGTTTTTAGTGAAATGTCAATTTTCCTACATAATTATCCTATTTTCCAAAATCCATCAGTCGTCAGTTTTGAGAACTAATGGCTTTTCAGAATAAAACAAAACACACACTACAATAAGCAATATTACACGAAGGCCACGACCTGCACGATCGACATAAATGAGAGCAAATTCTGTGATGATATAATGACAACAATATGTCGATCTTCATTTGTGTGATTTTTTATAACGTCTCTGTAATTGGTTATTAAAAACTTTCAAGACTTGCTAAAATAATTTACAGATCTGATTCTGTGTTGTGTAATTATCTGAGTACAGCTATGTACTGGATATTAAAAACTACGAAATTTGAGGTGGTTTGACGACATTATCACCATTAAAAGTGAAATATTATTATAGTTAATGCCATGATACAAATATTTTCACTAATGAACATATTAATGATATAGCCTATTGAAGATATGAAACTCAAACCTTTTGGGGTTATATAAGTAGATGTAGAGAATATCTTAAATTAGATCTTCATTTCTGTATAATATATACAGTATATGTTACTGAAAATTACAAACTTACGTAAGTTATAATTATTGTTATTAAGAATGAAATATTTTTATAGTTATTAATCAAGTAGTGTGGATCATTTTCATATATTGCACGGCGGTGCAAAACTTACAGTTTCTAAAGAAAGATCAATAGGTATTACTTACTGATAAAATTAGAGGCCTACAAGATTTTGTAGTATCCCGATCATTTCAGCAAGATCTCTTACCAGGATAAAATGATTCTACCCTCTACATTTCAAGGTATTCAAGGTAGTTCACGAAACATGCAGCAGCTATACCAAGATGCTATGTCTATTGTTCGAAAGCATGGCAAATCTGACATTTTCTTAACTCTCACCTACAATCCACTATGACCTCTACTACTGTTTTACTCTCACACGAAAAACTCACTGATCGTCCTGGCATTGTTACTTGCGTTTTCGCTTTTAAACTCAAAAACTGAAGATGGATAGGTTCAAGAAAAAGTATTTGGAATAAAAAACCATTCAGAGAGAGTATGTTTCATTATAATGGAAGCAAATAACTTTTAAATGACTGGTAGGCCTATTCTTCATTGAAAATAAATCTGAAACATTTTTATTTTAACTTCTAATGAACTTAGTCTTTCTATAAATAAAAAAATAGACAAGCAGTAATCTTTACGAATTTAATGTAACATTAACATTAATTTTCAAGAAAATGACAATATTCCGTGAAGGAGACTGGATTTCCTTCCATAACCTCAAAAAACGCGATATCGACCCAAGTTTTAAATGCCGATGTAGGCCTAGATGTAGTTAACGAGGAACAGGGATAAGATGTCTGACGTGATTTAGTAGCCTCAGGACAAGCCTTCTCCATGTTCCACAGCGGCCAATGTCTCAAGCCAAGCTTTAAGTTGCCCCGGGCAACCAGTGGTATCAGAGCAGAACACGAGAATGCTCTCAGAAGCGTACTGGCTTCATGCAAGACTTCAGTAACTCACCTGAACTGAGCAAAAAGCGTAACAGCTTATTATATGGCGGATTATATCTGAAATTTGTTTTTGGAAACAGATCTTACTGATTCCATTGTATGTAGTGCTGAGCTGCTATTCGTCATGGCAAATAAAAATGGAATGGAACCAATGCATTTAAATATGGGAGGGGGGGATACTGCACTTTATTAAAGGCAACGTAATTGTAAAAACTGTATGAATTTTGTGAACACACTACATAACATAATAATCTGTCGCAACAATATCATTACAAATGGATATAAATAGAATCTACGCAATGATTTAGATATATAAAAATAATAATAGTGATTCCTGAAATGCGCATTTCTGAAAAGTGGAGTGATTGCAATAAAAGATAGGTCTAATCATTGCATCAATGCTATGATGAAGAAATAAAAGTGAAATATATACAATGGTATACATAAGCAAACAAATATAGGACTTATTACTTATTAAAACAACGCGATTAAAAACGTTAGTTTTAGATACACCCTGTATAGTAAAATAATCATAGCTGCAATTTAATGACAAACAAATAGAAATAAAACGTGTACATTGGTTATTGCATGCAAACACTTATCGTTCTGATTATTAAAAGACCGGACAATAAAAATACACAAATATTATGAACACCCTGTATAGCAATATAATCGTAACTATCTCATGACAGGTCCCGCGCCGTGGCGTCGCGGTCTAAGGCATCCCGCCTAGGACTCGCGTTACGGAATGCGCGCTGGTTCGAGTCCTCATGGGGAAGAAATTTTCTCATGGAATTTCGGCCAGTGTATGGGACCGGTGCCCACTCAGCATCGTGATGCACTTGGGGAGCTACGATAGGTAGCGAAATCCGGTTACGCAAACCAGCTATAACGGCTGGGGGCTCATCGTGCTAACCACACGATACCTCCATTCTGGTTGGATGATCGTCCACCTCTGCTTCGGCATGTGGCCGTGAGGCCAGCAGCCGGCTGGTAGGTCTTGGCCCTTCATGGGCTGTAGTGCCACGGATTATTATTATTATTATCTCATGACAGGCGAATAAAAATGAGGCGTGTATTTTGATTTCTACGTGAGAAAATATGCAGAGCCGGTTCTGAACTTAATTCTAAAACCGAAATTAATTTCGTGAAAATGCTTTTTAACAAGATGATTCACGCAGCGATGATCTGATAACAGACGAACAAAAATTAAACGCATATACAATTAAGCATGCAAACTCAGAAAGTGCTGCTTGGCCACGTAAATTTAAAAACAAAATGGGAGGAATTTTACGAACACTTGGTATAACAATAATAATAGCTGTGATCTCACAACATAACAATTGTGATCTCATAAGAAAATAATAAAATGAAACGTATACATTTATTGATGAACGAAAAGCACACAGAGCTTATTAGAAACAACGCATTTGCAAGACACGCAAAAATTTTGTAGACATTCTACAGGGTGTTTCCGAGGTGGTGTTACAAACTTTCAGGGATGATGGCGAAGGGCACATGTATCAATTTGAGATAAGGGACCATGGTCCGGAAATGACCGAGTCGAAAGTTACAAGCAAAAATAGTTGTGTGGAAATGAAATAAATTTATTCCTCTGTACACCTTATTTATGTGTATTTATCTGTACATCTTACACATACTGTATTCATCTGACGTTGTCTACTTGTCTACTTACAGTATTCCATTCAGTGCGCTGTCTGAGGGATGGGGACAGGAAACTACACTAAAGCAATGCAGATAGCGTAATGTGTAACGGACATGGTCGGTCCTGATATGCACGTCTGTAGACAGCAGTGTATGTGTACAAGTTGCAGTGTCCAGTCGATCAGTCCTAGTGAAATGGAGGAGTACACGAGAGCGGAATAAGGAGACCTGATTTTCGAATATGGATGAGCCAATGGGAACAGTAGACAAGCTCACATATTGTATCGGGACAAGTACACACGTAGGAGACATCCGGTCCATACCATTTTCCACCACTGTTCCAAAGGTTAAGGGAAGGAGGGCACGTGGTGCCAAATTATAATTCCATTTCCACACAACTATTTTTGCTTATAACTTTCGACTCAGTCATTTCCGGACCAGGGTTCCTTATCTCAAATTGATACATGTGCCCTTCGCCATCATCCGTGAAAGTTTGTAACACCACATCGGAAACACCCTGTATATAACAGGGGAGACATTTTCTGGATAACAGCGATGACCTAGTGACAAACGAACAAGAACGACACAGACTGACGCATGCAAACACATCAAGTGCTGCTTATGGTAAACATTTTGGTGCTAGGGAATGTATGCAAAACGCTTGCCATATCCATCATGGCCGACGCCACGTGGTTCGGCGTCAGCTGCGCGCTGGAAGGGCGTCTCCGTCTTAACAAAGGTCCTCGGAATCATTTTAGTCCATTTGCCTCTAAGAACAGCTGTAAATGTTAGAAGAGTGAATGAGTTTAGTGATACAGCAAGGACATTAATACAATAAAGATATCAAATACAGGGTGATTCAGAAGGAAAGTGCCATACGTTGAGGGGTGACAGTATGGGCGATTCTTCAGGGTCAGACAGGATCACTGATTCTAAATATAAAAACATTTTGAGCACAAGAAAACAGTTTCATCATTCTGACTGAAGTAGTGAAACTTCTAAAAATATAGGCCTACTTGATTTATTTTTCAGTGCAAGGATATTACACAAAGAAACTATTGAAAAAAGAGTAGGCCTATTGTTTTGCTTTACTATTCTTAATATCAACACTGCTCTAACATATCAATGAATGTCTACTTTTTTTTCAGGATTACTATATTATTTACGTTGCGTTTAAGTGAAATATGCAATCAATATTGATTCAATTTTCGGAAATACAGGGACATCATTTTATTTTTACTAACATTTCTAATATTAACCTGACTATACCTTTGGATCAACGGTTGATAACAGTTCGCTACCACCTTCCACGACTGGAGTACGATGATACTGGCGTAATATACAAACAAATCACTTCACTAGGCATAGGAGGGAAGAAAAGTAGTTCATCCATTTACGTAAACTAGGAAATATCGCGCTTTTGAGTTTGATCATTTTCATTAGGTTTTTGTTGTATCAAAATACAGTACAGTATTAACAATGAGTGTTTTTACTCACGAACTGAGCTGTCCATGTGGACGTATTCATTATGCAGTGTATATTATACTGTCTACAGCACATTAGCGTACAATGTAGAGAAAGAAGTTAAATTGAAAGAATCATAATATGGATATTTTTAAACACAATTTTGAAAATAGTGGCCGTTCATTTCGATATAGGCTTCAGTTCTAATGTGTGTAAGCTAATTCCAATTATCAGTTTCGTCCTTCGTACTAGTAACTCATGTTGAAATAATTCTTTACCTACTCTGTAAAATTCAATCTTCACTTCTGCCCGATCCGAAAAGAAAAAATTACTCAGACATGCTATCTACTGTCCGTCAAAGTGGTTATGTCGCAGGGTCGTAGAAAAGGGGGAAATCACGTGACAGTTAATTACTTAACGAGGCCCTTTTATTTAAGTTACTTTAAACAGTTGTATGGGTATAATATTACGTAGACTTCCAATTCCTAACAGAAACGAATGTTCTCAGAAAAGAGCTAAGATAGCCCAGCTACTAGCATTTATAGAGAGGCGAATGGAAGCAGGTAGGGGAAACCGGGATGCGACGTAGGCAAATGGACAACAGTACCTGTGCGAAAATGATGCAATGAAAGCTCTTTCGTCACTGGAAAACGCGAACATATTTTTGGAACGTACTGTTTACTATGACCGTAAGGCTACTATGACTGTATATGCGGTCTTGGATCTGTGTGGAGGACGGTTGAACTTCATTAGTAGAAGGGGTGGGAGTGAAGTACATTAAAAAACTCAGGTAAAATAAAAACTGAAGTAAAAATAAAATGATGCCCCTGTATAACAAATACCACTACTCACATTCACTTAATATTAATCTAAAACCTAACGTACCCATCACTCCATCGAGAACTTTAAAGAGATCCCCGAAAGTACTGATTTATGGGAAGGGGGTCGCAGTGCTAGTAAGTTTTAGAACCACTGGCCTCAATTTATGGCACTTTCCTCCTGGATCACCCTGTGTATATTGGTGTGAGTAAATACCAAAATTGATCATGAAGTAAGGTTCCCTGTTTTGCTAAGGTTTCATATATGACTTAAACACAATTTACATTATTTACAATGTTGAACGGCAAACTGATTATAGTTTCCTAGACGATTTATGCACTTATCCCACAGTGGCAAAAACTTGAAGCTTCATTGTCAGTAGAAAACCTGCCCTTGATATTATAAAGAATCTTGGACAGCATCCTGTAGAGCTCCATGGTACAGAAATCGTCTTCCTTCAACATGTTACTTCATTGACCCAAACAAATGAAACTCGGGTGGAGCTAAATCTGGGCTGTAAGGAGGATGCTGCATAACGCATGCATAAGCGAAAGTACCTGCTTCCGCTGTGCAGTGTGAGATCTGGCATTATCGTGAAGAATAGTGCAGCTTATGATTAGGTTTTCTCCGGAGCGGTTGTTCGCGCGCTTTCAATCGGAGTCCTCCGGATTACCTCCGATTGATGCCGCGCAGGTTGTATATGTGCTGTGGCGCAGACATACACTTTCCGCTGAGCATTCCTTTAATCGGATCAGGCAGTGGTTCGAGTCCGCTGACGTCCGCGTATCTTTTAAAATAAGTTGTAATTTGTTGTTGTTTAATCTCTCTTTTATGTCAATCTCTCTCTCTTTCTTCGGCTCTTTTTTTGTGTTGCTTAAAGTGCTACTTCAGCTGACAGATTTTTTTTTCTAGTTTTGAAATTCATAGTATATGTAGAAAGCCGTATTAGTTTTATGTGTCATTGATCAAATTAATAACATTCAATCTAACTGCAAAACTAATGCAGAAGTAAAACTTTTCAGTAGCTAATGTAAACATTTATACTTTAATTCTCCTAGAAACTCTCGTTTAATCGCAAACAGGGTTTGTCAATTATTATTCTAATCGGTTTAGTTAACGTAAAATATATTAAGGAAGCTCCAGAATGAAACAAAAGAAACGTGTGCTATCAATGGGATAAAGTTTACTGTCCAACATAATTTATTCAGATTCTTCACCGGACAGGGTTGTGATCATTGTGTTAAGGGTGTCAGTATTTGAACTGCCTCTTCTAAAACGCGCCACACCTGCTCTGTAATAAAAATATAAGTGGATATCAACTTGAGAATAATTGTAATTATAGGCTATTATTACCAGATGTTTCTTTAGTTTCATTCAGAAGTATTTTAATCCAAACAGTAAAATATAACTCAAGTTTTCTAAACAGTAAAATATAACTCAAGTTGTCTAAACAGTAAAATATAACTCAAGTTGTCTAAACAGTAAAATATAACTCAAGTTGTCTAAACAGTAAAATATAACTCAAGTTGTCTAAACAGTAAAATATAACTCAAGTCGTCTAAACAGTAAAATATAACTCAAGTCGTCTAAGCAGTAAAATATAACTCAAGTCGTCTAAGCAGTAAAATATAACTCAAGTCGTCTAAACACTAAAATATAACTCAAGTTGTCTAAACAGTAAAATATAACTCAAAACAGTTGTCTAAACAGTAAAATATAACTCGAGTCGTCTAAACAGTAAAATATAACTCAAGTTGTCTAAACAGTAAAATATAACTCGAGTCGTCTAACAGTAAAATATAACTCAAGTTGTCTAAACAGTAAAATATAACTCGAGTCGTCTAAACAGTAAAATATAACTCAAGTTGTCTAAACAGTAAAATATAACTCGAGTCGTCTAAACAGTAAAATATAACTCGAGTCGTCTAAACAGTAAAATATAACTCAAGTCGTCTAAACAGTAAAATATAACTCGAGTCGTCTAAACAGTAAAACATAACTCGAGTCGTCTAAACAGTAAAATATAACTCGAGTTGTCTAAACAGTAAAATATAACTGAAGTTGTCTAAACAGTAAAATATAACTCAAGTTGTCTAAACAGTAAAATATAACTCAAGTTGTCTAAACAGTAAAATATAACTCGAGTCGTCTAAACCGTAAAATATAACTCGAGTCGTCTAAACAGTAAAATATAACTCGAGTCGTCTAAACAGTAAAATATAACTCGAGTTGTCTAAACAGTAAAATATAACTGAAGTTGTCTAAACAGTAAAATATAACTCAAGTTGTCTAAAATATAACAGTAAAATATAACTCAAGTCGTCTAAACAGTAAAATATAACTCGTCTAAACAGTAAAATATAACGTCTAAACAGTAAAATATAACTCAAGTTGTCTAAACAGTAAAATATAAACAGTAAAATATAACTCAAGTCGTCTAAACAGTAAAATATAACTAAACAGTAAAATATAACTCTAAACAGTAAAATATAACTCGAGTCGTCTAAACAGTTATAACTCGAGTCGTCTAAACAGTAAAATATAACTCAGTTGTCTAAACAGTAAAATATAACTCGTCGTCTAAACAGTAAAATATAACTCGAGTCGTCTAAAACAGTAAAATATAACTTGAGTCGTCTAAACAGTAAAATATAACTCGAGTCGTCTAAACAGTAAAATATAACTCAAGTCGTCTAAACAGTAAAATATAACTCGAGTCGTCTAAACAGTAAAATATAACTCGAGTCGTCTAAACAGTCTAAACAGTAAAATATAACTGAGTTGTCTAAACAGTAAAATATAACTGAAGTTGTCTAAACAGTAAAATATAACTCAAACAGTATAACTTGTCTCTAAACAGTAAAATATAACTCTAAGTCGTCTAAACAGTAAAATATAACTCGAGTCGTCTAAACAAACAGTAAAATATAACTCGAGTCGTCTAAACAGTAAAATATAACTCAAGTCTGTCTAAACAGTAAAATATAACTCAAGTTGTCTAAACAGTAAAATATAACTCGAGTTGTCTAAACAGTAAAATATAACTGAAGTTGTCTAAACAGTAAAATATAACTGAAGTTGTCTAAACAGTAAAATATAACTGAAGTCGTCTAAACAGTAAAATATAACTTGAGTCGTCTAAACAGTAAAATATAACTTGAGTCGTCTAAGCAGTAAAATATAACTCAGTAAAATATAACTTGAGTCGTCTAAACAGTAAAATATAACTCAAGTCGTCTAAACAGTAAAATATAACTCGAGTCGTCTAAACAGTAAAATATAACTCAATTCGTCTAAACAGTAAAATATAACTCAAGTCGTCTAAACAGTAAAATATAACTCGAGTCGTCTAAACAGTAAAATATAACTCGAGTCGTCTAAACAGTAAAATATAACTCGAGTTGTCTAAACAGTAAAATATAACTGAAGTTGTCTAAACAGTAAAATATAACTCAAGTTGTCTAAACAGTAAAATATAACTCAAGTTGTCTAAACAGTAAAATATAACTCTAAACAGTAAAATATAACTCAAGTCGTCTAAACAGTAAAATATAACTCAAGTCGTCTAAACAGTAAAATATAACTCGAGTCGTCTAAACAGTAAAATATAACTCGAGTCGTCTAAACAGTAAAATATAACTCAAGTTGTCTAAACAGTAAAATATAACTCGCGTTGTCTAAACAGTAAAATATAACTCGAGTTGTCTAAACAGTAAAATATAACTCGAGTTGTCTAAATAGTAAAATATAACTCGAGTTGTCTAAACAGTAAAAAATATAACTCGAGTTGTCTAAACAGTAAAATATAACTCGAGTCGTCTAAACAGTAAAATATAACTCGAGTCGTCTAAACAGTAAAATATAACTCTAGTCGTCTAAACAGTAAAATATAACTCGAGTCGTCTAAACAGTAAAATATAACTCAAGTCGTCTAAACAGTAAAATATAACTCGAGTCGTCTAAACAGTAAAATATAACTCGAGTCGTCTAAACAGTAAAATATAACTTGAGTCGTCTAAAGAGTAAAATATAACTCAAGTCGTCTAAACAGTAAAATATAACTCGAGTCGTCTAAACAGTAAAATATAACTCGAGTAGTCTAAACAGTAAAATATAACTCAAGTCGTCTAAACAGTAAAATATAACTCGAGTCGTCTAAACAGTAAAATATAACTCGAGTTGTCTAAACAGTAAAATATAACTGAAGTTGTCTAAACAGTAAAATATAACTCAAGTTGTCTAAACAGTAAAATATAACTTGAGTCGTCTAAACAGTAAAATATAACTTGAGTCGTCTAAACAGTAAAATATAACTCAAGTCGTCTAAACAGTAAAATATAACTCGAGTCGTCTAAACAGTAAAATATAACTCGAGTTGTCTAAACAGTAAAATATAACTGAAGTTGTCTAAACAGTAAAATATAACTCAAGTTGTCTAAACAGTAAAATATAAC
This sequence comes from Periplaneta americana, assembly GCA_025594305.2. NCBI lineage: Eukaryota > Metazoa > Arthropoda > Insecta > Blattodea > Blattidae > Periplaneta > Periplaneta americana. The sequence goes on along the minus strand of JAJSOF020000031.1, from coordinate 107,361,515 downwards.
TCAAGTTGTCTAAACAGTAAAATATAACTCAAGTCGTCTAAACAGTAAAATATAACTCGAGTCGTCTAAACAGTAAAATATAACTCGAGTCGTCTAAACAGTAAAATATAACTCAAGTTGTCTAAACAGTAAAATATAACTCAAGTTGTCTAAACAGTAAAATATAACTAAAATATAACTGAGTTGTCTAAACAGTAAAATATAACTGAAAACAGTTGTCTAAACAGTAAAATATAACTGAAGTTGTCTAAACAGTAAAATATAACTTGAGTCGTCTAAACAGTAAAATATAACTCGAGTCGTCTAAACAGTAAAATATAACTCGAGTCGTCTAAACAGTAAAATATAACTCAAGTCGTCTAAACAGTAAAATATAACTCGAGTCGTCTAAACAGTAAAATATAACTCGAGTCGTCTAAACAGTAAAATATAACTCGAAACAGTAAAATATAACTCAAGTTGTCTAAACAGTAAAATATAACTCAAGTTGTCTAAACAGTAAAATATAACTCGAGTCGTCTAAACAGTAAAATATAACTCTAAACAGAAAATTGTCTAAACAGTAAAATATAACTCGAGTCGTCTAAACAGTAAAATATAACTCGAGTCGTCTAAACAGTAAAATATAACTCGAGTTGTCTAAACAGTAAAATATAACTCGAGTTGTCTAAACAGTAAAATATAACTCGAGTTGTCTAAACAGTAAAATATAACTCAAGTTGTCTAAACAGTAAAATATAACTCAAGTCGTCTAAACAGTAAAATATAACTCAGTCGTCTAAACAGTAAAATATAACTCGAGTCGTCTAAACAGTAAAATATAACTCGAGTCGTCTAAACAGTAAAATATAACTCGAGTCGTCTAAACAGTAAAATATAACTCAAGTTGTCTAAATAGTAAAATATAACTCAAGTTGTCTAAACAGTAAAATATAACTCGAGTTGTCTAAACAGTAAAATATAACTCAAGTTGTCTAAACAGTAAAATATAACTCAAGTTGTCTAAACAGTAAAATATAACTCAAGTTGTCTAAACAGTAAAATATAACTCGAGTCGTCTAAACAGTAAAATATAACTCGAGTCGTCTAAACAGTAAAATATAACTCAAGTCGTCTAAAATATAACAGTAAAATATAACTCGAGTCGTCTAAACAGTAAAATATAACTCGAGTTGTCTAAACAGTAAAATATAACTCCAGTTGTCTAAACAGTAAAATATAACTCTCAGTTGTCTAAACAGTAAAATATAACTCAAACAGTAAAATATAACTCAAGTCTAAACAGTAAAATATAACTAAACGTAGTCGTCTAAACAGTAAAATATAACTCATGTTGTCTAAACAGTAAAATATAACTCAAAACAGTTGTCTAAACAGTAAAATATAACTCAAGTTGTCTAAACAGTAAAATATAACTCAAGTTGTCTAAACAGTAAAATATAACTCAAGTTGTCTAAACAGTAAAATATAACTCGAGTCGTCTAAACAGTAAAATATAACTCAAGTTGTCTAGACAGTAAAATATAACTCAAGTTGTCTAAACAGTAAAATATAACTCGAGTCGTCTAAACAGTAAAATATAACTCAAGTTGTCTAAACAGTAAAATATAACTCGAGTCGTCTAAACAGTAAAATATAACTCAAGTTGTCTAAACAGTAAAATATAACTCGAGTCGTCTAAACAGTAAAATATAACTCAAGTTGTCTAAACAGTAAAATATAACTCAAGTTGTCTAAACAGTAAAATATAACTCAAGTTGTCTAAACAGTAAAATATAACTTGAGTCGTCTAAACAGTAAAATATAACTCGAGTCGTCTTGTAAATATTTCATTTGTTTTTATTGCCTCGAAAGTTACGATTTAGAGAAATTTCAAGACTTTTTCATAGACTGTGAGCGTTTGGCAATAGCACTAAAACAATTTAAAAAGAAATCGTATCAAATGTTTTGCGTAATTGTTTTCATCAAGTTCGCGATTGTGCGATCGCTTCAAATGGTCTAACAAATTCCACCACCCTTAGAGTAAATTCGCCCTCAAAGTTTACAGTGTGCGACTTTATTATTACCTTAAACTAAATTAAAGAATTTCCATGCGACGGATATCCGATTTGGTGCCATTTTATTCCACTCACAACTACAGTCAGTCCGTACGCGCCGGTCGTCCTTGAGCTAACTGTCGCTTCGCTCCGAACCCCCGCATCCCTCCGTATGTCCCCTGTTCCACCTACGGTAGTACCGGAGATCACCTGTGGAGAGCTTTATTCGTAATCTCCGATTCCTCCGCGGTAGTAGTCACTCCGATGAGCAGCACTGGTGAAGAAGCACCTATGGATAGATGTTAAATGTTATGTTTTATTTAACGACGCTCGCAACTGCAGAGGTTATATCAGCGTCGCCGGATGTGCCGGAATTTTGTCCCGCAGTTCTTTTACATGTCAGTAAATCTACTGACATGAGCCTGTCGCATTTAAGCACACTTAAATGCCGTCGAACTGGCCCGGGATCGAACCCGCAACCTTGGGCATAGAAGGCCAGTCTATGGATAGAAGACCACGCCTCTTCCTGCGCTTTTAATACTCGTATTGTTGCATAATGCGCATTCTGTACCCACAGAAAAGAAATCCTCTAGGAAGCAAAGAACTATTACCAAGGGAACTTTACTTAATGACGAACCCTCATATTAACAGATAAATATAACGTTGCAATTACAGCTGTTCTATTCCATCAACGGATCATCTTCGAGGTGAAATATTACTCTGATGGCTATCGAATCTAATGTTCTTGGGTTCAAGTCCATTTGACACAAGCGACTTTTCTGGGAGCAAATTAAACAACTTGAGGTCTCTTTCGGTAGAGGAAGGAGCGCATAACGTGCTACCTGGATCACCAATTTTAATACGAGAAGTAGTTCAAAGGTGCACCGCTAGAGAATATACAGAGTGTTTCCAGTCATCTTCATTGCTCTCATGCCCTCAATCGTCGTCATTAGATTCTTCCATCACAAGCACACCCTTCTTCGCATCTTCTTCAGGGCTCGATTCTGGATCGTTATTTCTTTTTTGTCTAATATATTTTTTCCCTTTCATTCCGCCTTGAAAATAAACACTGAGTAATAAATAACTGATTATAAATTACTAACACTGTTCTACATAGGTTGGATAAAAAGTAATGGCAACACTGCTGTCACGTGACGATGGTGCGTTCGAGAGTTGCCAGCTGTGTGGACATGAACGAGGACTGTTAGATGAGTTAGTGCAGCCAGCGGCGACAGTACTCTGTCAATCTACTGCAGTGTGTAGAACGTTGATTTTCATAGGGATAGTGCGAGCGCCCTAAGACCACGTTTACTGGAGCAACGTTCCTGGATCAAAATTGAAGTGACACGAGGTCGTAGTGCACAAGAATGTTTTCAGGGACTGCGTGAAGCACGTGCCGATGCAGCGTTGCCATATCGCACAGTGGGTTAAAGCGTTCCGGGAAGGCAGGGATGTGAAAGTGATGTTCATTGCGGCATATGACATTGATGGGGTAATACTGCACCACGCTGTACCTCCAAGGCAGACGGAAAACGCGGACTACTGGAACATCCTCCGTACACACCCGATATGATCCATGCGATTACGATCTTTTCACCAAAGTGAAAGAACCACTGCGAGGGATCCGGTATAATACCAGAGATGAACTTATCCGTGTTTTAGGGCGGTCAATACGGAATATCAACAAAGATGGACGCGCTGATGGCGTACGACGCCTTCCAAACATTTGACAAAAGGTAATAAATAAGGGCGGGGGACTATATAGAAGGTACGTAAATGTTGTGCCCTCTGAATAAAGCCATGTTAGAAATATCGAACTGTTGCCATTACTTTTTATCCAACCTTAGTAAATAAGTCATTGAAATTGCCCCGTGAAAGACTATTCAAATTTCCCCGCTCGTCGACAAAATAGAATATAGTGCGATTCATACACATATTTTATCCTACGTTGATCTGTTTATTCCAAGGATCTTTCCATTCCTCTCATGCCTGCTTTGGCCACTGAAGGTATTTTCCTCTATTGTTTTCTGTGAGCTGGCGTTTAGTTCCACTTTCAAGCGCTAGAGGTTAGTGTAATCGAGCATAGGCTAAGATAATAATTGAGTATAGAGTTGAGACACAGGATCCAAACATCGTCTACCTTATTGCATAATCCAGTAACGCTTTGCTTCAAATAAATTCAATTTAACAGCTTTTCCTTATTTCTCAGTGACAAACTAGTTGTAATAATATTTTTTTAATATTACATCTATACTAATAATTAATCTGCAGCCGAAATTTTTCTCGTAATTTTCGATTTTCCAAAAATAATTGGTCCTAACATATATAATTAATCACCCTGAAACCGAAAATCGCTCTTTTGAAATTTTTGTTTGTATGTCTGTCTGTCTGTCTGTATGTATGTTTGTTACCTTTTCACGCGATAATGGCTGAACGGATTTCGATGAAAATTGGAATATAAATTAAGTTCGTTGTAACTTAGATTTTAGGCTATATGGCATTCAAAATACATTATTTAAAAGGGGGTTATAAGGGGCCTGAATTAAATAAATCAAAATATCTCACTTATTATTGATTTTTGTGACAAATGTCACATAACAAAAGTTTCTTTAAAAATAATTTGGGATAAGTTTTATTCCTTGAAAAATTTTGATAGGACTGATATTTCATGAGATAAATGAGTTTTAAAATTAAAATAACTGCCATCTAAGGCCGTGTAATGAATTAAAAAACAAATGACTTCGTCTATAAGGGGCCTTGGACAGCAACAATCGAAAGCTATGAAAGATTGTCTACAGATAATGTTTCTGTGTTTGTATGAAGTAATATCGAAAGGTAAATTAACCGATTTGTATAATTAATTATTAATTCACCATTGGAAAGTGTAGTTTCTCTAGATGGACATAATGCTATAATGTTATTACAGTAACTTCTGAGTGAATCGAGGACAGGTAAGATTAAAATAGCTTCTTATGCACAGAAAACTTGATAGGCTATTCTGTACATTCGTTTCTTGTATTTCCTAAAATAATTTTTATGACCAAATGAGTGGTCTCTGGATCAAAATTATCGCATTTTAATTATGCAAATACAATTTAAATTAAGTAACATAATAAACGATTTATCCTTATATCAAACACGAATGTTCCCTGGATCAAATGTCCTATTTTAATTATGTAATTACTTTATATTTATTTCTAACTGGTGCAGCGGAGCGCACGGGTACGGCTAGTATATAATAAATGTATTATAATAGTACATTATGCAACGAGCCTATAATGGTAGTAATTAAGACGCGAGTATGTTTGTTTATGAAACGAGCGCAAGCGAGTTTCATAATTTTCATACGAGTGTCTTAATTACCATTATAGGCAAGTTTCATACTACTTTTTATGCTCGACCATATTTCTAACTTGAAATTATTCAGAAGTATTCATGTTATGGTTATGTAAGTGAGGAGCGGAACTGACCTTCTAAATTGTGAGATATGCGCAGACGCGAAAGTATTGATTTTTTCCGAGGAACGAATGTCATTGACCTCGATATAATCTAGAGAATAACATGAACATTAGACTTGATATAACCTGGAAATTGATTTAGAATTGAAAACGAGATGACAAATTGAATTTATTTGTATATTATTTACAATTAACGCTAATTATTATAGTAACAGAAAATAACCTTCTGCGACAGTATTGGATTTCCAGCCTCCGTGACTTTTCGCTAATTGTCTTTCGATTGCATATCCGAGAATAATCGATACTTGCGATTTTATAATGGTACAATGGTGATTTCTCATTGGATGAACAACTGAATTATAATGAACAGGTGTACTTTAATGAGGTGCATTAAAGGGCTACTACCAGGTGTATAATTACTACATTTCGGCATGGTCGAGGATAAAATAATATAATACATTATAAAATTATGTATCAAATTCGTTTAATAAATAAATTTGTATACAATATAATATAGGTATATGGTTTTACTTCTCATAAGAGTTTTGTTTTTCCATTTTCAAGGCTATCAAATCATTAGATATTTTAATTGTTGTTGGGGTCAACGTCTCAACTCTCATTATAAAGGAACTCTAGAGTCTAGACATTACAATCAATGACGGATTTATTATTTCATCGGTCCAATTTATTTTATTTGAATACATAATGTACCTAGATGTATTAATTATATGTGTTATATTTCCGCTGTGTCGACTGCTAGCTGGTGTGATGTCAGCGCCAACTCCTGGGAGAAAGCAGAATCTCACGCTCAAACTGGTTTGAAGGTAATTGAATATGGTATAATTTTATCTATACGCTGACGGCATTTGCTTCGGATTCGAGTAGCCTACTGTATTGTATATTATATATATTATATGTTATATATTCTTAGCGCGGACCGCCACGAAAACATGCGAAGATATGATGTGAAAATATGGAAAGAATAAATAAATCCATGAAGAATTTAACACCGAAAAACACTAAAAGAAATAAAAGAGGGTAAATGTAAGAATTGCTGTGTTAAGTCAGCGTACAGCGAAAGTGGAATATCTCGTAATAGCCGAGATCATGCGAGAGTGGGTGCTGGTGGGAGAGAAAAAAAAGCTGATTATCATTTGAGGTAAAAGAAAGAGAGAGAGGCAAGTGGTGATTGTAGATGAGAAGTGAGCAATTCGTACACAAAGTTCTACCCAAAATGAGTTCACAATAAAAATTAATATTTTCAAATTTAAATTAAATCTACCGGTATCTCTCAATAGTGTTATGATATTATAACCTCAAATGTTTACCCACGAATTTCATATTTGCAGGAGGCTGGTACAGATGTTTCATTTCATCTCTGCCGGTGAGTGACCGTTAAATTTCAAGTGGCTTATCTTAGTTGTGGACGTCAAAGTATTAAAAAGCATCACAACCTTTTGACGTCTCTCTTCCTCCTCTTCGCAAAATGTGACGTTGCACAGAGATAAAATAAAAGATCTGTGTATTTATAATTTACATTTTCTCAGGAAAAATATTTCGATGCACTCATGCAGTAGAATCCAGTTTTTCGCATAGGAATTGTTGTTTAGTCAACTGCCCGAAGAGAAGTTTGCACCTCAAAAGCAACACTGAGGCAATTAAGCCAGGAGATAATGGGGTAGAGTGGCCAGTTCCTTTCCCCCTCCATTGTATACAACGCCGACTAGTTACATATTACATTAATCAGACTTCAGATGCATACAAACAATTATTCTTCCTCTGACACATATCGTCAAGTGAGATGTACTGCCTGATAATAGATGTACAGTCTTAGAAAAAAGTTTTGTAGCACAGATACAGTCCCAGAAAGAAGGCAGTGCGCATGATCAGAGGACGAGAGACCTGGTTCACAAGAGAAGGACTAGTTGAGGTATTAAAATTAGTTTTGTTTCGTTGTATTTCTGATCATGCCCTGGGGCTTATAAAGTAGCCTATCTGTGCGAAAAACTTTTTTCTAAGACTGTACATATCAGACAGAACCTCAATCAGAGGTAGCATAGGAATTATCTAGCCGAATTTCACACGTGGAAAATAGTTTTCACAGGTAATGTAACTTCGCTCATAAAGTCATGTTTCTTATCATGATAATTATTTCTAAACCTGCGGTGTCGAAATAATTGCCAGAACAATAATTACTATTCTCTAAGCTCAATTATATTATCGGAAACTTCGGAAAACTATCAGCACTTGTTTTTTTTCTAGTTTTTTTAGTTGGTTATTTAACGACGCTCTATCAACTACGAGGTTATTTAGCGTCGATGAGATTGGTGATAGCTATATTGTATTTGGCGAGATGAGGCCGAGGATTGGCCATAGATTACCTGACATTCACCTTACTGTTGGGGAAAACCTCGGAAAAAAACCCAACCAGGTAATCAGCCCAAGCGGGGATCGAACCCGCGCCCGAGCGCAACTTCAGACCGGCAAGCAAGCGCCTTAACCGACTGAGCCACGCCGATGGCTATCAGCACTTGTAGCATTACTGTTGATAGTCAATTTTTTTGGGCAAATAAATTAGAATAATAAGATAAATTTCTTGTCGTTACCTTTTCTGTAACAGGTCGTTTGGCTATAGCTTATAAACTAGATACCGGTCCTACTTTTGTTGATATAAATAATAGAGAAAAAATATGTTTTATTTCACAAACATGGACACTGGTGTTCAAAGAAATCTTACCTCCAATTTTGTGATCGTGTAAGTGAACTTTCTCACCATGGGATAATTCAGAATCAAAGAGATATCAAATTGACAAAGTTTGAAAGAGTTCTGCTCGTTCTCAATAGACGACACTATTATTGGGACGAGTAAAAAAGTATTTTGGAAAATGTTTATGTAGATTAAGCATAAATTATTCTGATAATTGACAATATCAGCGGTTTACCGATTTTTTTACAATCATTGGATGGGAATGAAATTTTGAATTTTACAATGCAGGTATATTTATGTACTATTGGCGACACTGACAGCTATCTTCGCCATATATTCATACAGACGTGGACAAATTATTAACAAAATTGACGATTTTTATGATAATTCCGTTTCCAAAATTTGATTTTTCAATTTAGACTACAGTTGACAATTTTGCATATTTCTATCATTACAATAGACAGAAATATGCAAAAATATCAACTGTAGTTTAAATTGAAGAGTTAATTTTTTTAAAAGTATATAATAAAAATCTTCAATTTTGTTAATAATTTGTAAATTAGCAAAAATATCAACTACAGTCTAAAATGAAGAGTCAAATTTTGTAAAACTATAAAATAAAAATCTTCAGTTTTGCTAATAATTTGGAAATATCCAAAATGTCAACTGTATTCCAAATTGAAGAATCGAATTTCGTAAAAATATATATTAAAAACCTTCAGTTTTGCTAATAACTTGTAAATATGCAAAAATATCAAATGTAGTCCAAATTGAAGAGTTGAATTGTATAAAAATATACAGTACAAATCTTCAGTTTTGCTAATAACTTGTAAATATGCAAAAATATCAAATGTAGTCTAAATTGAAGAGTTGAATTGTATAAAAATATACAGTACAAATCTTCAGTTTTGCTAATAACTTGTAAATATGCAAAAATATCAAATGTAGTCCAAATTGAAGAGTTGAATTGTATAAAAATATACAGTACAAATCTTCAGTTTTGCTAATAACTTGTAAATATGCAAAAATATCAAATGTAGTCCAAATTGAAGAGTTGAATTGTATAAAAATATACAGTACAAATCTTCAATTTTGCTAATAATTTGTAAATATGCAAAAATATCAAATGTAGTCCAAATTGAAGAGTTGAATTGTATAAAAATATACAGTACAAATCTTCAATTTTGCTAATAATTTGTAAATATGCAAAAATATCAAATGTAGTCCAAATTGAAGAGTTGAATTGTATAAAAATATACAGTACAAATCTTCAATTTTGCTAATAATTTGGAAATACGCAAAAATGTCAAATGTAGCCTAAATTGAAGAATCATATTTTGTAAAAATATATATAAAAATCTTCAATTTTGCTAATAATTTGTCCACGTCTGTAGAAGTAATAACTAAAGAAGGCACACTTACACAAACAAATTATCGATCACATTCACATGTAGTTAAGATCTTATACTTTAAACGTAAAAATACACACATGGAGGTCTTGAGAAGTAACATACAAAATATTCGGATATTTTTACATCTCTAAATTTAACATTTACAACGAAGTAGCAGCAGTAGTTGTGCATACAGAAGAAACTGTGAGTAAAACAGAGCAATGGCGAGAGAGAAGTGAAACAAGGTAGCATAATTCACATCTTACTTGCTGTCAGTGTACGAAAAAGCCCCAGCGTGTGCAGAGAGAGTGGAATATGATACACATCATTAGTGACACAGACCAAAAACAGACGAGCATCAAGCTGCGAAAAGAGACAGAGAGACAGATAGATGAGTGGCGGGTTGCAGAGCAGCTCTCTCGCTGGCTGACCTGTGGAGTACACTAAGGGTCATTCAGTAATAATTGTGTAGCTAACAGGGTATGCAAATAAGGAGGTTTGTAAACAATCCTCGTAGTTTATTTTTAAAACCGACGGTGTGTGCGCTGCATGGAAAGGATGAGGCGGGTAACTTGGGCCAGGGTACGCGACCAGAAGCCGCATGGAGAGCTTACTGGTGATTCTGCCAAGAGGTAAACTTGTGGTGTGAGAAGGGAAATTTAAAGTCTGACCAAATTGTTTCTTTGTTTCCTCCCTTGCTTTGTTAGACTGGTGTTTCGCTATCGAAATTATTCGAGAAAGATTGTGATAAAATAGTTTATTAAAGATCTGTGATAAACGATAAGATTTTGAGTAGGCTGTATTACACCATATAAAATATTCTATCGAACATCTGTGATGAAAGGTAGGATTTTGAGTATATTACACTATATAAAATATTTTATGAAACATCTGTGATAAAAGGTACGATTTTGAGTAGGCTATATTACACTATATAACATATTTAGTTAAAGATCTGTGATAAAAGTTAGGATTTTAAATATATTACACTATATAAAATATTTTATCAAACATCTGTGATAAAAGGTACGATTTTGAGTAGGCTATATTACACTATATAACATATTTAGTTAAAGATCTGTGATAAAAGTTAGGATTTTAAGTATATTACACTATATAAAATATTTTATGAAACATCTGTGATAAAAGGTACGATTTTGAGTAGGCTATATTGCACTATATAACATATTTAGTTAAAGATCTGTGATAAAAGTTAGGATTTTAAGTATATTACACTATATAAAATATTTTATGAAACATCTGTGATAAAAGGTACGATTTTGAGTAGGCTATATTACACTATATAACATATTTAGTTAAAGATCTGTGATAAAGAAAGTTAGGATTTTAAGTATATTACACTGTATAAAATATTTTATGAAATATCTGTGATAAAAGGTACGATTTTGAGTAGGCTATATTACACTATATAACATATTTAGTTAAAGATCTGTGATAAAAGTTAGGATTTTAAGTATATTACACTATATAAAATATTTTATGAAACATCTGTGATAAAAGGTACGATTTTGAGTAGGCTATATTATACTATATAAAATATTCTATCGATCATCTGTGATGAAAGGTAGGATTTTGAGTAGGCTATATTACACTATATAACATATTTAGTTAAAGATCTGTGATAAAAGATAAGATTTTGAGTAGGCTATATTACACTATATAAAATATTCTATAAAACATCTGTGATGAAAGATAAGATTTTGAGTATATTACACTATATAAAATATTTTATCAAACATCTGTGATAAAAGGTAGGATTTTGAGTATATTACCCTATATTAAATATTTTATCAAACATCTGTGATAAAAGGTAGGATTTTGAATATATTACCCTATATAAAATATTTTATCAAACATCTGTGATAAAAGGTAGGATTTTGAGTATATTACCCTATATAAAATATTTTATCAAACATCTGTGATAAAAGGTAGGAATTTGAGTATATTACCATATATAAAATATTTCATCAAACATCTGTGATAAAAGGTAGGATTTTGAGTATATTACACTATATAAAATATTTTATCAAACATCTGTGATAAAATGTAGCATTTTGAGTATATTACACTATATAAAATATTTTATCAAACTTCTGTGATAAAAGGTAGGATTTTGAGTATATTACACTATATAAAATATTTTATCAAACATCTGTGATAAAAGGTAGGATTTTGAGTATATTACACTATATAAAATATTTTATCAAATATCTGTGATAAAAGGTAGGATTCTGAGTATATTACACTCACTATATATAATATTTTATCAAACATCTGTGATAAAATTTAGCATTTTGAGTATATTACACTATATAAAATATTTTATCACACATCTGTGATAAAAGGTAGGATATTGAATATATTACACTATATAAAATATTTTATCAAAGAACTGTGAAACTCAGAAAATAGAGACTACGTACTACGAAAAGAAACGGTTGAGTTCCATTTCCAACAAAACACGATTCTCATTTGTTGCGCCTTTGAAACTCACACAAACAAAATCTCGATTGATCGAACAGGGCTGCCAATTCCGCTTAATTATCTTCGTTAATCGTGTGTTGCTATGACTATGTAATGGAAAACACAAACAGCTGAATGTGATTACATTACAGAACTAGCATGACAGATGCCAGATAGTTAAACTATAGAGCACAGGTTTAAATGACTGTGGACCCGGGTTAGTATTCCGATAATGACGGAGCTGTATTTGTAGTAGCAAAAGCGAAGGTTCCTGAGTTTGTTTCAGGGTTCTCCCGTTTTCCTCCTTCATTACGCAGTAAGTTTTTATTTCAGTATAATGTGAATTTCTAAGGCGGAACTGATGAGAATGTGTTTGGGGGCAATCCACCCAGAACAATTCCAGTCAACTACGAGATTATTTAGCGTCGATGAGATTAGTGATAGTGAGATGATATTTGGCGAGATGAGGCCGAGGATTCGCCATAGATTACCTGGCATTCATATTACGGTTGGGGAAAACCTCGGAAAAAACCCATCCAGGTAATCAGCCCAAGCGGGAATCGAACCCGCGCCCGAGCGCAACTTCAGACCGGCAGACAAGCGCCTTTACCGACTGAGCCACGCCGGTGGCTGGCCCACTTCATACTTAAGGTGATATTTTATTAATGTTTTTTTAGTAGGTTATTTTACGACGCTTTATCAACATCTTAGGTTATTTAGCGTCTGAATGAGATGAAGGTGATAATGCCGGTGAAATGAGTCCGGGGTCCAGCACCGAAAGTTACCCAGCATTTCCTCATATAGGGTTGAGGGAAAACCCCGGAAAAAAGCTCAACCAGGTAACTTGCTCCGACCGGGAACCGAACCCGGGCCACCTGGTTTCGCGGCCAGACGAGCTGACCGTTACTCCACAGGTGTGAACATTAATAATGTTCGAACTTAATACAATATCGCATCAAAATAGTCCCAACTGTCTATATGAAAAGAGCGATATAAAATTTTGGTATCCATATTACAAGACTTGAGCCTATAGTCTACCCCGATTTTTTTAAACGTCGCAACAATCAATGCTGCGAAGTTGCAGTCTTTATATTGAGGTCGGGAGAGTAATTTTCAACACCTGTAATACTTTGTTAGAACGTATTCCTTGCAATTTAAATAAAGGAAAAAACTGAGAAAGGTTTGTAGCAAAATCATTGTGCAATCAATTCCGAACATGGATTCTCACGACACATTGTTCCTCCTGACCTAAGCACTAGAAGTTTGTAACATACTTACTTACTTACTGGCTTCTAAGGAACCTGCAGGTTCATTGCCGCCCTCACATAAGCCCGCCATTGGTCCCTATCCTGAGCAAGATTAATCCAGTCTCTATCATCATATCCCACCTCCTCAAATCCATTTTAATATTATCTTCCCATCTACGTCTCGGCCTCCCCAAAGGTCTTTTTCCCTCTGGCCTCCCAACTAACACTCTATATGCATTTCTGGATTCGCCCATACGTGCTACATGTCCTGCCCATCTCAAACGTCTGGATTTAATGTTCGTAATTATGTCAGGTGAAGAATACAATGCGTGCAGTTCTGTGTTGTGTAACTTTCTCCATTCTCCTGTAACTTCATCCCTCTTAGCCCCAAATATTTTCCTAAGAACCTTATTCTCAAACACCCTTAACTTATGTTCCTGTCTCAAAGTGAGAGTCCAAGTTTCACAACCATACAGAACAACCGGTAATATAACTGTTTTATAAATTCTAACTTTCAGATTTTTTGACAGCAGACTGGATGATAAAAGCTTCTCAACCGAATAATAACAGGCATTTCCCATATTTATTCTGTGTTTAATTTCCTCCCGAGTATCATTTATATTTGTTACTGTTGCTCCAAGATATTTGAACTTCTCCACCTCTTCAAAAGATAAATTTCCAATTTCTATATTTCCATTTCGTACAATATTCTCGTCACGAGACATAATCATATACTTTGTATTTTCGGGATTTACTTCCAAACCTATCTCTTTACTTGCTTCCAGTAAAATTCCCGTGTTTTCCCTAATCGTTTGTGGATTTTCTCCTAATATATTCACGTCATCCGCATAGACAAGCAGCTGATGTAACCCGTTCAATTCCAAACCCTCTCTGTTATCCTGGACTTTCCTAATGCCATACTCTAGAGCAAAGTTAAAAAGTAAAGGTGATAGTGCATCTCCTTGCTTTTACCCACGGTGAATTGGGAACGCATCTGACAAAAACTGACCTATACGAACTCTGCTGTACGTTTCACTGAGACACATTTTAATTAATCGAACTAGTTTCTTGGGAATACCAAATTCAATAAGAATATCATATAAAACTTCTCTCTTAACCGAGTCATATGCCTTTTTGAAATCTATGAATAACTGATGCACGCATAGCAACGCAAACATCCTGTACATGGCAATTCATTTACTAACATTAACTTCACTCCTTTAGTTCCGTATCAGTCATCAGATTATTATAATATTATTAATTGAATCACCCTGTATACTTAAAAGGGGAATATGACTCGACGGTTATTTAAAGAGAAAAGAAGGGGAGTAGAGGATTCTTAATGTATTTTTTTAACATTACATCCAACTCGTGATTACACCCATGGGCACTAACGCTTTTATCTTCAAATTAACCTCGTTCCATAAAATATGTGCTACCTTCGTACAAATTAAAGAATGCATATAAAGTTTTACAGCCGGATGAGAGAGGCAAGCAACAGAATTAACAGCCTGCCTGTTAACAAAAACGCAGCAGAGAGCCATGGCAACCGGAGTAAAACTCGCATAACGGTCTTCTTTTGTTTTTACAATCATGAGATATGTCGTTGTTTTATCGATTTCAGTCGATCTGCATTAACTAGTTGTGACTAGATGCGCATTCCACATCCAAAGTGTGGTAAACTGGGCTGCAAAATAAATGCCGATACGAAATTATATCCTTTTCCGAGGATTTTAGCAGACATGGCGAGGTGGAAAGCTATTTTCCTGAGATTAGTTTTTTTAAAAAACATGTAAATACGACTTTTATAACATGTTCACGTTATTATTTAATATGAATTGATTTTAAATTATTCATATACATTTATTTCACAACATTAACAAGAATAAATACTACACGAAAATAGTGAAACTGCAGTTTATATGGTATTCCAAGGCCTTCTTTATTATCCATGGATGCTGTCATTGTTACAATCGATATATACGGCCAGTTACGTTTCATATTATATTAACAAAAAAGTATCAATTTTATTATAAATATAACATTTCAGATAGGATACTGAAAACTGAATCCAATTGAAACATTTAACTACACAATATTTCTCCTCTGCATGGAATAAAAACTCGTCCTCGTAACACGAAATATTTCAAATCGATAGCTACTTCGACTCGGCATTTCTTTCACAGCCCCTGTAACACGGTTAGCCTACACCATTTTCTGTTGTCAAAAAGGGAAATGAGAATAGCCTTCAGTGCAACAATGAATATATTCATTTATGTATTGTATTCCATAAAATATGTTAAGGATTGTAAATACAGAGAACAAATAAAGAATAATTAAACGAATATCGAAAAATTAAACACAAAATATGTATAAAAGGAAGAAAAGAAGTAAAAAAATGCTAATAGAATAAAGATAGAGAAAGAAATGAAGCAATAATAAAAGAGAGTGACAGAAAAGTTCACTGATAGAAAAAAAAAAAAAGAAATTCATTAAATGAACGAAACGGACGGAAAAAAAGAAAGAAAAGGATACACAATCAATCCCTGTGGTGGATGAGTGGTCAGACCTTCACCGTGCCACGCTGGCGGTCCGAGTTTGTGTCCGAGCTTCGGTCAAGTCTGGAATCTTTCATTGCCTATTTTTACTACGTCATACTACTTTTACTAAGTCATACTACTTTTGACCAATAAAACGGTACGGAATGACGTGTTTCAAGCAATCATGGCTGCTTATCGCACAATTTTTATCACCTTCCTAGCATTTGTTTGTTTCCCAACAGTGTACTTTCAATAACTGTACCTTTTAAAATTATTCATGCTTATTTCATCATCCTTAATTAAAACTTTTCTATCATTTATCTTGTTTATATTATTTAGGTTATGTTATAGCTTCTGCTGTATGAGATTATGGGTAGTCACGTATCAGAGATTGTTTAATATATGTTGATATTTGTCCTCAGATCACGAAATAGATACTCGCTCACAACACCATATCACACTCTCCATTCCTAAACACAGAACATCCTTCTACTCTTCATCTTTCACCGTCTCTGCAGCTCATCTCTGCACAACATGTCAGAGACTGTAGGACATTGTCTAGTTTCAAAAATAAATTAAAATTGCACTTTTTCAATTCAGATTCCTTTCAATTATAAGCCCTTTTCTCTGCAATAGTTTCGTAAAAAATATAGGCTATATATTTATTTTCCTTCCTTTGCCCTTTTTGTTCTCTTTATCAGCTGATGAATTTATTATCATAGCCTTTTATTGTGAATTTTATTTAATTTTCTTACTTTTTTCTTTTTTATTATTATTTTATTACATTCCATTTTGTTATATTCTTCCTTACGTTTTCCATATTAACCATTTGTACTAAATGAGTTGCTTTTACTATATTCCAATGTATTTTACTTTCTTTTTCTATAATGGTATTATTTTCATGTTGTTTAGTGTCGATTTTATTATGCTATTATTATTATTTTTTTTTTTTGTAATATGTTAGTATTCTGATCTTTAATTTTTGTTAAATTTTCACTGCTTGTATACTTTGTGACCTGGTAGAGTGTAAGAGAAGGCCCTATGGCCTTAACTCTACCAGTATAAATAAAGAATTATTATTATTATTATTATTATTATTATTATTATTATTATTATTATTGAAGTGGAATGCAACTGTTTTAATAAAAATGAAACTGAATCAACAAAGCCTTCTTGACTAGTAATCGTCCATAGAGTTCAATGAAGATTCCATAGTTGGCACAACTGATAACAAGAGAACAGCTCATCACAACACACTACTGCCATCTAGCGGAATATTTGTAATGATGAGATGATACAATAATACATTTTAAAGACAGTTTAGTAAGTCAATTAATATTTTATTGTATTAGAGTACTTTATTTCTTCTAATCTTTATATACTTTCTTCTAATCGTGTAACAGTCAATTAAATCCCACTTGAGTTTTGTTTTTCTCTAGATAAATCAAAACCTCTAGTGAGATTACTGTAGAAAAATCCATAGTGACACTCGTGACGGACAAGATCGCAGTTGGGGTTTTTGTTAGAGTTCTCCCGTTTTTCTCCATATTAGGCATCTACATTATTTCGTAAACATTTTTCCATTTAGTCATCAATCTGATGATACTGTTTTACTTTTTAGTGGAAAAACTTGGAGTGAGGCTTATTATAATGAAAATTGCGGCTTAAAATTAATAAAAAATGGTTCGATTTAAATTCACTTGTAATTAATGAAGATAAAACAATAGCTATCCCATTTTCTTTAAATAATAAAGGTAATAAACCAATTTCATCTATACTACAAATTAAAATGCATAATTCTGATTTTTCCGATATAAATTGCAATTGTTCAGTTATTAATGAAGTTAATGAGGTTAAATACTTAGGTATAATTATTGATAATCATTTAAAATGGAACAATCATATTCATTATATTTGTAATAAATTACGTAGAACATTATGTTACTTTGTTATTCTAAGAAATATTTTGTTAATTAACTGTTTACGTGTAATTTATTTAGCATTATTTCAATCTATATTTATGTATGATATTATAGGTTGGGGTGGAACTTATAAATCCAACCTTTATCCGTTAATTTTACTACAGAAAAAAGATTAAAAATTGTTTAAAAAAGCAGAAAGATTACCCAACTGAATTGTTGTTTAAACATTTAAAAGTTTTCAACATTAAACAAATGTATTATTTTATTTTATTAAAATATTTTCATAGAAATTTTAATAACTTTGAAAGGTATATACATAAATATAGAACTAAAAATATGAATTCTCTGCGTTTGTGTGAACCAAAATGTGAAACCAATGCAGCTTTTTATCATAGCATGAGTCAAGGTCCCAGATTATTAAACAAATTTTATTCCAATAATATTTCAACCACGAATTCTCTCCAAATTAATACAAAAATAAAAAATAATGTAATGGATTTATAGTTTGGGTTTAAACATATTAAACACTATTTAATCTGTATTCACTCTCAATTTTAATTTTATTTTCGTCTGTATTGGAATCCCCTCCTGAGCACGAGTCTTACTCATTCAGGAGTGGGCTAGTTTATCTTTCATTGTATCAATTAATTTCTATTCATTTCAAACCTACTAGCAATAAATATAAATAAATAAAATAAATATGCTAATTTTACTAACTGAACTCTTCAAATTTCACGATACTAAGAATAGTTTCTATAGCATTTCCCGAAAGCCACACGGTGGGGCTGGCCTAGGGACGAGTGGGGTTGCCTGCTCGAAATCTGAGTACGCAACGAACCTTAGTGTAGTCAACCGGTGTGGGTTTGGGAATGCGCCTAGCTTGAGGGTTAGCGCGATATATCGTTAAAGGGCTTAGTGCCCCGCTTCCGAATTTTATTTCACCACATTCCAAACAGGTCTAGCTTTAAATGCGTTGCGCTTTTGTCACTTCCACAAACACTCGCAGGTCAAAACGATCAATTCCAGCGCTGTTTCAGTTGGCAACACAATCGCAATCATCTTTATCTGCCATATCATTTGCTACTGCAGGCTTTTTATTAACACCCAGAGGAGGACGCGTTCATTACGCACAAGTGCGCTGATAGAAGGGCCAACATCTGCTTTCCCCTGAAAACTGATAAACAAATGAAGTTCGTGGCGCCAGCGTACAGCAGGGCATTCAATTACAGAACAATGTGTGCAATCAGAGGCATTTTACATACACTACTAGTAAGTCCCGGGGGCAGCCTAGGTGTGCAGGGGCGGCCAAAACATTTCGTAAGCATTATTTGACAAATCCAAGCGTCAAGACACTTGGATTATATTCCCGACTGAAAGATTGATATTTACCTCTTTCGCCATGCCTGTGGTTTACCTGGTCTATAACCATGCGTCCTGGGTTCGATGTCCGGCCTGGTAGTAATGGAATTTGTTGTGGAAAAAACAGACTTGCAGAGGGTTTGTCCTCGTGGTATTCTCATTCCTCTCTGTCATTGCTCCGACACTCTATTCCAGAGTTCCCAAGGGAGGGGACGCCACTCAAGTGGGGGGGATACGTATATATTTATATTTTTTTGGGGGAGAAAGACAAAATATTCCCAAACTTTTTTGACACGAAGAAGAATATTGTTAAATCACATATTACTGAAATAGTAATTATTCTGCCCATGGGCAGATCTTTCACTGCAAATCCAGCATTCTACAGTCTTCTTCTGCCTCGAACTCTTCTCCCGTTCACCATTCCTTCCAGTGCATCCTTCAGTAGGCAGTTTCTTCTCAACCAGTGACCCAACCAATTCCTTTTCCTCTTCCTGATCAGTTTCAGCATCATTCTTTCTTCACCCACTCTTTCCAACTCAGCTTCGTTTCTTATTCTGTCTGTCCATTTCACTCCACACAAACCACTTCACTAGTCTCTTCCTTAGTTCTTTTTCCAGAGGTCCGCAGAAGATGCTCCTTTTTCTATTAAAAGCTTCCTTTGCCATTGCTATCCTCCTTTTGACTTCCTGGCAGCAGCTCATGTTACTGCTTATAGTACACCCCAAGTATTTGAAGCTGTCCACTTGCTATACTGCCTCATTTAGAATTCGCAAGTTTACCTTCTTTACCATGGTCTTCGTCTTATTTGCATTTATCTTCATCCCATACTGCTCACAGCTGTCATTTAGCTCCAGTAGCATATCCCTTAGTATCGTCTCTTCTTCTGCTAACAACGCCATATCATCAGCAAATCTTATACACGTTATTCGTCTTCCTCCTACTATCACTCCTCCCATGTAACATGAGGAACAATATGGCATAAAAATATTTTTGTTTACTTTTTAAGAATTCAAAATTAAATATAATAGGCAGTAAACATGAAAACATTCATAGCACGTAATTCAACCAGTATACTGCAATAGGTAGTAGTATTTAGTAGTAGTATTTATTTATTTAACCTGGTAGAGATAAAGCCGTCAGGCCTTCTCTGCCCCTCTACCAGGGTGTCTGTAGTGTGATGGTAAAGTCAAAGACCGTGGTGTAATTGAACCTAGGTTCGTACCTGAGATCAGCTAATTTTTCTTTCTCTCTTTGTTAATTTATTTACATTATTTTAAACCTGTTATTTTATTTTAACACGAAATAAAAGAGAATTTACTTACTTACTTACTGGCTTTTAAGGAACTCGGAGGTTCATTGCCGCCCTCACATAAGCCCGCCATTGGTCCCTATCCTGAGCAAGATTAATCCAGTCTCTACCATCATATCCTACCTCCCTCAAATCCATTTTAATATTATCCTCCCATATACGTCTCGGTCTCCCCAAAGGTCTTTTACCCTCCGGCCTCCCCACTAAGACTCTATATGCATTTCTGGATTCGCCCATACGTGCTACATGCCCTGCCCATCTCAAACGTCTGGATTTAATGTTCCTAATTATGTCAGGTGAAGAATACAATGCGTGCAGTTCTGTGTTGTGTAACTTTCTCCATTCTCCTGTAACTTCATCCCTCTTAGCCCCAAATATTTTCCTAAGAACCTTATTCTCAAACACCCTTAACCTATGTCCCTCTCTCAAAGTGAGAGTCCAAGTTTCACAACCATAAAGAACAACCGGTAATGTAACTGTTTTATAAATTCTAACTTTCAGATTTTTGACAGAAGCCTAGATAACAAGAGCTTCTCAACCGAATAATAATAGGCATTTCCCATATTTATTACTGTTGCTCCAAGATATTTGAATTTTTCCACCTCTTCAAAAGATATATTTTAAATTTTTATATTTCCATTTCGTACAATATTCTGGTCACGAGACATAATCATATACTTAGTCTTTTCAGGATTTACTTCCAACCCTATCGGTTTACTTGCGTCAACTAGAATTTCCGCGTTTTCCCTAATAGAGAATTTACTACATAATTTATTATTATTATTATTATTATTATTATTATTATTACTATTATTATTATTATCGTCATTCTATATTATTCTGTCGTATGTGACGGTCGCCCGTCGTCCGTTAGCAGCGCCACGAGCGCGAGGCAGAAAGCGTTACTCCGGAGTGATATACAGTACATATTCATTGCACATTACTAGGCCCAACTCTCGTATATTTGGTTACCTAGGAGATTTAGTTCACAGCGAGTCATAAATACATCTTACGTGTGTACACAAGCATGAATGTAACTTTAAACTACTCTGCATATAATATCACGGTTTGTGCATGCAAATCCATGTAACCCGGTCCATTTAGCAACCAGGCAGTTCAAGAGATGAACACGCCCCGCTGATTACTACCCCAGAGGGCGTACTGCTACTCATGCAAGAATGCAGCCCTCAGAAATCAATTTGGACCACTCAGTGAGGAACCAGCCGGGTGCAGAAGAGAGGTGGTACTTCTTACGTTCTCATGTAGGGATAGGCTGCGAAATCTGAGTGCGGTAGACTGACTTTTTTGTTACTTTGTCATACATCATATTGCACAGGAAACCTAATAGCAATGCTTAAATCACTGTAATGAATTATTATTATTATTATTATTATTATTATTATTATTATTATTATTATTATTATTATTATTATTATTAATACCTATTGATCAGATATTTTGTATTCGACAGATAATGGAGAAAAATGGGGGTATAAGGGTACAGTAAGTCAGTTATTCATATATTTCAAAAAGCCATATGATTCGGTTAAGAGAGAAGTTTTATATGATATTCTTATTGACTTTGGTATTCCCAAGAGACTAGTTCGATTAATTAAAATGTGTCTCAGTGAAACGTACAGCAGAGTCCGTATAGGTCAGTTTCTGTCAGATGCGTTACCAATCCACTGCGGGCTAAAGCAAGGAGATGCACTATCACCTTTACTTTTTAACTTCGCTCTAGAATATGCCATTAGGAAAGTCCAGGATAACAGAGAGGGTTTGGAATTGAACGGGTTACATCAGCTGCTTGTCTATGCGGATGACGTGAATATGTTAGGAGAAAATCCACAAACGATTAGGGAAAACACGGGAATTTTACTGGAAGCAACTAAAGAAATAGGTTTGGAAGTAAATCCCAAAAAGACAAAGTATATGATTATGTCTCGTGACCAGAATATTGTACGAAATGGAAATATAAAAATTTAAAATATATCTTTTGAAGAAGTGGAAAATTTCGAATACCTGGGAGCAACAGTAACAAATATAAATGACACTCGGGAGGAAATTAAACGCAGAATAAATATGGGAAATGCCTGTTATTATTCGGTTGAGAAGCTTTTATCATCCAGTCTGCTCTAAAATGAATTAAAGTTAGAATTTATAAAACAGTTATATTACCGGTTGTTCTTCATGGTTGTGAAACTTGGACTCTCACTTTGAGAGAGGAATATAGGTTAAGAGTGTTTGAGAATAAGGTTCTTAGGAAAACATTTGGGGCTAAGAGGGATGAAGTTACAGGAGAATGGAGAAAGTTACACAACACAGAACTGCACGCATTGTATTCTTCACCTGACATAATTAGGGACATTAAATCCAGACGTTTGAGATGGACAGGGCATGTAGCACGTATGGGCGAATTCAGAAATGCATATAGAGTGTTAGTTGGGAGGCCGGAGGGAAAAAGACCTTTGGGGAGGCCGAGACGTAGATGGAAAGATAATATTAAAATGGATTTGAGGGAGGTGGGATATGATGATAGAGACTGGATTAATCTTGTTCAGGATAGAGACTTATGTGAACCTCCGGGTTCCTTAAAAGCCATTTATAAGGAAGTATTATTATTACCTCACAAGTTTCTAATTGCTGCTGTGCTTGTATAGTGTAGCCATAAACTTCAAGATGCGTAGTTCCATAACATTTTTCTGCAGCTGCAAAACTTACGGGCTTGTATTCGATTCTCGACAGGGCATAATGAGAAATGGTGTGTGTTCTGTGTTTCCTGTCCTACGACTGTCCGACATTTATTGAATTAAGAGCCACAGGTGTGCCAGATGTCTGTTCCAATAGTGATAGAATGCCGCCATTTTCTCCTAACGTAAAATCTGCCACAGAACTGGGAGCGGTACTGATTCCACGATATCTCTTCTTGTGAAACAGAACAAATGACACCAGACAGACGCGAGGTCCCATAATACATCGTCACCACTCGCCTAAGTCATCTATGTTGCCATATCTTGATAGCAATGCAGTATCGGCTATACGTTATGACAAAATATGATTTAGTATACATTATACTTCCTTCATATCTTCAGTGACCCAGCCAATTCCTTTTACTCTTCCTGATCTGTTTCAACGTAATTCTTTCTTCACCAATTATTTCTATCACGGCTTCATTTCTTATTCTGTCTGTCCATTTCACACGCTCCATTCTTCTCCATATCCACATTTCAAATGCTTCTAGTCGCTTCTCTTCACTTCGTCGTAACGTCCATGTTCCTACCCATACAATGCCACACTCCACACAAAGCACTTCAGTAGTATCTTCCTTAGTTCTTGCTCCAGAGGTCCGCAGAAGATGCTCCTTTTTCTATTAAAAGCTTCCTTTGCCATTGCTATCCTGCTTTTGACTTCCTGGCAGCAGCTCATGTTACTGCTTATAGTACACCCCAAGTATTTGAAGCTGTCCACTTGCTCTACTGCCTCATTTAGAATTCGCAAGTTTACCTTCTTTATTTTTTTCCTATAACCATGATCTTCGTCTTGTTTGCATTTATCTTCATCCCATACTGCTCACAGCTGTCATTTAGCTCCAGTAGCATATTCCATAGTATCGTCTTCTCTTCTGCTAACAACGCCATATCATCAGCAAATCTTATACTTTTTAGTATCCTTCCTTACATTTTTTTAAATTAGTTATTTTGCGATGCTTTATCAACTGCAATGAGTATAGTAATGGCCAAGGAAGCTTTTAATAGAATAAGGAGCATTTTCTGCGGACCTCTGGAAAGGAATAGACTAGTGAAGTGCTTTGTATGGAGTGTGACATTGTATGTGGCAGAAACATGGATATTACGACGAAGTGAAGAGAAGCGACTAGAAGAATTTGAAATGTGGATATGGAGAAGAATGGAGCGTGTGAAATGGACAGACAGAATAAGAAACGAAGCTGTGTTGGAAAGAGTGGGTGAAGAAAGAATGATGCTGAAACTGATCAGGAAGAGAAAAAGGAATTGGCTGGGTCACTGGCTGAGAAGAAACTGCCTACTGAAGGATGCACTGGAAGGAATGGTGAACGGGAGAAGATATCAGATGATAGACGACATTAAGATACATGGATCATATGAGGAAATGAAGAGGAAGACAGAAAATAGGAAAGATTGGAGAAAGCTGTGTTTGCAGTGAAAGACCTCGCCTTAGGCGGAACACTGAATGAATATCAACTGCTATGTTTATCTAGCGTCTGAATGAGATGAAGGTGATAATGCCAGCGAAATGAGTCCAGGGTCGAGCGCCGAAAGTTACCCAGCATTTGCTTTCAATAGGTTGAGGGAAAACCAGGTAACTCGTCCCAATAAGGATTTGAATTCGGGCCCGCTCGTTCCACGGTCACGCATGCTAGTCGTTATTCCACAGCGGTGGACCTTCTTCCTTCTACTATCACCCCTCCCACGTACTATATATATTTTTTTCTCGCTGTTTACTCGTATATTTCTATAGGATTATATATTTTTATGCTCGACCATGCCGAAATGTAGTAATTATACACCTGGTAGCAGCCCTTTAATGGACCTCATTAAAGTACACCTATTCATTAAAGTTCAGGTGTTCCACCAATCAGAAAACACCATTGTAGCAATATGAAAGCGCAAGTATCGATTATTCTCGGATATGCAATCGAAAGACAGCTAGCGAAACGTCACGGAGGCTGGAAATCCAATACTGTCGCAGAAGGTTATGTTCTGTTACTATAATAATTAGCGTTAATTGTAAATAATATTCAAATAAATTCAATTTGTCATCTCGTTTTTCAATGTCTAAATCAATTTCAAGGTTATATCAAGATTAATGTTCATTTTACTCTCTAGATTATATCAAGGTCAATGACATTTGTTTCTCGGAAAAAATCAATACTTTCGCGTCTGCGCACATCTCACAATTTACGAGATATTGCACAAGGTCAGTTCCGCTCCTCAGTCAGATAAGAATAACATGAATACTTATGAATAATTTCAAGTTAGAAATATGGTCGAGCATAAAAAGTCGTATGACACTTGCCTATAATGGTAGCAATTAAGACGCGAGTATGTTTATGAAACCAGCGCAAGCGCGTTTCATAATTTTCATAATGTACTATTATAGGATTAAAGGTAAAAGTAAAGGTATCCCCGTAATATGCCATGAAGGCACTTGGGGGGCATGGAGGTAGAGCCCCATGCTTTCATGACCTCGGCACTAGAATGAGTTGGTGTGGTCGGCACCACGCTCCGACCGCCTTTTACCCCCGGGAAACACCCGGTACTCAATTTTATAGAAGGCTGTTCTGAAAGTTTGGCAACGAGAAAAAAATCCTGTCACCACCTGGGATCGAACCCCGGACCTTCCAGGCACTATTATAGGATTATATATTTTATCTGTTTTATTTTATGAGTCTTCCTCTCGTGTATATTTCTCTCTAACTATTTTTTTGTGGCTTATATATTATTTTTTCTGTTCTATATTTATTTCTACCTCTAATTTTCCTGTTTTTTTTTCTATTTCTAAGTCTAGGTATATATAGTTTTATATCTAACCTCGTCTTTCTATGTTTAGCTGTATTTATTTCACATTCTCTCCACCTGTCAATCTGCCGCCCTCTATTCAAAGTGTCAGGTAATCGCATTTGCTTGATGCGATTTATTATCATCAGCCCACGAAATAAAAGATAGACAGGGCCGTCCGACGTCACTAATGTGTCCAGCCAACCGCTGCGAAAACTGCTGCAAATGAAAGCGGAGTGCATAGCGCACTCACATCATAATCGGATTTCTGTGCTGCTCCAAGTACGCGGAATTATTCACTACGAGTTGCGAACTCAACCTGACTGCTAACAGATTCCAGCCTCATCTGCTACAGACAATGACACGGGGACATCAAATTCTACTCTCCTCCCAGAATGTCCAAGCTTTGAAGTTATTTTAGGAACAGCTTAAACACTTCAATTACAAGAATTACAGAAAAAAAGTGACAGCGGGTTTATAGAATCTCTGTAATTGAGTGACGGCTTTATCCATTACTTGTACAGGGACATCATTTTATTTTTACTTCAATTTTTATTGTATCTGAGTTTTTTAATGTACTTCACTCCCACCCCTTCTACTAATGAAGTTCAACCGTCCTCCACACAGAACCAAGGCCGCATATACAGTACAGTCATAGTAGCCTTACGACCATAGTAAACAGTACGTTCCAAAAATATGTTCGCGTTTTCCAGTGACGAAAGAGCTTTCAATATTGAATCATTTTCGCACAGGTACGTCGTCCATTTGTCTACGTCGTATCCCGGTTTCCCCCACCAGATTTATTCTCCAGCTAGTGGCTGGGCTGTCTTAGCTCTTTTCTGAGAACATTAATTTCTGTTAGGAATTGGACGTCTACGTAATATCATACAATTGTTTAAAATAACTGAAATAAAAGGGCCTCGTTAAGTAATTAACTGCCACCTGATTTCCTCCCTTTCTACGACCTTACGACATAACTACTTGGACGGACAGTAGATAGCATGTCTGAGTAATTTCATCTTTTCGGATCGGGCAGAAGTGAAGATTGAATTTACAGTACGTACGGTACTCTTTTATAGAGTATGTACAGAATTATTTCAACATGAGTTACTGGTACGAAGGTCGAAACTGGTAATTGGGATTAAGTACAATAGTCTATAGTGCGATAATATCCACATTATAACTGAAGCCTGTATCGAAATGAACGGCCACCATTTTCAAAAATGTGTTTAAATATCCATATTATGATCATATTTCAATTTAACCTCATTCTCTATATAGTACGCTAATGTGCTGTAGACAGTATAATATACACTGCATAATGAATACGTCCACATGGACAGCTCAGTTCGTGAGTAAGAACACGCATTGTTAATACTGTACTGTATCTTGATCAAACAAAAACCTAATCAAAATGATCAAACTCAAAATCGCAATATTTCCTACTTTACGTAAATGGATGAACTATTTTTCTTCCCTCCTATACCTAGTAAAGTGATTTGTTTGTATATTACGCCAGTATCATCGAACTCCAGTCGTGGAAGGAGGTAGAAAACGGCGTTGATCCAGAGATATAGGCAAGTTAATATTAAAAATGTTAGTAAAAATAAAATGATGTCCCTGTATGTTATTCTAAGCATAGTTCTTTTGTTTATTTTAAGACGCTTTATCAACTACTATGTCATCTAGCGACAGAGTGAGATGAAAGTGGTAATGCTGGCGAAATGAGTCCAAGGTCCAGCGCCAAAAATTAGCTAGCATTCGCTCTTAATAGGTTGAGGGAAAACCTCAAACAGGTAACTTGTCCCAACCAGGATGTGTATCGGCGCCCCACTCGTTTCAGATTGCACTTCCGGTTTAATGAAAGGGTGTTTCCGGTCAATGAAATCTCAGCTAATTAATTAAGCAAACAACATAGACACAAAAAATATTTTTTTAAACTAGAAAGTTCGAACTTTCAGATGACATAAAATTAATTTTTTTCAAGGAAAATTAAAAATTAAGGGTGCATGAGTACCTTGAGTGCTTTACAATAAACTATGTTAAATTAACTATTTGTGTCTTTGTACTCCCCGCATTTATTAATCACCCATTTGTGCACGAATAAAAATTTTATTAAGTTTAACATTTCGTTAAGCTCTTACACTTTAAAAAAACTTTTCACGCAATTTTTTTCCAAGTTCATTTGATACCGAAATCACAGATCTACAATAAATGTTTATACATGGAACCCCTAGTACAAAGATATAAATCACTGAAATAAGAATAATCAAACTTACTTACTTACTTACTTACAAATGGCTTTTAAGGAACCCGAAGGTTCATTGCCGCCCTCACATAAGCCCGCCAGCGGTCCCTATCCTGTGCAAGATTAATCCAGTCTCTGTCATCATACCCCACCTCCCTCAAATTCATTTTAATATTATCCTCCCATCTACGTCTCGGCCTCCCTAAAGGTCTTTTTCCCTCCGGTCTCCCAACTAACACTCTATATGCATTTCTGGATTCGCCCATACGTGGTACATGCCCTGCCCATCTCAAACGTCTGGATTTAATGTTCCTAATTATGTCAGGTGAAGAATACAATGCGTGCAGTTCTGCGTTGTGTAACTTTCTCCATTCTCCTGTAACTTCATCCCGCTTAGCCCCAAATATTTTCCTAAGCACCTTATTCTCAAACAACCTGAACCTATGTTCCTCTCTCAGAGTGAGAGTCCAAGTTTCACAACCATACAGAACAACCGGTAATATAACTGTTTTTATAAATTCTAACTTTCAGATTTTTGGAGAGCAGACTGGATGATGAGAGCTTCTCAACCGAATAATAACAGGCATTTCCCATATTTATTCTGCGTTTAATTTCCTCCCGAGTGTCATTTATATTTGTTACTGTTGCTCCAAGATATTTGAATTTTTCCACCTCTTCGAAGGATAAATCTCCAATTTTTATATTTCCATTTCGTACAATATTCTGGTCACGAGACATAATCATAGGCCTATACTTTGTCTTTTCGGGATTTACTTCCAAACCGATCGATCTACTTGCTTCAAGTAAAACTCCCGTGTTTTCCTTAATCGTTTGTGGATTTTCTCCTAACATATTCACGTCATCCGCATAGACAAGCAGCTGATGTAACCTGTTCAATTCCAAACCCTCTCTGTTATCCTGGACTTTCCTAATGGCATATTCTAGCGCGAAGTTAAAAAGTAAAGGTGATAGTGCATCTCCCTGCTTTAGCCCGCAGTGAATTGGAAAAGCATCAGATAGAAACTAATAATCAAACTACATTATTTATTTATTTATTTACTCATATTTATTAATTAATACGTCATAGTTATTGTTGGAATTGCCTATATAAAGAGGCAAAATCCCGGATGGCTGGGTGGTAATGCTAAGATGCACATAACCTCTTGAAATATAAAAACAAATGAGGATGGAACCGGTAATACAATAACTATAGACTGCGCATTCCATTTGATCAATGTTGTAGCTGAAGCATAAACTGGGCAATTAATGAACAAATGAAGCTCTTTAACTAACGAATGCATAGCGGATGGCATTGACGCAACTCCTATAAGGGGAAATGGTGGAATTTTTTATCCGCGAATGTAAAGGCCAATGGAAAGCGACACCTTGCGGAAGAATACATTAGTTTTCACGTGCGTTTTTTAGCGTCAATGGGACTGGTGACAATGAAATAGTATTTGGCAAAATGGGGCCTAGGATTCGTCATGTTATTACCTGATATTGGCCTTACAGCATAGAAATTGCTCGGGGAAAAATTAAACCACGTAATCAGCCCAAGCGGGAATCGAACCCAAGCCCAAGCGCAGCTCCGGATCAGTAGACAAACGTGTCGTCTTATGACAAGCAAATTTCATATAATCAGTTACTTTTTGAATTTAATTATAAAACTTTAAAATCTCGACGATTAATAAATAGTCAAATTTTACTCTATTGAATAACTGTTATTTTCTTAAATTCCTTCAGTTCAATGTAAAAAGAACAGAATTACGTCATAGGCAACCTTTTATTATTCCTATTCCTAGAACTGTTTTCTTCAAGAGCTCTCCATTGTTTGTTATGTGTAATACTTACAACTCTTTGTCTTTAAACTGTGATTCTCAATTAGATTTCAGTTTAACAACTGAAAAATTTCATACAATATTAAAAAGAATTGTATTTCCTTAGATGTTTAAATTATGAAGAAGTGTATTATAATGTTTATGCTTGACCATGCCGAAATGTAGTAATTATACACCTTTAATGCATGTCATTAAAGTACACCTATTCATTAAAGTTCAGGTTTTCGATTATTCTCGGATATGCAATCGAAAGACAACGAGGGAAACGTCACGGAGGCTGGAAATACAATACTGTCGCGGAAGGTTATGCTCTGTTACTATAATAATTAGCGTTAATTGTAAATAATATTCAAATAAATTCAATTTGTCATCTCGTTTTTCAATTCTAAATCAATTTCCAGGTTATACATACTCTGAATTACATCAAGGTCAATGACATTATTGTTCCTCGGAAAAAATCAATACTTTCGCGTCTGCGCACATCTCACAATTCACGACCTAGAACAAGGTCACTTCCGATCTTGTCAGATACAAATAAAATGAATATTTCTGAATAATTTCAAGTTAGAAATATGGTCGAGCATAAAAAGTCGTATGAAACTTGCCTATAATGGTAATTAAGACGCTCGTATGAAAATTATGAAACTCGCTTGCGCTCGTTTCATAAACAAACATACTTGCGTCTTAATTACTATCATTATAGGCTCGTTGCATAATGTACTATTTTACTCTAGTTCTTAAATAATTTTGCATCATTATATTGACATTTGGCACTATATTAACTGTAATATTATATTCTAGCATCTATTACCATTATGTGTTTTCTTTCTTTCGTTTGTGTTGTTTGTTTTGTTATTTTTTTCTTATTATGTATTTTGTGTATATATCTGTGCAAGCCACCTGACCTGTAATTGCAAGCCTGCTTCTGTTGGTGGTGGATTTAAAACAAAATCTATACTAATAATAAATCTGTAGCCGAAATTTTTCTGGTAATTTTCGATTTTCCAAAAATAATTGGTCCTAACATATATAATTAACCGCCCTGAAACCGAAAATCGCTTTTTTGAAATTTTTGTTTGTATGTCTGTCTGTCTGGATGTTTGTTACCTTTTCACGCGATAATGGCTGAACCGATTTATATGAAAATTAAGCTCGTTGTAACTTAAAATTTAGGCTATATGGCATTCAAATTATTTTAATTAAAAGGGGGATTATAAGGGGGCCTGAATTAAATAAATCGAAATATCTCCCTTATTATTAATTTTCACGAAAAGTATTACATAACAAAAGTGTCTTTAAACATAATTTCCGATAAGTTTTATTCTATGCAAAATTTTGATAGGACTGATATTTAATGAGATAAATGAGTTTCAAAATTACAATAACAACGCCATCTAAGGCGGTGTAATGAAATAAAAAACAAATGACTTCGTCTATAAGGGGCCTTGGACAACAACAATCGAAAGCTATGAAACATAGCCTACAGAGAATGTTTCTGTGTTTGTATGAAGTAATATCAGAAGCTAAATTAACCGATTTGTATAATTAATTATTAATTCACCATTGGAAAGTGTAGTTTCTCTAGATGGACATAATGCTATAATGTTATTACAGTAACTTCTGAGTGAATCGAGGACAGGTAAGATTAAAATAGCTTCTTATGCACAGAAAACTTGATAGGCTATTCTGTACATTCGTTTCCTGTATTTCCTAAAATAATTTTTATGACCAAATGAGTGGTCTCTATATCAAAATGATCGCATTTTAATTTTTAATACAATTTAAATTAAGTAACATAATAAACGATTTATCCTTCTATCAAGCACGAATGTTACCTGGATCAAATGTCCTATTTTAATTATATAATTACTTTATATTTATTTCTAACGGGTGCAGCGGAGCGCACGGGTACGGCTAGTAAAAATAATAAAATAAAATAAAATAAAATAAAATAAAATAAAATAAAATAAAAAAGACGAGAGTGAAGGAAAGTCTCTGTAATATCCAAAGAGAAAAAGTGAGTAAGAGAATTAAGAAAGAGATTATATTTGGATGTCCATGAGGCTCTAAAGAGCCGGTAGGTTTAAAATTTAGGATATCGGGATGACAAGGAAAGCGCAACACAGGTTCGTGAAAAACGTTCGTATTAAATGGGGCTGAACAGTTCATACTACGTACTGAAACAGAATTGTCAATGGTCTCCCCACAATAAGCGGGTTGGATATAAAATATAATTAGATCTGCACATGAAAATTGATGCAACAATTTATACAGAGGAATATCACACACAGAAC
The DNA here is from genome assembly GCA_025594305.2 of Periplaneta americana. Taxonomy (NCBI): domain Eukaryota; kingdom Metazoa; phylum Arthropoda; class Insecta; order Blattodea; family Blattidae; genus Periplaneta; species Periplaneta americana. The sequence continues at coordinate 107,329,145 of JAJSOF020000031.1, read as the reverse complement.
GTACAGGACAAAACTTACAACCATTAATCATTTAAATAAATTGGTGTTATTTTATCACAACCCAACAAGGGAGGGAAAAAAAAAAAAAGCAGTAGGTCCATTTATACACGTCTGGGCCACCCTAACACAAATTAATTTTCTGCAATGGAAAATGTCACTAGAACAGTGGTCAGTGTGTCTCCACTGCAATTATTCTACTCTGAATTCTGCAGCACAATCTATTGCCAACATTTTGTTTAGTCTATGGGGCAGACAGGGCTATGAGAAGCTGTGTTCTTGGACAGACATGCATTTCCAAACCAGAGTTAGTAATCCCAACCCGACAGATGAAGCGTAGATGACGTCAGAGCTGTTAGAAGAAACATTCCTACTGAAACCATAGCAAATAGCAACATAGCATGTTAGTATAACCCAGTCACATTACAGTATCAATGGATCATTAAGTCTATTGGGTGATCACCGTAAGATATTATACAATCTTATTCTGTAACCATGGTATTTCTGAAACAGTAAAAAAAAAAAAAAAAAAACACACACAATCTATGCATAAACAAATGACTTCTATACAATCTTTTTCTGTAACCATGGCATTTTTTAGAAACCATGAACAAAATCTATCCATAAACAAAAGACTATAGAAGTCCGGGAATAAGCATATAAAATATTACAGGAGCTGAGATTTTAGCTCAATTGCAATAATGTATACAGAAACAGAACACAGTATCAATTGTCTGACATTAGAGATATAGTAAAACCTTCTTTTTTCTTAGATACGAAATTTGCAAGTTCAAAGCCAGCCTAGAGTGATGGAATAATAAGTGTGTTAAAAGTGATTCCTGTGGGTTCTATCGAAGGGGAAGTAAATTCGGGGGTCCCGTTATCGAGATGCGAGACATAAAAGAAATCTGTTCATGACTGTGTTGGTATGGCATTCTATTTTAAATTACATTCGTGGCGCTGAAGTCCACTGAAAGCTAAGGCCAATCAGCTGACTACTGGCCTAACCTTAGTAGAGGTGAACGATTATCCAACCAATATGGAATTCAGGTATAGTCAGCACGATGATCTCTCTAGCTGATTTACGAATCCCGATTTTGTTAATCAATGTAACGCTCCAAATTTGTTACGATTCTAAATATTACCAAAATGCAATATGACTGGAAAAGCCACTCATAATATAATAAAGACTAACACGTGTATACGACCGGACAGTATGATGAAAATGTCTATTTTCGACATTTTTTAAGTTAAAGCCTTAATTTTGTGGGTAGAGTAAACTCTTATTATTAGTATTAAAGCTCCCCATGTTTCATTAATAGTTGAATTACTAAATTTAAAAATTGACTTTTTCAAAATGTATCCACATCCACAAAATATAAGTTACAGGCCTAGAAAAAATTGTACTACATCTTTCACATGCATATAATTTAACAGCTGAGCCATAATTTGAATTCAGAATATATGAGTGACCTGAAACAAATGTATAATCCAATCAATTTCAAAATTTTAGTATTTTTTTTTGTTTCCGAATAGTATATTTTATTTTTTAATTTTGAAACTATTCATTTTACTACAAAAAAAGGGTCTCTAGTTTTGTTACTCATACTTATGAAAACATGAAGAAAAAATTTCAAATTCTTGGCATGAAATTTATTGGAGCCTATAGAATTTGAGTGTCAGTGAATACAGTACAACAGAAGTGTGGAAAAATTACTTTAAAACTTGTGCTTCAAGTGAAATTTCCGTGTTTTCCCTAATCGTTTGTGGATTTTCTCATAACATATTCACGTCATCCGCATAGACAAGCAGTTGATGTAACCCGTTCAATTCCAAACCCTCTCTGTTATCGTGGACTTTCCTAATGGCATAATAATAATAATAATAATAATAATAATAATAATAATAATAATAATAATAATAATAATAATAATAATAATAATAATCAAATTATCATCGCCATCAATTCTAGGGGTTAAACAATATCTATTTCGATTTCATATTACTATATCTAACGTGGACTACAAACATCTTATGTAAAAAGAAATTGTGTGATATGAACTTATATTTCACACTTTAGAATGAGAAATGATGGAGACAGTTTCACGCGTAACACGTTGCAGGGTAACATAATAACAAATTCTGCTTAAAATTGGACAGCAAAGGCCATAAATCCGACACGCTATGCCACCATCCATGCCAAACCCAGGATTAAAATAAACTCTTGTTATGTTTCGCTTCCTCGTTCTTGGACTACAACACACTGACCCTTATAGAAGCCTTCCTTTTCACATTCGTGTTGTATTATTATGTATTTCTGTAAAAATCTTCTTCTTTCCTAAACAATTTATCTTTCTAGTTTATCTTTCACTGTATTTATTAACTTGTATTCAATTCAAACTTACTAGCAATAAAATAAATAAATAAATAAATAAATAAATAAATAAAGTAAATAAATAAATAAAATAAATAAGTAAATAAATAAATAAATAAAATAAATAAATAAGCAATAAATAAATAAATAAATAAAATAAATAAATAAAGTAAATAAATAAATAAAATAAATAAATAAATAAACAATAAATAAATAAAATAAATAAAGTAAATAAATAAATAAAATAAATAAGTAAATAAATAAATAAAATAAATAAATAAAATAAATAAACAATAAATAAATAAAATAAATAAATAAATAAATACAATAAATAAATAAAATAAATAAATAAAATAAATAAATAAACAATAAATACATAAATAAATAAAATAAATAAATAAATAAAATAAATAAAGTAAATAAATAAATAAAATAAATAAATAAAATAAATAAATAAACAATAAATAAATAAATAAATAAATAAATAAATAAAATAAATAAATAAACAATAAATAAATAAATAAATAAAATAAATAAATAAAGTAAGTAAATAAATAATAAACAAATAAAATAAACAAATAAATAAAATAAATAAAAAATAAAAAATAAATAAAATACATAAATAAATAAAATAAATAAAAATAAAAATAAATAAGTAAATAAATAAAAAATAAAATAAATAAATAAAATAAATAAACAAATAAAAAATGAAATAAATAAATAAGTAAATAAATAATAAATAAATAAAATAAATAAATAAACAATAAATAAATAAATAAGTAAAATAAATAAATAAAATAAAAAATTAAATAAATAAATAAGTAAGTAAATAAATAATAATCAAATAAAATAAACAAATAAATAAAAAATAAAAAATAAATAAAATAAATAAAAATAAAATAAATAAATAAAATAAAGAAATAAATTAAATAAATAAATAAAATAAAAAAATAAATAAGTAAATAAATAATAAATAAAATAAATATATAAAATAAATAAATAATAAATAAAGAAAATAAGTAAATAAAATAAAAAATAAAATAAATAAAAAATAAAATAAATAAATAAAATAAATAAATAAATTTATATATTTTCTTTTCTCCAAGATAATTTTTCATTCTCACATTTCTTTATTTTTCGATCCTTTACTTTCCGTCTTTCCTATTGTTAATCAGCAGTTAAACATTGTTAGTTTCTCTAATAATTTAAGGCCAGGGCAGCATTTTATAAGGTGCCCCTAAACTTTCTGGCAACACTGTAGTGCATTACACAATATTTCTGATAGAAGAAGTTCGGGATGGTCCTCGGGGTGTTTTTTTAGTAGGTTATTTTACGACGCTCTATCAACAGCTTAAGTTATCTAGCGTCTGAATGAGATGAAGGTGATAATGCAGGTGAAATGAATCCAGGGTCCAGCACCGAAAGTTACCCAGCACCTCGGGGTCTTTCCTGGTGCTAAAAGGCGGTCGGAGCGTGGTGCCGATCAAAGTATCTCATTCTAGTGCCGTCACGAAAGCATGAAACTATACCTCCATGCCCTCCAAACATGTCTTCAAGCGTACACAGTATAGGGGGTTCCCTTTACCTCTTACGATGCTACTTAGTTCATAAAAATAATACAGAAAGTGGCCCAAAAAAAGGCACAAAATTTAAATGCTTATATTCCACTAGCTAATGATTTCACTCGAAAGATTATCTCGCAGCCAAATTTCACAGTCCTTGTAGACCGGGAAGTACTGTAATATTTAATTTTTATCATTTATTAAACATTATTTTTTATTTTTTGTAAGGCAGTGCAAAATCGATCGTTTATGCCGAACTAAGCATTATGGTCTTACGAGTTCAGCAGGCCAAGCCGTTTGTTGTGCTATCGTCATTTGTTTTCTTCCGTTTTGAGTTCTCATTTTGTGAATAATGGGTCGCTTAACGAACGAAGACAAGATTTTCATTAAACATTTGCACCAATATGATAATTTATCTGTCCGTCAAATTGTAAAGAACTACGCTCAGCGAGAATGGTCTGTTTCAAGTGTACAACGATTGATTAGCAAGATACGGACATGATATCCCTCCTGAGAGATTATTGCGTGAAAGATCGCATTTCTCAGATTCTCTGATGGTTTCCGCTGGAGTTTCAAACGAGATCTTAATCCTATGGACTATTTTGTATGGAGTCAACTACAAAAAGCAGTTTACTACAAAACAAGAATTCGTAATATTGAACATTTAAGACAACGCCTTCTTGAATGTTGGACCGGCTTGATCAAAGACAGATATCCAGTGCTAATGACAATGAAGAAGACGCCTACAAATGGTTGTGCGGGCAAATGGCGGTCACATAGAGCATCATTTTTAATTTTGATTATTTGAAAGATCATTAATTATTATTAATTTTGCCAACATTCAGTTTCTGCATTTTGAAGTAATAAATTGTCTTCAAAAACCACATTTTCCGCATCTATAAGATTTTAATTGAGCCTCAAGAAACATAATAATAAGTCCTGCTCATCTTTAAACTCTACTCTTTCCAACAGTGTATTCATTATAAATTAATGTTATGTATTTCTGAAAATAGAGTATTTCTAATTTTGTGCCTTTTTTTTGGTCCACTGTGTAGATGGTATTTGTGGGGACGTTTACATTAAAACAATGGTTCAAATCGTAATTAAAACTCTACTTCTCATTTGGCGTTTATTTAACTAATTAATTATTTTTCTTTATCTCTAATACATCCTTTTCCGCTGAAACTAGACTCGGACTAGCCAGAATTTGAACCCAGGGCTCTAACGTGAATAACGACAAATTCGTGGAATGAACCCGTAACTTGATACACATAATGCCATGCCAGGCATCGATCCGGCACCGAAATAGTCGCTCGGCGCACGTGGATCAGGTTATACAAACGCCTCGTATTCGGAACTCATCTCGGCGCCGTGAGATGCGGCAACTCTTTTGTCATTGGAGCCGTGCGTGTAGCCGGAAATTTCTATTCAGACTCTGCCATCCCGTTTTCATCTACAACAGGAGATTTAGAAGAAAGAACCAAACTACTACAGGATCGGATTTTATGTCGTGGACCGTGGTTGATATCCTGACGAACAAAGCTGAACTTCTAGACAGAGGATATGGCGAAAAATGTTTTAGAAAAAGTCCCGCGTCTCTTTACCTCAGATCAGCCACTTTCAAACGGTAGTGTGCCGCGAATGATTGGGTGGTGTGACGGGAGAAAGTGGAAATAGTGAAATTGAAAAAATTAAAATGAAAAGAATAGTAAAAACAGTAAGTCCACAAGAGCGAACGTTCAGTAAACACAGAATAGGTGTGCCAGATCAGTAAACTTAGAATATAATACCAACCTTGAATTTTAATTTAAGGGAGAGGGCATTACGACCCATCACTGCGATCTTCTTCGATCTATACTTGAAATAAAAGTTTGATATTTCTCTTCATTTCTGTCTTCATACTCCCCGCATTTAAATTTAACAAGGCGGAGCCTTCTCGTTAACTACTTCATAATCGAATAACTTTGAGGGAAAAATTGTTCCGGGACCGGGTATCGAACCCGGGACCTTTGGTTAAAGGTACCAACGCTCTACTAACTACCGAGGAACTCTACCAGACACCGATCCAACTTTTCCCTCTATATCCACAGACCTCAAAGTGGGCTGACAACCGTCAAGCAACCAACATTGCAACAATTTTTCCCTCGAAATTATTCAAATCAACTTTACAGGGAGTTATACCTGAAAGGTTGATTTGCATAATAAACGTCACTGTTCGTTAACAGAAAACCACAATTTAAGTCACACAGAGTTAGTGTGCACTCAATGTTGGTTGCTTGACGGTTGTCAGCCCACTTTGAGGTCTGTGGATATAAAAAGAAAAGTTGGATCGGTGTCGGGTAGAGTTCCCGGGTAGCTCAGGTGGTAGAGCGTTGGTACGTTTAACCAAAGGTGCCGGGTTCGATACCCGGCCCCGGAACAATTTTTCCCTGAAAATTATTCGAATCAACTTTACAGGGAGTTATACCTGAAAGCTTGATTTGCTTACTTCATAATCGCTTCCTCATTCCATGAAATAAAAGTTTGATATTTCTTTTCATTTCTGTCTTCATACTCCCCGCATTTAAATTTAACAAGGCGGAGCCTTCTCGTTAACTACTTCATAATCGCTTCCTCATTCCAGGAGGCCTAGTCTGCAGACAACAATGCAATTGATAGTCGAAACGATTCACACATCAATATGACGCCAATGAGTTGTTTGAAATTGTAATCTATACTAATAATAAATCTGTAGCCGAAATTTTTCTGGTAATTTTAGCTTTTCCAAAAATAATTGGTCCCAACATGTAGCTATAATTAACCATCATGAAACCCAAAATAGCTTTTTTCAAATTATTGTTTGTATGCCTGTCTGTCTGTCTGTCTGGATGTTTGTTACCTTTTCACGCGATAATGGCTGAACCGATTTATATGAAAATTGGAATATAAATTAAGTTCGTTGTAACTTAGATTTTAGGCTATATGGCATTCAAAATACTTTATTTAAAAGGGGGGTTATAAGGGGGCTTGAATTAAATATATCTCGCTTATTATTTATTTTGTGAAAAATGTTATATAACAAAAGTTTCTTTAAAAATGATTTCCGATACGTTTCATTCCAAGCAAAATTTTGATGGGACCAAATTGCACCAAAAACGGATGTTCTTTGAACCAAATGATTATATTTTAATTATTTGCTAACAAATAAGAAACATGTTAAAGCAATTATCATTGCACTAAATGAGTGGTCTCTGGAGCGAAATGATCGCATTTTAATTATTTAAATACAATTTAAATTAAGTAACATATTAAACGATTTATCCTTCTATCAAACACGAATGTTCCCTGGATCAAACGTCCTATTTTAATTATGTAATTACTTTATATTTATTTCTAACGGGTGCAGCGGAGCGCACGGGTACGGCTAATGAATAATAATATATTATAGAGTATTGAATTCATTTGGAAATTAATACCACAGTTAAGTACTTTAGAATTAGACTATGTTAAATTAACTGTTTCCATTTTCATACTACCCGCATTTACTAATCGCTCGTATTTGTAGACGAATAATTAAATTAAAATTAAGTTTAATATTCAAGCTTTTACACGTTAAAAAAGTTTCACGTGAATCATTTCCAAGTCCGTCTGATACCGAAATCACGGTTAGCGCGTCTGGCCGTAAATTCAGGTGGCCCGGGTTCGAATCCCCGTTGGGGCAAGTCACCTGGTTGAGGTTTTTTCCGGGGTTTTCCCTCAACCCAATACGAGCAAATGCTGGGTAACTATCGGTGTTGGATCCCGGACTCATTTCACCGGCATTATCACCTTCATTTCATTCAGACGCTAAATAACCCGAGATGTTGATACAGCGTCGTAAAATAATCTAATAAAATAAAAAGATACCGAAATCACAGATCTACAGCAACTGTTTTATCACGGCCACCTTGTATAGAGATATAAATCACTGAAATAAAGAAGCTTCAAAATACGTTATTCTTTTATTAATTAATACGTCATCGTTATTGTTGGAATTGCCTATACAGGGTTAGTTAAAAGTCCCGCACCACCTAAACAACTTTTGAAGCATACGGTTCAGTGACATGAAACTTGGTATGTGAGAATAACCATATGCTAAGAACTCAATAATGGTATTACCGAGTTTTTTCTACTTCCGGTTTAACCGGAAGTAACTCCAACTCTCTTATTTTAAATGGAACACCCAATATAGTTTTTTTTTATTTTTGAATAGTGCTAATTAAGAGCTTTTCAAAAAGTACCCACACTCGGTACTTCTGTACAAATTCAGTGTTGCTAAGTCAAGAAAACAGAAAAGTGTATCGAATATTAAAATAATAAAATACTCCTTCCTTAACAAAAACAAAACAAAGCTAGCTCACCTTCTAAATTATGTGTTCAAATTGGTAGCCCTCAGCTGCTTTACAATGTGTCACTCGATCATAGAAACCATTTAAGGAATGATTTAACCAGGCTTTAGGAATATCTTGCACCACTTCCATTTTTATTTTTTTTTTATTTTATTGGGTTATTTTACGACGCTGTATCAACATCTAGGTTATTTAGCGTCTGAATGACATGAAGGTGGTAATGCCGGTGAAATGAGTCCGGGGTCCAGCACTGAAAGTTACCCAGCATTTGCTCGTATTGGGTTGAGGGAAAACCCTGGAAAAAACCTCAACCAGGTAACTTGTCCCGACCGGGAATCGAACCCGGGCCACCTGGTTTCGCAGCCAGACGCGCTGACCGTTACGCCACAGGTGTGGACTCCATTTTTATTTAGCAACACTGAATTTGTACAGAAGTATCGAGTGTGGGTACTTTTTGAAAAGCTCTTAATGAGCTTTATTCGAAAATAAAAATATATATAGGGTGTTCCATTTAAAATAAGAGAGTTGGAGTTACTTCCGGTTAAACCAGAAGTAGAAAAAACTCGGTAATAACATTATTGAGTTCTTAGCATATGGTTATCCCCACATACCAAGTTTCATGTCACTGAACCATACGCTTCAAAAGTTATTTAGGTGGTGCGGGACTTTTAACTAACCCTGTATAAAGAAACGACATCTCGTTTGGCTGGGTGGTTTTTTTTTTTCAGGAAATGGTACGATGTATATAACCTCTTCATTTAATGAGAATGGATCCGTTAATGTATTAAGCATAGATTGCGCATTCCATTTGACCAAGAGCATTACCTCGGGCATAATGAAACTCCTTAACTAACGAATGCATTGCACGTGGCAAACTCGCAACTTCCCTGTTTCTGGAGTGACTCGCAGAAAAACGCTCCGTGTTAAAAAGAAGAGAGATACAAGGAAACCTGCACTAACAAGGTACTTGTCTACATAAAAGTTTTACTTTATATTCTCAGAATTGGGGACTCCGGCACAGAAATACGAAGTTTTACCCGTCGACACGAAATGGAAGCAACGTAAAATCGAGTTTATTATGTTTCGAATCCATTACTCTGTAGGGAAAGGATTTCAGGTGTTCGAATTATCTCCTGCACAAACGAACCAAGGATTAGTTAAGTCCCAAGAGAACAGAGTGTCATATAGTTAATCAATATGGCAGTAAAGGGTGCCCCCACACCTGTGGTATCTGCACAGCGGAGATAGAAGTCAAACTTTGTGTAACTCTAAACAAGGAACAGCCTATGATCAAAGGTCTGCGCGTTGTCAAGGCAACCAAGCTAGTGGATTTTATATCGTAAAGAGCTTAGGTTTCTTCAATGTGATCTAAGACATTGCCAATGCTTAATGTGGTGTGATATTTTTAGGGTTTTTCGCTGTAACATAGATTCAGAAAGATTCAACGCTTGGGAGCCAAGTATAGCTATTGTATTGTATTGTATTGTATTGTATTGCATTTCTTAACATTCCATGGTATTCATACATTGCTTACAGATAGAATATGGAACAAGTCAAAGAACTTAATACTATTATAAAGTCTTAATTTATAGTCACAGTCTAGGTGAAATATATACAGACGAGATTTACAATATAGTCTACTAGTACAACACAAAGTTTTAGTATCAATTTCAAGAAGTGTTATTGAATGTCATGAATTCACCTACAGAATAGAAGGCGTGAGAAATTAGGCACTTCTTTAATTTGGCCCTAAATAATTTTATGTTTTGCGTTTCATTTTTATATCGACAGGGAGGCTATTAAAAATTTTTAATGCCATATAACGCACTCCTTTTTGATAGCACGATAGACTTGCCGATGGAGTATGAAAGTCATTTTTGACGTGTATTTATGCTATGAACTGTTGAATTAGTTACAAAGTTTTCACGATTACATACGAGGAAGATTATTAATGAAAAGATATACTGACAAGCCATGGGCATTATTTGCAGTTTTTTTAAAATAGTCCTACAAGATTCCCTAGATTTGGCACCTACTATTATTCTAATTACTCTTTTTGTAGTAGAAATATACTGTTACTATCTGTGGAATTTCCCCAGAATATTATTCCAAAACTCATTACCGAGTGGAAGTATGCAAAGTATATTGTTTTTAAGGTATTGGTATTTACTATCTTTTGCATAGATATAATAGCAAAACAAGCTGAATTTAGTTTCTCCTCTCAGGTCTTCCAACTAACACTCCATATGCATTCCTAGATTCACAATACGTGCTACATGCCCTGCCCATCTCAAACGTCTGGATTTATGTTCCTAATTATGTCAGGAGAAGAATACAATGCGTGCAGTTTTGCGTTGTGTAACTTCATCCCTTTCAGCCCCAAATATTTTCCTAAAGCACCTTATTCTCGAACACTCTTAACCTCTGTTCCTCTCCCAAAGTGTGAGTCCAATATAACTGTTTCATAAATTCTAAATTTCAGCTTTTTCAAGAGCAGACTGGATGATAAAATCTTCTCAGCTGAGTAATACTGAATAATAAGAGGTAAGTACTGTACATGGTACTTTTTTATTGGGTTATTTTACGACGCTGTATCAACATCTAGGTTATTTAGCGTCTGAATGAAATGAAGGTGATAATGCCGGTGAAATGAGTCCGGGGTCCAGCACCGAAAGTTACCCAGCATTTGCTCGTATTGGGTTGAGGGAAAACCCCGGAAAAACCTCAACCAGGTAACTTGTCCCGACCGGGATTCGAACCCGGGCCACCTGGTTTCGCGGCCAGACGCGCTGACCGTTACTCCACAGGTGTGGACTACATGGTACAAACTCTTTGTAAATGGAAAACATTGTTCTTTAAAAAATACTGTAATGAAAATATCATTTTTAATTGTTTATTTTACTATGCTTTATCAATTACTATGGATATCTAGAGACTGAGTGACATGGAGGTGATAATGCCAGCGAAATGAGTCTAGGGTCCAGTACCGAAAGTCACTCAGCATTTCCTCTTAAGAGGTTGAGGGAAAACTCCGGAAAGGACCTCAACTAGGTAACGTGTCCCAAGCAGGATTTGAACCCAGGCCCGTTCGTTTCACGGTCAGATATTCTAACCCCGTTACTCCACAGCATGGACTATTTATGGTCTTTTTTTCATCGACTGTAACTGAATATAGGAAAGACACAAGCAGTGTTCCGTCTTTTTATTCAGTTTTGTGTAAGACATAAAGCGAGAATATGGGGAAAACGTACTCCACTATAAGATCCTTTGGCGAAAATCAAGACAATTTTATGTTTTCAACTGTTTCCAAGGCTTACAACGAATAAGTGCAACGTTGCTATAGAAACAAAATAGTATTCTATGACTGTAACATTTTGCAAAGCCTGGCGAACTATTAGTAAAGTCTAAATGGACATATGACGTAAGGAATCGATTGCACTAATGCACGATATGACCACTTCAGCGAACTTACGTAATAATATGTAATAGCGCTTTGAGAATTTTGAATTATTCTGCAGGAAAAGAATGTACGAAACTTTAGACAGAGAAAGTTACGAACTCTTCGAGCCCTGTTCTATCGCAGAAGCGGAAGATCCTAACATTAGTACAAAGTTTCCGAAACTTACACGAGGAACAAAGAGGAAGACAATGTTAGAAATTCAGGGGTGCACAGAAAACAAAATCATGTGGTGTTTTCTGTCCCGACTTTATCATAAACAATTGATATTCTCCAAGACTTAATGAATTATATTTGTAGAATACTATATTCCAGAGCCTAAACTTGATGTTTCCCATCCAATGTACGGGGTTTTTTCTTATTTAAGTTTCGAATCTCTGGTAACTTTTTGAAGTTTGTGAATCAAGAATGGGGTTTATAGTTAATGAGCATTCAATGACTTCTATAAAACGGAGATTTATACAATCTAACCATTTGTCTCTGTTGATTACATTAATTTTTAAATCTCTGGCAAATTCTCAAATTTTTTCAAACATATGGTTTCCAGTTTTGGAAAATAATCTGAATTCTATAGTAGGTAATACCATAAAATTAAACCATTCCTTTATCGTTTATTAATTTTTAAATATCGAGAAACTTTCTCAAGGTTTTGTCTCACCCATATGGTTTCCAGTTTTGGAAAATATTCTGAATTCTATAGTAGGTATTCCCATAAAATTAAACCATACCATTATGTTTATTAATTTTTAAATATCAAGAAACTTTCTCAAGGTTTTGTCTCACCCATGTGGTTTCCAGTAATCCCATACAATTAAACCATTTGTTTATCGTTCTTCAATTTCTAAGTATCAGGGAACTTTTTCAAGGTTTTGTCTCACCCATGTGGTTTCCAGTAATCCCATACAGTTAAACCATTTGTTTATCGTTTATTAATTTCTAAATATCAGGGAACTTTTTCAAGGTTTTGTCTCACCCATGTGGTTTCCAGTAATCCCATACAATTAATCCATTTGTTTATCGTTCATCAATTTTTAAATATCAGGGATCTTTTTCAAGGTTTTGTCTCACCCATGTGGTTTCCAGTAGTCCCATACAATTAAACCATTTGTTTATCGTTCATCAATTTCTAAATATCAGGAACTTTTTCAAGGTTCTGTCTCAACCATGTGGTTTCCAGTAATCCCATACAATTAAACTATTTGTTTATCGTTTATCAATTTCTAAATATCAGGGAACTTTTTCAAGGTTTTGTCTCACCCATGTGGTTTCCAGTAATCCCATACAATTAAACCACTTGTTTATCGTTTATTAATTTCTAAATATCAGGGAACTTTTTCAAGGTTTTGTCTCACCCATGTGGTTTCCAGTAATCCCATACAAATAAACCATTTGTTTATCGTTTATTAATTTCTAAATATCAGGGAACTTTTTCAAGGTTTTGTCTCACCCATGTGGTTTCCAGTAATCCCATACAAATAAACCATTTGTTTATCGTTTATTAATTTCTAAATATAAGGGAACTTTTCAAGGTTCTGTCTCACCCATATGGTTTCCAGTAATTCCATACAATTAGTCCATTTGCTTATCGTTTATTAATTTCTAAATATCAGGGAACCTTTTCAAGGCTTTGTCTCACCCATGTGGTTTCCAGTAATCCCATACAATTAAACCACTTGTTTATCGTTTATCAATTTCTAAATATTAGGGAACTTTTTCAAGGTTTTGTCTCACCCATGTGGTTTCCAGTAATCCCATACAATTAAACCATTTGTTTATCGTTTATCAATTTCTAAATATCAGGGAACTTTTTCAAGGTTTTGTCTCACCCATGTGGTTTTCAGTAATCCCATACAGTTAAACCATTTGTTTATCCGTTTATCAATTTCTAAATATCAGGGAACTTTTTTATCAAGGTTTTGTCTCACCCATGTGGTTTCCAGTAATCCCATACAATTAAACCATTTGTTTATCGTTTATTAATTTCTAAATATCAGGGAACCTTTTCAAGGTTTTGTCTCACCCATGTGGTTTCCAGTAATCCCATACAATTAAACCATTTGTTTATCGTTTATTAATTTCTAAATATCAGGGAACCTTTTCAAGGTTTTGTCTCACCCATGTGGTTTCCAGTAATCCATTTGTTTATCGTTTATAATTTCAAATAAGGGACCATTTGTTTATCGTTTATCGTTTATCAATTTCTAAATATCAGGGAACTTTTTCAAGGTTTTGTCTCACCCATGTGGTTTCCAGTAATCCCATACAATTAAACCATTTGTTTATCGTTTATCAATTTCTAAATATCAGGGAACTTTTTCAAGGTTTTGTCTCACCCATGTGGTTTCCAGTAATCCCATACAGTTAAACCATTTGTTTATCGTTTATCAATTTCTAAATATCCTTTTTCATTTTGTCTCACCATGTGGTTTCCAGTAATCCCATACAATTAAACCATTTGTTTATCGTTTATCAATTTCTAAATATCAGGGAACTTTTTCAAGGTTTTGTCTCACCCATGTGGTTTCCAGTAATCCCATACAATTAAACCATTTGTTTATCGTTTATCAATTTCTAAATATCAGGGAACTTTTTCAAGGTTTTGTCTCACCCATGTGGTTTCCAGTAATCCCATACAATTAAACCATTTGTTTATCGTTTATCAATTTCTAAATATCAGGGAACTTTTTCAAGGTTCTGTCTCACCCATGTGGTTTCCAGTAATCCCATACAATTAAACCATTTGTTTATCGTTTATCAATTTCTAAATATCAGGGAACTTTTTCAAGGTTTTGTCTCACCCATGTGGTTTCCAGTAATCCCATACAATTAAACCATTTGTTTATCGTTTATCAATTTCTAAATATCAGGGAACTTTTTCAAGGTTTTGTCTCACCCATGTGGTTTCCAGTAATCCCATACAATTAAACCATTTGTTTATCGTTTATTAATTTCTAAATATCAGGGAACCTTTTCAAGGTTTTGTCTCACCCATGTGGTTTCCAGTAATCCCATACAATTAAACCATTTGTTTATCGTTTATCAATTTCTAAATATCAGGGAACTTTTTCAAGGTTCTGTCTCACCCATGTGGTTTCCAGTAATCCCATACAATTAAACCATTTGTTTATCGTTTATCAATTTCTAAATATCAGGGAACTTTTTCAAGGTTCTGTCTCACCCATGTGGTTTCCAGTAATCCCATACAATTAAACCATTTGTTTATCGTTTATTAATTTCTAAATATCAGGGAACCTTTTCTAGGTTGTAATTGACTAAAGTGGTTTCTAGTTATAGAACATTCTCTGAATTCTACAATACAGCATTCTATATAGTCTAACAACTTGCCTCTACAGCTTATTGTTTTGAAATATAAGGATTTTTGTTTTAAGTTTCTGAATCATCCATGCAGTGTGTACTCAAGCGCATTTCTAGAATTCTTTAATCATGCATGCGATCTGTAATTCCTGGCTTGTGAATCACCCATGTGACTTAGAGATCCATTAACACTAGAGCATTAGCAGGCATGTGGTGCGGGTTGCGTACCATACTTTCGGGCGAGCCAGTCCTCGGGCATGGGGCAGTAGGAGCCCGTGGGGTCCACGTCCCCCAGAGACGGAAGTTTGCTGGGTCGTCCGAACCTCGAGCGCCACCGCTTGCCGGCCAGCTGATCTGATGTTCAAGGTAAACACACAAAAGCAAAGCAACTCAGAACCCTGCAAGGTGAGACACACAAGCTGCTGCAAGCTCACACTGGCTGCTTTGCACCACGACACACAGGCCGACGCGGGGAAGCTGAAGAAAAAGGAACATAAAAATATATACGCCAACATAGAAAACACAGTTATAAATTGCACGTCAATTTTGAAAGGATTTTTATCCTTGTTGTTCAATCACGAGGACAGATAAAAAAGTGTAATAAATAATTATGGGACAATGGAAGGAAGGACAGAAAGAAAGAATGGTTAAAGGAGGAGATGGATGAAAATTCTAACGTATACAATTTTTTAACTAGACTGTTTTTTTTTCACGATCCTCTTGGAAAACGTTTTTATTCAAGTAACTTAAGTAGTTTTTGAGTTATGGACATTTCAGTCATGTTCCTTATGTAGTTTTTGAGTTATGGGCATGCAACTTAAGTAGTTTTTGAGGTACTGACAACATTTCATTCATGTTATTTAAGTAGTTTTGAGTTATGGACATTTCATTCTTGTTACTTAAGTAGTTTTTGAGTTATTGACAACATTTCATTTGTGTTATTTAAGTAGTTTTGAGTTATGGACATTTCAGTCATGTTCCTTATGTAGTTTTTGAGTTATGGGCATGCAACTTAAGTAGTTTTTGAGTTACTGACAACATTTCATTCATGTTATTTAAGTAGTTTTGAGTTATGGACATTTCATTCTTGTTACTTAAGTAGTTTTTGAGTTACTGACAACATTTCATTCATGTTATTTAAGTAGTTTTGAGTTATGGACATTTCATTCTTGTTACTTAAGTAGTATTTGAGTTATTGACATTTCATTTGTGTTATTTAAGTAGTTTTGAGTTACGGACATTTCATTCATGTTTTTATTCTTTATTTTATTGGGTTATTTTACGACGCTGTATCAACATCTAGGTTATTTAGCGTCTTAATGAAATGAAGATGATAATGCCTGTGAAATGATTCCGGGGTCCAGCACCGAAAGTTACCCAGCATTTGCTCGTATTGGGTTGAGGGAAAACCCCGGAAAAACCTCAACCAGGTAACTTGCCCCGACCGGGATTCGAATCCGAGCCACCTGGTTTCGCGGCCAGACGCGCTGACCGTTACTCCACAGGTGTGGACTCATTCATGTTACTTAAGTAGTTTTTGAGTTATTGACAACATTTCATTCGTGTTATTTAAGTAGTTTTGAGTTACGGACATTTCATTCATTTTACTTTAGTATTTTCTGAGTTACTGACAACATTGCATTCATGCTATTTAAGTAGTTTTGAGTAATGGACATTTCATTCATTTTACTTTAGCAGTTTTTGAGTTATTGACAACATTTCAGCCATGTCATTTAAGTAGTTTTCAGTAACGGACATTTCATTCATGTTAATTTAGTAGTTTGTGAGCTATTGACAACATTTCATTCATGTCATTTAAGTAGTTTTCAGTAACGGACATTTCATTCACGTTACTTTAGTAGTTTTTGAGTTATTGACAACATTTCATTCATGTCATTTAAGTAGTTTTCAGTAACGGACATTTCATTCACGTTACTTTAGTAGTTTTTGAGCTATTGACAACATTTCATTCATGTCATTTAAGTAGTTTTCAGTAACGGACATTTCATTCATGTTACTTTAGTAGTTTTTGAGTTATTGACAACATTTCGTTCATGTTATTTAAGTAGTTTTGAATAACATTTCATTCATGTTACTTTAGTAGTTTTTGAGTTATTGACAAAATTTCATTCTTGTCATGTACGTAGTTTTGAATAACATTTCATTCATGTTACTTTAGTAGTTTTTGAGTTATTGACAAAATTTCATTCTTGTCATGTACGTAGTTTTGAATAACATTTCATTCATGTTACTTTAGTAGTTTTTGAGTTATTGACAAAATTTCATTCTTGTCATGTACGTAGTTTTGAATAACATTTCATTCATGTTACTTTAGTAGTTTTTGAGTTAATGACAACATTTCATTCATGTTATTTAAGTAGTTTTTGAGTTATGGACATTTCTTTCATGCTACTTTAGTAGTTTTTGAGTTAGAAAAAATATTTCAATCATGCTACTTAAGTAGATGAACAACAGCTCTTTCACGTTACTTAAGTAGTTTTTGAGTTATACAATTCTTTAATGTGCTACATTTTCAAAATGTAACTTATCTCACAAATTTTAGTTATATGATAAAACCACTGGGTATCTATATTTTAAAAATGAGTATCGGAAAAAAAAGAAAAAGAAAATATTTACTTGCTCAAGACATCCTTTTTAGGTTTTTGTGTGGTAAGCGTATTGTTTTCTATTTCAAAAAGTTAATAAAATATAAAAATATGATACTGTATTTAATTAACCATGCTTTATATAGGATACAGTAAAAGTTCAGCTTGAGAGCTTTAAAATTTTAGAACCGTTTAGATTTTGATTGTGTAAAAATTGCTGAAAATGAAAGTATCGAAAAATTACTTTCAAAATACACAACAAAGTATTTAAGGGGGAAGTAATTTAAATATGACGTAATTACTGACAGTTCCAAGGGGTGGTAGTGTCCTGAAACTTCGGTGACACATATATTAGGGTCTGTAGATTAAGTTTTTGCAATGAAAGGAAAAGTGATTTTTTGATCAGAAAGGTAAAAATTTCACCCGTCTCCCCCTTTAAAAGAAAGAGACACAGCAAGCGGCGAAAAGGGAAGTTAAAAGAGAAAAACAGGATCGCAGAGAGAAGAAATAAGAAAAATGACGAAATAAAACCAAAAGAAAAGAGAAATAAAGAAAGACAGCAATAAAGGAAAAGTAGAGAGGCAAGTGTTGGGTGATGGACTACTATGTTATCCAACTAGGAGATATTTTTTAAATTAATCAGAGCAAACTTAGAGGCTTATGGCTAATATTTTTATAAATAGGGGAGTCTTTCTGAAAAACAGCAACAAAGATAAAAAATCCCTTCACATTATCAGCATGTGAGCTAAGAGGACTGCACTGCTTGAAATAATAAATAAGCACATATACAGGGTTGGTACAGAAAAGCAGCATTAGCGGTGATAGCTACAAAAGAACATATTTAATTATAAGTACAGCTAAAACACACTGAATAACAAAGAAAAATGACAGAGCCAATTACAGCAAGCTTAATATAGACAAATTACACATTTAAGAAGAAAATATATCTTACTACTTAAAACTAACAAGAAGTATTCAAAATGTGGTTTTGTATAGAATATTTATAGATTTATGTTTTCTGTAGTCATGAATTTTGAACAGAACATGTATAAAAATAATGCTTTTGTCGTTATTTTCCACTATATTCGAGAACAGAGAAATCCCATTTAGGAAGTGTTGTCTACTTTCAATTGTTTTGTGTTCGCATTACTGCGTTACCATTGGAAACGAACTCTAAATACGATGTCAATTGTATTTTATCGACTATTTCGCTCATGTACCAAATGCACCAATAGACTGTTAGAATCTGTAGACTTTTAACCAATCAAAGCCAACTACCAATTGCAATCTTCTCGAAACAATCTAGTCGTACCCGATGCGCATTTGTTTAATATCTTGTAACACCTGATGTTCAAATGTTAAATATTTTCATTGTTTCCTTAACAAAACAATGGGCCGTGATATTGCGTGATGGCCGTGCTAGCAAATGTAAGTGTTAAATATCTTAATTTATGATATAATCTGTTTCTGTATGTTAGAAATTATACAGGGTTAGTTAAAAGTCCCGCACCACCTAAATAACTTTTGAAGCATGTGCTTCAGTGATATGAAACTTGGTATGTGGGGATAACCATATGCTAAGAACTCAATAATGGTATTACCGAGCTTTTTCTACTTCCGGTTTAACCGGAAGTAACTCCAACTCTCTTATTTTAAATGGAACACCCAATATATTATTTTATTTTTGAATAGTAATCATTAAGAGTTTTTCAAAAAGTACCCACACTTGATACTTCTGTACAAATTCAGTGTTGCTAAGTCAAGAAAACAGAAAAGTGTATCGAATATTAAAATAATAAAATACTCCTTCCTTAACAAAAACAAAACAAAGCTAGCTCACCTTCTAAATTATGTGTTCAAATTTGTAGCCCTCAGCTACTTTACAATGTGTCACTCGATCATAGAAACCATTTAAGGAATGATTTAACCAGGCTTTAGGAATATCTTGCACCACTGAATTTGTGGAGAAGTATCGAGTGTGGGTACTTTTTTGAAAAGCTCTTAATGAGCTTTATTCAAAAATAAAAAAATATATTGGGTGTTCCATTTAAAATAAGAGAGTTAAACCGGAAGTAGAAAAACTCGGTAATACCATTATTGAGTTCTTAGCATATGGTTATCCTCACATACCAAGTTTCATATCACTGAACCGTATGCTTCAAAAGTTATTTAGGTGGTGCGTTTATTATGTTAATATTCGATACACTTTTCTGTTTTCTTGACTTAGCAACACTGAATCTGTACAGAAGTATCAAGTGTGGGTACTTTTTGAAAAGCTCGTAATGAGCTTTATTCAAAAATAAAAAAATATATATTGGGTGTTCCATTTAAAATAAGAGAGTTGGAGTTACTTCCGGTTAAACAGGAAGCAGAAAAAACTCGGTAATACCATTATTGAGTTCTTGCATCTGGGTATCCTCACATACCAAGTTTCATATCACTGAACCGTATGCTTCAAAAGTTATTTAGGTAGTGCGTTTATTATTTTAATATTCGATACACTTTTCTGTTTTCTTGACTTAGCAACACTGAATCTGTACAGAAGTATCAAGTGTGGCTACTTTTTGAAAAGCTCGTAATGAGCTTTATTCAAAAATAAAAATATATATATTGGGTGTTCCATTTAAAATAAGAGAGTTGGAGTTACTTCCGGTTAAACAGGAAGCAGAAAAACTCGGTAATACCATTATTGAGTTCTTGCATATGGGTATCCTCACATACCAAGTTTCATATCACTGAACCGTATGCTTCAAAAGTTATTTAGGTAGTGCATTTATTATTTTAATATTCGATACACTTTTCTGTTTTCTTGACTTAGCAACACTGAATTTGTACAGAAGTATCAAGTGTGGGTACTTTTTGAAAAGCTCTTAATGAGCTTTATTCAAAAATAAAAATATATATTGGATGCTCCTTTAAAATAAGAGAGTTGGAGTTACTTCCGGTTAAACAGGAAGCAGAAAAAACTCGGTAATACCATTATTGAGTTCTTGCATCTGGGTATCCTCACATACCAAGTTTCATATCACTGAACCGTATGCTTCAAAAGTTATTTAGGTAGTGCGTTTATTATTTTAATATTCGATACACTTTTCTGTTTTCTTGACTTAGCAACACTGAATCTGTACAGAAGTATCAAGTGTGGCTACTTTTTGAAAAGCTCGTAATGAGCTTTATTCAAAAATAAAAAATATATATTGGGTGTTCCATTTAAAATAAGAGAGTTGGAGTTACTTCCGGTTAAACAGGAAGCAGAAAAAACTCGGTAATACCATTATTGAGTTCTTGCATATGGGTATCCTCACATACCAAGTTTCATATCACTGAACCGTATGCTTCAAAAGTTATTTAGGTAGTGCATTTATTATTTTAATATTCGATACACTTTTCTGTTTTCTTGACTTAGCAACAATGAATTTGTACAGAGGTATCAAGTGTGGGTACTTTTTGAAAAGCTCTTAATGAGCTTTATTCAAAAATAAAAATATATATTGGGTGCTCCCTTTAAAATAAGAGAGTTGGAGTTACTTCCGGTTAAACCGGAAGTAGAAAGAACTCGGTAATACCATTATTGAGTTCTTAGTATATTGTTATCCCCACATACCAAGTTTCATGTCACTGAACCATATGCTTCAAAAGTTATTTAGGTGGTGCGGGACTTTTAACTAACTCTGTATATTAATATAATATATTCGCTAAATAGTCTTATCACAATAGTTCTCATCTTATCGATATTTCACTAAATGGAAGTATCTAGTTCAGAATAAAATGTTTAACCTCAAATATCTGTTTAATTTTGCTGTTTCGCTAATCATAATTTCTACAGCTATTGTCAAATGTTTATCCATGAATTTCGTATTGCAGGAGGCCAAGACCATGCCGGCCAATAAAATACATTAAGTTATAAACTTAAATATCTTACTCATTAATGTAATATTAGTGTAATAATTATGTCATATACTTCTTATTTACTTATTTATTTATAATTATTTGCGAAATAGTTTTATTCAAATATCACGCATATATCCCGAGTTTGCATCTCTTTGTGGACAATTCACTCGTGTTACGCGCTCCACAAGATGACAACTCTTGTGATATTAACTATGATAATATACACGTATGATAGATACACTTTGAGTGAACCATAGTAAAAAATTTGTGAGTTTGGACTAAAATTGCATGCCTTCATTAATAATTACTTCTCTGACCATATAGAGCATTCCACGTTAAGAAAAACGCATTGGTTTTATGGGCCTTGCCTAGTACATTGTATAATATATGTGGTAGATAGGCGTTTCTACGACAACTGATTCATTTGTTGGAATAGCCCCATATGCTCAATGCTTTTTTTCTTAACGTGGAATCCTTTATAGACCCATACTATGCATTTGTAAACCGAAACAAAAACAAAACACTCAAACCAACAAAACTGTAGTTTCGTTCTCGAAACAGAGTAACGTATTCTACGTGCAGGTGTATGCCTCATACAGCGCAGATTTTGTTTAACATTTAGTGTTTCGGGGAGATACCGGCTGTACTATGAAACACTTTCCCTTTACAAGCGGCATTTGTTTTCCCAAGCTGCAGTGTTGATCCGTCTTTAAATTGGTTAAAAGAGTAAGTTTGTCCTTACTTATTAAAGTCGTACGCGATGGAATACCACGACGTGCATACTGCTTCAGTTTACGACAGCCTGCTGCAGGCAAGTGTCTCTCGTCTAGGCAGACACTCAACCGCAGACGATGAATATCTCCCGGGATTTGACACTAAAACGCCAAGGGGAACCTCTTGATTTACATGGTTGAGATGAGATCGGAACATTTAGAATCGCTTTATGTATCCCACAGCGCTCACATCACGCTATCGGCTTCTGCACGCAACAGACCAGGGTTCAAGTTCTGGAGAATCGAACAGGACATTTTTAGTTTTGATACATGAGGATATGATATGATATATGATATATATGATATATGATATGATATATATATGATATATGATATGATATATGACATGATATATATGATATATGATATGATATGATATGATATGATATGATATGATATATATGATATATGATATGATATATGATATGGTGTGATATATGATATATATGATATGATGTGATATGATATGATATATGATATGATGTGATCTGAAATGATATATATGATATGATGTAATATGAAATATGATATATATGATATATGATATATGATATGATGTGATATGATATGATATATGATATGGTGTGATATATGATATATATGATATGATGTGATATGATATGATAGGATATATGATATATATGATATGATATGATATATGATATGATGTGATATGATATGCGATATGATGTGATATGATATGATGTGATGTGATATGATATATGATATGTGATATGATATGATGTGATGATATATGATATATATGATATAAGATATATATGATATGATGTGATATGGTATATGATATGATGTGATATGGTATATGATATATGATATGATATGCTATATGATATGATATATGATGTGATATGGTATATGATATATGATGTGATATGATATATGATATGATATGATATGATATAATATGATATATGATATATAGGCCTATATGATATGATATGGTATATGATGTGATATGGTATATGATATATGATATGATGTGATATATGATATATGATGTGATGTGATATAATAATAATAATAATAATAATAATAATAATAATAATAATAATAATGGTTTATTTTAACTGGCAGAGTTAAGGTCATTCGGCCTTCTCTTCCACTCAACCAGTGCGATACAAAAATACAAAATTACTGTACGATATGGTATATGATATGATATTCTATATGATATGATATATGATATATTCATATGATATGATATGATATATAATATGATATAATATGACATATGATATGACATAAGATGTATTTTTTTATTTTAGTAGGTTATTTTACGACAACATCTAGGTTATTTAGCGTCTGAATGAGATGAAGGTGATAATGCCGGTGAAATGAGTCCGGGGTCCAGCACCGAAAGTTACCCAGCATTTGCTCATATTGGGTTGAGGGAAAACCCCGGAAAAACCCTAAACCAGGTAACTTGCCCCGACCGGGAATCGAACCTGGGCCACCTGGTTTCGCGGCCAGACGCGCTAACCGTTACTCCACAGGTGTGGACTATAAGATATATGATATGACATTATATATGAGATATGATATGGTACGATATGATATATGATATGTGATATAATATATATGATTTATTATGATACTCGTATATGATATGATATATTCATTCATTCATGATATATCTGTAAGACAGACCTGTTATATCACACCTATTACACGAAATGCTCAACAAGTTTTTGTAGCTTTATTCTCTTCAGCTCTAATCAACAATAACAACAATCCAGGTTGCCAGGCGACAGTAGAAAACAAAATATGCGAAAACAAATGAATGAGGTGTATAAACAATTGAATACTCTTTCATATTTAAGTATAAAAATATAGGGGTGTCATCTGAAATTTCAAAGTGGAGGTAGCTAGGGGTGGGGGTGAAATCTAGAATGCAATTAAGCGTGGTTTTAGACTTCCCCCTCAATATCTAAATTGACGTGTTTTTTGTTTAAATTGAATTCAATTTAAATAATTATTTAGACTGGGAAGTTTTGAAATGAAAACCCTGTACATACAGAACATACCTGCAAGGTTTAATATGGCTTGTGTGAGTGGAAATGTGTCCGTGTTTCATACACAAATTGAGTGAGTGTTCGCACGGGGGTGGGATGTGGGTTGGAACGGAGGCAGACAGAGAGAGGGGGTGGATGTAGGTGTGGAGTGGGTGGATGAACAAGTGGGCACAGAGTGAGTGGGTTAGTGTCATATGTGTAATACCCTGATGTTATCTGCAGAATATGAAACGTATCAAGTGCTTCTACATACATATAGGAAGCTTATTTCCGACAGTACAAATAAACATGAAAAGAGATTGGTTTTAAAAACATCCAGCTAAATGCATTCACTACGACAAAGAAAAATAAATAAAATTACAACCAAAACACCTACACACCGCTTTAGAGCGCTTTCAAATATATATTTATCCGCTTCTAATTCTTTTATATACCGGTCACCTATACAGTGTGTTCATTGTAAAACTTACAACCTTGAATAATTTTAAATGTGCAGAGGACACTATTTTGAGGAGAAACATAGAGAATTCAGAGTGCTACATTGGAGTTAAATCGCTCGCTTGAACTCGGTCGAGTGTCGCACCCTCGAGTGAGATAAGATCGGTCGTGATACACTCGTAATAAATAGAAGCACAGTACAAGGTCATCTCACCGACATGTCTTATCTTGTATGGAAGGCGACAGATAAGATACACATATGTTTTGCTCACACGGTAAAAATAAGGCTTTATTTTCTGCGTTTATGACAAAAGTTTCTTTAAAAATAATTTGCGATAAGTTTTATCCTATGCAAAATTTTGATAGGACTGATATTTAATGAGATAAATGAGTTTTAAAATTACAATAACTGCCATCTAAGGCCGTGTAATGAATTAAAAAACAAATGACTTCGTCTATAAGGGGCCTTGGACAACAACAATCAAAAGCTATTAAACATAGCCTATAGAGAATGTTTCTGTGTTTGTATGAAGTAATATCGGAAGCTAATTAATTGTTTAATTATTATTTCACCATTGGAAAGTGTAGTTTCTCTAGATGGACATAATGCTATAATGTTATTACAGTAACTTCTGAAACATATAGCAAGCAATATAAAGTATACACATTAAAACTAAATGATATGTCAATCTTCATTAAACTATGGTTGCATGTAATAACAATTAAGAAACATGTTAAAGGAATTGTCATTGCACCAAATGGGTGTCTCTGGACCAAAATGACCGCATTTTAATTTTTTAAATACAATTTCAATTAAGTAACATATTAAACGATTTATCCTTCTATCAAACACGAATGTTCCCTGGATCAAACATCCTATTTTAATTATGTAATTACTTTATAT
The DNA here is from genome assembly GCA_025594305.2 of Periplaneta americana. Taxonomy (NCBI): domain Eukaryota; kingdom Metazoa; phylum Arthropoda; class Insecta; order Blattodea; family Blattidae; genus Periplaneta; species Periplaneta americana. The sequence goes on along the minus strand of JAJSOF020000031.1, from coordinate 107,303,428 downwards.
TTATTTCTAACGGGTGCAGCGGAGCGCACGGGTACGGCTAGTAAATAAATAAATAAAAAATAAATAAATAAGTAAAAAAGTAAAAAGTAAGTAAATAAATAAACAAGTAAATAAATAAAAAAATAAATAAATAAGTAAATAAATAATAAAAATAAATAAATAAGTAAATAAATAATAAAAATAAATAAATGAATAAATAAATAAAAGCATTTGAAAGAACCATAACATTTACAAGAGAATATTCATCATTTATGCTCAGACAAATTTCTATTTGTATATAAAATTGAATGAAGATTTCAAATATGTAAAATTTAATATAGGGTGCCATTTAAGAAAGTGTTATCTTTTTGTCACACCCTGTACAAGAATCAATACTTTTGTGAGACCACAGCCATAAGTTTGTTAGATATCTCGAACAACTTTTGTTTTTGGTATTTTTTTTTTCATAAAATGAATATATGAACAGTTATTAGCAATATTCCATACTTAATTAACACACTGTAGATTAATCCAATAGCCAAAAGTTCCCTTACTTAGCACAACAAATTTCGAAAACCTATAATTATTACGATGAAATCTATGGCAATCTGATTCAGGTAACTTTTTCTTTCACACACTATAGCAGCCATCTTCCCTTTTAAGAACCGACTGAAACTGGTATTATGAAAGTAGGTCTGGCTGCATATCCCACAGGCGCTGTTGTGCGTGGCGTGTGAAGCATTTGTTTACAGCATGCGTCGGTTTAAAATAGACGTCACTCCAGTCCCTAGCGTCTGTTTCTGCTAGTTTCGCGTCGACGTTCAAAAGTGTACGGCAGGAAGTCACCAATTTCGATGCAAAATCAGCGGTGGACGATCAATTTCCTCTCAGTTTTTGTCACAGACTGCTTCACAAGCAATTCAGACCACTGCTTTCAAACTATAATGGACTACACTATGTCCTCTGATCCACAGCTTTTATCTTCTGGAACTTCATTGTTTGGAAACCGAATGTCTTATATGCTATATAGTAAAAGGGATCATTTCTCCTTCACAAGACGTTACAAGTGCTTACGGGCTATTCCATATGAAATCGATCAGTAAAAAACCTCGCAATTTTTTCTACTCTATTTTTTCCCCTATTTATACAAGGTGCTGAGGAGAGTGCATTTTTCAAAAATATACTATCGAAATTCAAATGGTTTTCGTACTATTGAGCGACAAATTTAGCGTATTTTATAAAAACAAGCCTCTTTCAGCGCTCAGAACTCTGGAACCATTTACTGCAGAACATTGAACGAGAGCTCATTTTGAAACTGACATTTGGTAGTTATGTTAAGAAGTAATCCTTATTTTTATTATATACAGAGAGACAGATAATCTGATTTTACTTACTTTTAGGCTTTTTGCCTATTTGTAAAAATGTAAAAAAGATATTGAGAAAAAGCCTTGCATTATTAAGAGGGATTCGGCATTGTTTGCTTAGTGGCTCGGCAATAAGTTTCGAGGGTATTAAATAAATTATTTTCACACGCCTAGACTTGAACGGCGCAGTACCGCACACACTGGCCGAGAGCTGAAGATAAGCGAGCGTTGGGCATCATTTTACTCCTGTGTTTATGAAAGCCTGTGATAAAGCTAGACCAGCCATGCGCTACTAGACGACACATCACATGTTTGTCTCCTGGCCTTGCTTACCTCGGCTAGCTCCCGTCTCACAGTCAGCTGGTTAGTTCACGAGCGTACTATTTATTTTCTTTATTTGATATTTTCAATACTTTCTTATCAACGTGCCATCAGTAAAAAATATGTGTTTATTTGTACTTACAATGCGGAATCTAACCATATATTTTTGAAATATTTTTTCCTAGGCAAAGGCGTCTTAATTAGGAAAAATCTAAATTTCTCCATTTCCATAAAAAGTAAGAAAATCTGTTTATATGGCAATATAAACTTTAATTTCTCAGCATCAAAATAAACTGTGATTTTGATCATTGGGTGAAAGGGTTTCGGAGCCACAACAGTTTAAAGTTGCTAATTTTATGAAAATACGATAAATTTAAATATTTTTAATTTAAACACTATGAAATTCTGATACCTCAAACTTTGCACAAAGCATTGTATCACAGTTGTCAACGGACAGAAAAATTTTATTGTATTTAGAAACTGTAAGGTCAATTTTCTCTATATTTCGGTCGATTTGAGATGGAATAGCCCTTACATACTCGTAAATATAGTCGAACTCTGTTAATTCGAAGTTGACGGGAGTAGGCCTATTAAAAAATTGAGTTATCCGAGACGATGAATTAGAGAAATGTCAATAACTGTATTTTTAATATCTACACCAGAGGCATTTTGATTGAAATACAGGGTGAGTCAGAAGGAAAGGTACATGGTTTGAGGGTGATATATATATATATTTTTTTAATTTTAGTAGGTTATTTTACGACGCTTTATCAACAGCTTAGGTTATTTAGCGTCTGAATGAGATGAAGGTGACAATGCCGGTGAAATGAGTCCACGGTCCAGCACCGAAAGTTACCCAGCATTTGCTCATATTGGGTTGAGGGAAAACCCCGGAAAAAACCTCAACCAGGTAACTTGCCCCAACCGGGAATCGAACCCGGGCCACCTGGTTTCGCGGCCAGACGCGCTAACCGTTACTCTACAGGTGTGGACGATATTATTGGTGATTCTGAACAAAAACCTTTACATGAACATGTTCTCTTCTTAACGGTTTCGAAGAAAACTAATGAAAACAACGATGAACGGAAAAGTGCAGGTGATAGTAAATTAAAATATTGTTATCTTATGTTCTGTGTAATTGTGTACTTTTCTTTACAGAACATGTTCAAAAGTCCACCGTCAACTTCAATGCACTTTGCAGCTCTTGTAGACAGCTCCTGTTTTGCTGATCTGAGGTGATTCGGACATTCCTTTACTTAAAGCAATAGCACGTAAAATGCGAGCGACAAGTTTCCACTTGGCGCTTGTAGACTTCACTCTTAAGCCAACTCTATACACAGTAATTCAATGTAGTAAAGTCGGGTGACCTCGGTGGCCAAGAAATGACTCCACCGCGACCGATCCAACGCCCAGGATACGTTTCATTGATCCTACTACAACCTAATGTCGTTTTGGTTGTGTCCGCATATGAGTGCTGAAAAAGGACATGAGACTGACGCCCGTGATTTTCAAACAGTTGTATGTCAGATTCTGTTAAAAACAGGGCATATATGTTCATAGAAACGTTTTTGTTTAGAATTACCAATTTTATCACCCATCACACCATGTACATTTCCTCGTGACTCATCCTGTTTTTTTTTTTATTTGGTTATTTAACGACGCACATCTGATCATCTAATTGGAATAATAAATTATTATGTAAAATAAGACCTAAATATTACAATTAGATTTTTTGAAAAGGAGCAAATAATTAAGGTTTAAAGTCTTAAGGGTTATCACGATTGGTTTAAACATGCACTAAAACAAGACGTAAGTGCAAGTTTGAACCAATAAATTATTGAGATTTGCGATAGATTAATTAGTTTAGGAAATTGTATATTTATTATGTAGAACTACATTTGTATATAGATCTTTTGTTAAATTATTAAGTTTTGTACTTTTGTGAACAATATCAATAAAGCTATCTATCTATTTAACGACGCTGTATCTACTACGAAGTTATTTAGCGTCGATGAAATGGGTGATAGCGAGATGATATTTGGCGATATAAGGCCGAGGATTCGCCATATATTACCTGACATTTGCCTTATGGTTGGGGAAAACGTCGGAAAAACCCCAACCAGGTAATCAGTCCAAGCGGGAATCGAATCCGAGCCCGAACGCAACTTCAGATCGGCAGGCAAGCGCCTTAACCGACCGAGCTACGCCGGTGGCTCTCACCCTGTTTACCAGCTTTATTCGAGAAAACGGTCCAAACCAGTCAATTGAATTTCTGGAAGCCTCATGGGTATTGTACTCGAAACCTCTTGTAAAAAAGTTCAATGCAATAAAATAAGAAAAAAACTATTTATTCAAGAATTTCTACATTTCCAAAAACAAGATACTAAAAGTAAAAAAGAAAAAAAAAAAAACTAGATGCTTTTGTTTGTTTTCTAGCATTTAATGTTTCACTCAAGGAAATTCTTCCAGTTTATTTAGCGAATAGAAAATTATTTCATCCACATTTTGTTGTCCTTAAACGTAACATCTTAATTTCTAGATGTGGTCCACGGCCTCGGCAATTGTAGGCAAAGGTTTCTAGGGATATTTTGGCCCTTCTTCATCTGAAGACAGGGTGACAGTCTACTCGCACTACATAGCGGACTGATTTTCGTAGGCTAATTTTGGAACTGAATTTCGTTAGATTTAGCTTCGAATTAAAGAAAAAGATACACATGACTTTTTTAAAGTGAAGAGATCGCCATGTACATTTTATCATTCGGGTGACACATCTAAATCTCACATTCCCAGAACGATGGATTTGCCGCGGTTGTCGCGTGCACTGGCCACCAAGGTCCCCGGACCTTCCTTCTGTCGAATTATGTCTTTGAGAGTGGATGAAATACTAGTGTACAGAAACAAAGTAGACACAAGAGACGAATTGGTCGCCCTCATAAAAGAACAAGACAATCTCAGAACTTCTAGTCAACAAAACAGAAAAGTGCACTGAACTGTTGAAGTATAACGATGCCATGTAAATAAGCAATAAATGTAATCATTAAACAATTTGTTATCAGTAACATTCTAACAGCTGTATCTCCAGAACTTTTTTAGTCAGAATGGTCCATACTATTCCTCGTGAATCACCCTGTATATTTGCATGAACTTTTCTTTCTTTCTTTTTTAAATCCTCTGTCCATTCCCCAAACATTTTCCATACATTATAGCCGCGACGCTGTTATTCCCGGCGTCACTCCTCCCCTTTGCTTACATCTTAGGAAGTCAAGGCTCTATAAAGTCTAGGTAGGTAGTATCGTTCGCCATTTTTGTTCTTTCGTTGCCGAGCTACCATACGAGGAATCCATTTGCCACATCGTTAAACATTATCATGTCGTAGCTCCTATGATAATAAATCAAACACACTGTAATTCAGGAAATAATTGAGCGGCAAATAACGTCTTCGTGTGCTTTCTGCGAACGCCAACGAAAGAGCCAAAATGGCGGGCGATTATAGTAAGTATTTATCGAGCCTTAAGAAATGAATAACGTCTTCTTCAGCGAATCACAAGACGCACATGTTTAAATGTAGCCTACCTGCAACGCGATTGGCTGCCAGAAATTAGAGCGACGGGACTATAGTTAACATCCTATATGGGCTACTTAAAAATGTGAAAATAATCCAACGTCAACTCTATAAAAGAGCGATTTTTATTAAATAAGATAATTTAAAAAACCTTCGAAGTGCCGTCGTATATTTCTTTGAATAAAAATAACTAAACAAATTTCTGAAAAAAATATCGATTTCAGATTTGTTCATAGAAATAAAAATACCAAAAACTGAGAAAAATGATTTTAGACACTCTTACGGTTCTGAAAACAATATCTTTTTAGTTGGTTATTTAACGACGCTGTATCAACTACTAGGTTATTTAGCGACGATGAGATTGGTGATAGCGAGATGGTATTTGGCGAGATGAGACCAAGGATTCGCCTTAGATTACCTGGCATTCACCTTACGGTTGCGAAAACCTCGGAAAAAATCCAACCAGGTAATCAGCCCAAGCGGGGATCGAACCCGCGCCTGAACGCAACTTCAGACCGGCAGGCAAGCGCCTTAAGGGTATATGTACGTGAACGACCACAAATATATTATCAGAAAATCCAGGCTCTAAATTACTAGAATTTTATAAGGAAATGAACTCAGAATTGGACAAAAATTACAAGGTACCACAACAAGACTGATTAGAACTTAAATATCTGATATAAGTATAAAAAAGTTACTAATAATAGATTTTAGAATTCACTTTTTACTTTAAGTTAAATTTTCCAAAATTTGAAAATTTTCACACATTATTTCATAACTCCACAACCATTAGAGATAGAATTATGAAATTTTGTACACTGATTTAACACACATTTATGCAAACGATGGACTATAAAAATGCCCATTTCTTTGAAAATAGAAAAATTAGGTCACAAAACATTATGTACATTTTAATATATTTTGTACAGGACAAATAAAAATTAATCGTATTAAAATAAACAACTCTACATGTCTGAGAGTAGTCTACTTTTCAGAAATAAGTGTTTATTACATGCAGGAAAAATATTAAAGATGTCAGAGAGACCTTAACAATGTTATGGTTACCAAATGATGTAACTGCAGATTTTTTTTTCGTACTTCGATAAAACTGGTCTGAAAAATATTATTAGTAACCTTTTTATACTTTTATCAGATATTTAAGTTCTAATAAGTCTTGTTCTGGTACCTTGTAATTTTTGTCCAATTGTGAGTTCATTTTCTTATAAAATTTTAGAAATTCAGAGCTTGCATTTTATAATAATAATTGTGGTCGTTCACGTACATATACCCTTAACCGACTGAGCCACGCCGGTGGCTGAAAGCAATATAAAATTATAAAATTATCCTATTTCAACGCATTAGAGAAACGAAAATAAATCATAGAAAGCTTATTAACATTATTTGATCTAAAAGTGTTGTATATGGATCATGGATACTGCAACAGATTAAAATCCTTTGACAGCGTCACAGGTAAATGTCGCATACAAGCTGACAGCATATCAAAAGCTACCTTTTCTGTGTGTGCGATGTTGAAATCTCAAATAGAGAATTACGCACCTATGTAGATCTAATAGATAATTTCACACACTTACAGTAATGAGAAAGTGGAACTAGCAACACCTGTACAATGAATTAAGTGGCCTCATGAATTAATCCGATGGATGAGGTCGCTCTGGCTGCATAGAGCGCAGGCTTCATCAGCGGGAAGCGCTGTTTAGGGTCACGCAGATCGAGAGAGCGGCTCATGTGTTGACAGAAGCGTTGCCAACCCTTTTACAACACTATTGACTTTAGCTCAGGAACACAGTCGTTCGCGTCGTTTCTTTTTTGTTTAACGAAAAGAGTTCTCTTTCCAGACAGTCGCTTGAGAATTTAACTGTAACCTAGGCAACGCTATCATTGTAAGCTACACTGATATTAGACCAAGCGCCTTTTAACTAATATAAACAAGTGAATTGCCTAGTGCCTAATGGCTATGTATATCGACGTCAGTTAGTGTAACCAGCGAATAGGGATTACAAAGAATACACACTGAGCGAATTTTCCTGTGTTTTGTGTCTCTGTGCGCTGGCGTTTAGTTCCACTTTCAAGCGCTAGAGGTTAGTGTAATCGAGCATACGCTAAGATAATAATTGAGAATAGAGTTGAGACACAGGATACAAACATCGCCTACCTTATTGCATAATCCAGTAACGCTTTGCTTCAAATAAATTCAAGTTAACAGCTTTTCCTTATTTCTCAGTGATAAACTAGTTGTAATAATAACTGTTTATATTTTATATATAATAAATTATATCTATACTAATAATAAATCTGTAGCCGAAATTTTTCTGGTAATTTTCGATTTTCCAAAATAATTGGTCCTAACATATATAATTAATCACCCTGAAACCGAAAATCGCTTTTTGAAATTTTTCTTTGTACGTCTGTCTGTCTGTATGTTTGTTACCTTTTCACGCGATAATGGATGAACGGATTTCGATGAAAATTGGAATATAAATTAAGTTCGTTGTAACTTAGATTTTAGGCTATATGGCATTCAAAATACATTATTTAAAAGGGGGTTATAAGGGGGCCTGAAATAAATAAATCGAAATATCTCGCTTATTATTGATTTTTATGAAAAATGTTACATAACAAAAGTTTCTTTAAAAATAAGTTCCGATAAGTTTTAATTCCTTGAAAAATTTTGATTGGACTGATATTTAATGAGATAAAAAGAGTTTCAAAATTAAAATAACTGCCATCCAAGGCCGTGTAATGAATTAAAAAACAAATGACTTCGTCTATAAGGGCCTTGGACAGCAACAATCGAAAGCTATGAAAGATAGCCTACAGATAATGTTTCTGTATTTGTATGAAGTAATATCGGAAGCTAAATTAACCGATTTGTATAATTAATTATTATTTCACCATTGGAAAGTGTAGTTTCTCTAGATGGACATAATGCTATAATGTTATCACAGTAACTTGTGAGTGAATCGAGGACAGGTAAGATTAAAATAGATTCTTATGCACAGAAAACTTGATAGGCTATTCTGTACATTCCTTTCCTGTATTTCCTAAAATAATTTTTATGACCAAATGAGTGGTCTCTGGATCAAAATGATCGCATTTTAATTATTCAAATACAATTTAAATTAAGTAACATAATAATCGATTTATCCTTATATCAAACACGAATGTTCCCTGGATCAAATGTCCTATTTTAATTATGTAATTACTTTATATTTATTTCTAACGGGTGCAGCGGAGTGCACGGGTACGGCTACTTATAAAATAATATAATACATTATAAAATTATGTATCAAATTCGTTTAATATTTGTATACGATATAATATAGGTACTGTATATGGTTTTACTTCTCATAGGAGTTTTGTTTTTCCATTTTCAGCGCTATCAAATCATTACATATTTTAATTGTTGTTGGGGTCAAAGTCTCAACTCTCATTATAAAGGAACCCTAGAGTCTAGACATTACAGATAATGACGGATTTATTATTTCATCGGTCTAATTTATTTTATTAGAGTACATAATGTATCTAGATATATTAATTGTATGTGTTATATTTCCGCTGTGTCGACTGCTAGCTGGTGTGATGTCAGCGCCAACTCCTGGGAGAAAGCAGAATCTGACGCTCTAGCTGGCTTGAAGGTCATTGAAATCGGTCCTGCTACATCAAAGGTACCGACGCGAAGTGTCCATACTGTATAACATCTATACGTTGGTGTAACCATGGGTTACAATATTGTCACATAACCTCTAATACGCATTTTTACGTTGTATTGTCCTGGGTTAGGTTGTTTTCAATATGGTGGAAAACCGTGGTTTTAAAAAAGTTTTCCTTTAAAATAATATTTGATGTGAAGAGTCCACTGCAAAAATGATGGATGTCATTTGGAATACATTTTTCAGGAGAAGCAATTGAAAGTTTGAAATGCTTAGCGCTCAAAGCTTAACTGTGATTTTCCTATCATTACTGGACAATGACTATCAGTGTTAATGTCATATAACTCTCTATGTACATTCTATATGTCTTAAGCTATGCATTGACAGTCTTGGTTCATTTTCGACAAGAAAGTGACATCCATCATGCTTGTAGTGGACTCTTCATGACTGTGGTATTCCCTAAATAAGAAGTTCGTGTGTTTGCATGAACCTTGATTCTTTAGGTATAGACCTACATAGAAAAATAATCCAAGACTATTCTTTAAACCAAAGTGCTTTGTTTTTTACATTTTGAAAAATCTTACATTGTCCAGGTAGTATGCCCATATGAAGGTAATATGGCCAGAAGAAAGAAATACATTATTTTGGAAAGAAAACCATTTATTGGTGATTAATGAAGTTTGGATTGAAAATAATGGTTCTTGGCTTCAAAAATATTCCCACAAATAATTTGTGGATAGGTCTATAAAATACACTCAGGGACAAAAAAACCGGACACTTCTATATTTGCTTGTATTTTGTTGCCAAATATTTCAAAATGAAACAAAACCCATTTAAACAATATAATGTTTTATTTAGCACCTTATACGACAACATTTGAAAAAAAAATCTAGCACCTTATACGACAACATTTGAAAAAAAAATCTCTCATGAGAAAATTTACAAAAAATTACAAAGGGCGTATAACTATGGCATCGTTTGGTCTAACTGTTTTTTTTTCATTTTATGGTGCCTTAAACATTAAAAGCTCTTTTTAGTAACGGGTATTACCCCCTCTGGCTTGAATAACTGCATCCATACGTCTTGGCATGCTCTCAATTTGGTTAGCAATGTCTTCTTGAGGAATAAGTTCCCATTCTTCGCCAAGTGCTCGCCTCAACTCTTGTAACGATTCTGGTCTCGGTCGTCTATTCTTAACACGCCGTCCCAGCATGTCCCACACGTGTTCAATTGGGTTCATGTCTGGACTCCTTGCTGGCCATGGAAAAACATGGATTCCCACTTCTTGGAGATAATCTCCGACCGCATGGGCAATATGCGGCCGTGCATTATCATGCATTAAAACAAAATTATCGCCCAGAAATTGGCCAAATGCCACATGATCAGTCAAACATTCATTTATATACCTATCAGCTGTTAGTCTTCCATTTTCAACAAAAACCAACTCTGTACGAGCATCCGTACACACTCCTGCCCAAACCATCACTCCACCACCTCCATACGGCACATTTTCGGAAATGCAACACTGTGAAAATCGTTCTTCCCTCATTCTCCAAACTCTTTCACGTCCATCAGGTGAGCACAGATTGAAATGGGACTCATCGGTGAACAGAACACAGCTCCACTGTCCATTTCTCCAATCATTTGCAAAAAGCAGTCGTTCAACTCGATGCATCCTGAGAAGTCTGGGACCAGTTGCAGGTCTACTTGATATCAGTCCACTTGCTTTCAACCTCCTTCTAACTGTTTTGGCCGAAATTGGGCGTCCATGCATGTTAACAAATTGCTGGGCTACACTAGTAGCTGGCAGGTTGCGCTCCCTAAGAACTCTCAACACCACACACATGTCTTCATTTGGATTTGTAGCTCTTGGACGACCTGAACCTGGTCTTCTGGTATATTCTAGGTCTCTCTATACCGTTTTATGGCATCATGGGTTGTGCTTCTAGCCATATTCATAACATTTGCAATGTAACGTACACTGCGTCCATCATCGTAAAGGGCTACAGCTCGAGCCACATCTTCAGGTCGCATCTTGTTTTAAGACAAATGTTACAACCCCACTTAAACTCAGAAAATGTAAAAACAAAGAAATAACGAATGATAACGATAATGAAGCACAAAATGGTTGAGACAAAATTGTTATAGCTGAGACTCCGAAAGCAAAATTGGAATATTTGGTTGTAATGGCTTGTTTATAAAACAAAAAACAATCAACAATGTATACACGTCTCCATAACAACAGATGGCTACCATAATAGTGTATGAGAAGATAATGTTTTGCAAAACACCAGCAAATATTAAAGTGTCCGGTTTTTTTGTTCCTGAGTGTATTACAATTTGAAAAAAGTCAAAGTTAACGAATACAAAAATGGGGGAAATGAATGGGTAGGCATATATGTGTAACAAATAATAAGTCTTTTGTGAGTCCAACATATTCCTCATGCATGTACGTACATACCACAAATTGCAGCTATTTTTCAGTTCGATATAAATGAATTTTAAATAGGCACTGGATGTCTGTAACGAGCATTGAACAAGTTATAAAATATTTATTAATTATGGTTTATTTAACGACGCTCGCAACTGCAGAGGTTATCTCAGCATCGCCGGTGTGTCGAAATTTTGTCCCGCAGGAGTTCTTTTACATGCCAGTAAATCTACTGACATGAGCCTGTAGCATTTAAACACATTTAAATGCAATCGACCTCGGCCGGGATCGAATCCGCAACCTCAAGCATAGAAGGCCAGCGCTATACCAACTACGCTACCGAGGGCGATTTATAAATAAATGTTATATAGAATCTATAAATACCCAATGCTTGAAAGGGAATACAAGACAAACCTACCAACAGCAATATTATAACACCGTCTTAATCCGTTGCCGGAAATGAAATAAAGACCTGTGGAAGCAGTTTTGCTATTATCCACTAATGTCACTGATTATGTACAGTTCCTGACACGTGGTTCGACATACTGGCATTAACTTTTGGTTATCATATCAATTTGCTATAGAACAGTAATGTGGTCATATTATCTGAATTGGCCATATTATCATCACATACCTTGTATCGTTTAACCTCGGCAAGTCTATCGTGCTATCAAAAAGGAGTGCGTTATATGGCAGTAAAAATTTGTAATAGCCTCCCTATGGATATAAAAAATCAAACTCAAAACATAAGATTATTTAGGGCCAAATTAAAGAAGTACCTAATTTCTGACGCCTTCTATTCTGTAGGTGAATTCATGACATTCAACAACGCTTCATGAATATTTCTGTCTTGTATTAACTATCGATACTAGCCCCTTGTGTTGTACTAGTAAACTATATATATATTTTTGGGGGTATTTTACGACGTTGTATCAACATATAGGTTATTTAGCGTCTGAATGATATGAAGGTGATAATGCCAGTGAAATGAGTTCGGGGTCCAGCACCGAAAGTTACCCAGCATTTGCTCGTATTGGGTTGAGGGAAAACCCCGGAAAAAACCTCAACCAGGTAACTTGCCCCGACCGGGATTCGAACCCGGGCCACCTGGTTTCGCAGCCAGGCGCGCTGACCGTTACTCCACAGGTGTGGACTCTTCTGTATATATTTCAACTAGACTGTGACTATAATTAAGAATTTATAGTACTATTAAGATTTTTTTACATGTTACATATTCTAGCTGTGAAGCGATGTACAGTAGTGGCAAAAAAAAAAACCGAGCCGCCCCTTGTAGCTGATTTGAGAGCCTTGTTCATTCCAGAGCACGATAGACTGGTAACTAAGACTTTCGTGGTTCGAATCCTGCCTGGAAAGGAAACCTTTTTCGTTCCTTATTCAAATTTATTCCCAATACTTTTCGAATGCAGCGATATTTTACTACTTAATTAACTTATTATTCCCAGAACATGAATTTTACCAGCAATCGAAAAGTATTGGGAATAAATTTGAATAAGGAACAAAAAAGTTTCCTTCCTAGGCAGGATTCGAACCACGAAAGTCTTAGTTACCAGTCTATCGTGCTCTGGAGTGAACAAGGCTCTGAAATCAGCTACAAGGGTTGGTCCGGTTTTTTTTTTTCCACTACTGTACGAATATACCAAGGAATGTAAATAAATAAAATAAAATACAATACAACAATGATATGCACTTAAGCCTGGTGGTTCATGCACATCACTACAGACTCCTCCTAAGAATACATTTTATCTAGTCCCAGATTGTCCGTTTGAGGTCCCTCGTATCGCCGATGCATTATTCCTGCCAAACGGGCATTAAAGCCAGTTACAGACCTCGTGCGGGTTGCGGCCTGTCCTTTCGTAGGTAATTCGGTCCTGGTTGACTTTTTACAGCCCTTCATCCCATCTGGGTTTGCTTTCAGCCACTGTCAACCGTAATCCATGGAGGCATTATTGCAACCGCTCAAATGCGTTCCCATCAACCGTGTCGTGTTACTGAAGTCTAAGTACACCAGAGCATGCGCCGCGCATACATATTTGAACTCTAATATTACGTCATTAGAATTAGTGGATCAATTGTAGAGGGTTTGTTGCTTGTTACAAAGAGTACTGAATGATATCTGCGGTATAATGATAACAACGAGCAGCCTGACCATAGTTAATGCAATGAAACCCTCTCCAGTTGAACAAATGCAGATCGGTATCCAGGCAACCAACGGAGAGCCCAAATAAATGACAGCCGACCAGTTTCGCCAGATACAGACTAATTGATGAATGTCGAATGTTTAATGATAGCCACAGAGATTGTTTTCATTTTATTAAAGTTAGTTATCTCTGACATTCGACAAAGCGATTGTAAAATAGATGAAGAGATGAAGACGTCTTATTCACTGGCGATCATGAACGTAATGGACGGAATTGAAGAGTTTTCTTAATGCATACGAATTTCGTATTTTTAAAACAGTACTTACTTACTTACTGGCTTTTAAGGAACCCGAAGGTTCATTGCCGCCCTCACATAAGCCCGCCATTGATCCCTATCCTGAGCAAGATTAATCCAGTCTCTACCATCATATCCCACCTCCCTCAAATACTTTTTAATATTATCTTCCCATCTACGTCTCGGCCTCCCCAAAGGTCCTTTTCCCTCTGGCCTCCCAACTAACACACTATGTGCATTTCTGGATTCGCCCATACGTGCTACATGCCCTGCCCATCTCAAACGTCTGGATTTAATGTTTCTAATTATGTCAGGTGAAGAATACAATGCGTGCAGTTCTGTGTTGTGTAATTTTCTCCATTCTCCTGTAACTTCATCTCTCTTAGCCCCAAATATTTTCCTAAGCACCTTATTCTCAAACATCCTTAACCTATGTTCCTCTCTCAAAGTGAGAGTCCAAGTTTCACAACCCTACAGAACAACCGGTAGTATAACTGTTTTATAAATTCTAATTTTCAGATTTTTTGACAGCAGACTGGATGATAAAAGCTCCTCAACCGAATAATAACAGGCATTTCCCATATTTATTCTGTGTTTAATTTCCTCCCGAGTATCATTTATATTTGTTACTGTTGCTCCCAGATATTTGAATTTTTCCACCTCTTCAAAGGATAAATTTCCAACTTTTACATTTCCATTTCGTACAATATTCTCGTCACGAGACATAATCATATACTTAGTCTTTTCGGGATTTACTTCCAAACCTATCTCTTTACTTGCTTCCAGTAAAATTCCCGTGTTTTCCCTAATCGTTTGTGGATTTTCTTCTAACATATTCACGTCATCCGCATAGAGAAGCAGCTGATGTAACCCGTTCAATTCCAAATCCTCTCTGTTATCCTGGACTTTCCTAATGGCATATTCTAGAGCAAAGTTAAAGAGTAAAGGTGATAGTGTATCTCCTTGCTTTAGCTCGCAGTGAATTGGAAAAGCATCTGACAGAAACTGGCCTATACGGACTCTGCTGTACGTAAACAGTTATTCCTGAAAGTAGAAATTTAAGTTGTACACTGGTGTTCATTAAAAAATCCTGTACATATTTAAACGACTATCCCACCAAATTGTTATCGTTTCACGAGGACGTCTGTAAATAAACAAAGAAATGCCAATATCAAACATGACAGTGTTGAACATGTTCAATCGGTATTCGCCGATATTTATTTTCCACTGAAATTCCTAAAGTTACACCAGTTTTATTATAAAGTATGCGGTAAGACAAACGACACTGAAATGATCGCTCATCTGCTGTCCATGTTTCCATAGCAACCAAGCATTTATTTATTGTATATGATATTTTCACATGTTGTAAGGTAACTGGGGGTAACAAGGTCCATCTAAGAAATAAATTAATGTTCTTACTTTGAACTGAACACGTTTAGCAAATTTTAAATATTGGAATAGCATTCTCTGTGCTGTTCCCTTATACTCCCATTTTTCTCCAATATCTGTCGAATACAAAACATCTGGTCAATACCGATCTATTACGCCTAAAACCACACTCATGATCCCCAATAATTTCATCTACATATGGAGTTAATCTTCTCAAGAGAATATTGGACAAAATTTTGTACGACGTCAACAAAAGTGATATTCCTCGAAAGTTACTACAGTTAGTCTTGTCCCCCTTCTTAAAAATAGGTACAATTATAGACTCCTTCCATTGTTCTGATACAATTTCCTTTTCCCAAATAGCAAGTACAAGTTCATAAATTTCAGTAGATAATGCGCTTCCACCCTCTTGTATTAATTCTGCTGGAATTTGATCGATACCTGGAGACTTGTACTTTTCAGATTTTCTATCGCAGTTTCGACTTCAGAAAATGTGGGTTCGGGTATAAATGGCTCAGCAGTTTGTATTTCAATTTCGTCCCGATCATTTCTATTTGGCCTATGTACATTTAGTAGTTGCCTAAAATAGTTTTTCCATCTGTTCAGGGTGAAATGAGAGTCTGCAAGCAAGTCACCATTCTCATCCTTGATCACGTTTACCCTTGCCTGATATCTTTCTTAAATTCCTTTATACCCTTATATAAATCTCTAATGTTTTTATTTTTACTATTTGTTTCTACCTCATTCAGTTTTTCCTTCAAGTAATTTCTCTTTTTATTCATAATTAAACACAGAATAAATATGGGAAATGCGTGTTATTATTCGGTTGAGGAGCTTTTGTCATCTAGTCTGCTGTCAAAAAATTTGAAAGTTAGAATTTATAAAACAGTTATATTACCGGTTGTTCTTTATGGTTGTGAAACTTGACTCTCACTTTGAGAGAGTAACAGAGATTAAGGGTGTTTGAGAATAAGGTGCTTAGGAAAATATTTGGGGCCAAGAGGGATGAAGTTACAGGAGAATGGAGAAAGTTACACAACGCAGAACTGCACGCATTGTATTCTTCACCTGACATAATTAGGACCATTAAATCCAGACGTTTGAGATGGGCACGACATGTAGCACGTATGGGCGAATCCAGAAATGCATATAGAGTGTTAGTTGGGAGGCCGGAGGGAAAAAGACCTTTGGGGAGGCCGAGACGTAGATGGGAGGATAACATTAAAATGGATTTGAGGGAGGTGGGATATGATGGTAGAGACTGGATTAATCTTGCTCAGGATAAGGACCAATGGCGGGCTTAAGCGAGGGCGTAAATGAACCTCCGGGTTCCTTATAAGCCAGTAAGTAAGTAAGTAAGTGTACGATTTGCTTCCCGTCTTTCATTGAAATAATATTATCTCTGGAGATCTACCATCGATACTTGAAATATCAAACCACAAATAAATCATCACAAATTCAGACTTCCAAAATATTTTCAGATCTTGTCCGTAATAACTGAATATATTATCACTTTTCACACGCAAACGTTCAACAGACTTACGTAGTTTTGCATTCATTAATAAAATTACAGTATAGCCTATCTACCGGTATAATAAATATGTAAACAGACTTCCTACATCAGCTCTGCTCTATCGCTTGAAGCGCGTTGCTCTATTGTTTTATCAGTCTTTTGTTGTGGCCAGCAACATGCCTGACCTCTGCCGTCTGTGGAAGTTTGGTGACAAGAGAGATGCAGTAGCAGTCACTTGTCAAAAACAGTTGCCGTCCGCCTTTGTAAAGGACATTAATAATTTCGTCACACTCGAAACAGTGAGTTTAAAAATGGTAATTGAGGTCGTATTTTAGGTTCCGAGATGGGTTTCATTCACGCATTCTGTCATAGAACCTACTTGCCGACTGCATTTAAGACGCAGAGTTTCCAGTGCGCTAAAAGTAAGCTACTGCAATGCAGTGAAAATAGCAGCTATCAAGTTTTACATGTGTCGGGAAGGCGTAATTGGTGGCAATGCAGGAACGTGTTGCTTAAACTGAATTCTAATGCTGTAAGAAGGCAATACAAAGTATAACAACATTGCAATTCAATAGTATGACTGAGTCTTACTCATTCAGGAGTAGGCTAGTTTATATTATATTGTATTAACTTGTACTTAAATAAATAAATAAATAAATAAATAAATAAATAACTAAATAAGTAAATAAATAAATAAGTAAATAAATAAATAAGTAAATAACTAAATAAGTAAATAAATAAATAAGTAAATAAATAAGTAAATAACTAAATAAGTAAGTAAATAAATAAGTAAATAACTAAATAAGTAAATAAATAAGTAAATAAATAAATAAGTAAATAACTAAATAAGTAAGTAAATAAATAAGTAAATAACTAAATAAGTAAATAACTAAATAAGTAAATAAGTAACTAACTAAATAAGTAACTAACTAAATAAGTAAATAAGTAACTAAGTAAGTAACTAAGTGAGTAAGTAAGTGAGTAACTAAGTGAGTAAGTGAGTAACTAAGTGAGTAAGTAAGTAAGTGAGTAAGTGAATGAATGAGTGAATGAATGAATGAATGAATGAATAAATGAATAAATCAATAAATAAATAAATACATAAATAAATAACTATATAAACAAATAAATAAATAAATAAATAAAAATAAATAAATACATAAATAAATAAATACATAAATACATGAATGAATACATAAATGAATAAATAAATAAATAAATACATAAATAAATATATAAATAAATAAATACATAAATAAATACATACATAAGTAAATACATAAATAAATAAATAAATACATAAATAATTACATAAATAAATAAATAAATAAATAAATAAATAAATAAATAAATAAATAAATGGCAAGTACTATCTCACACATGCATTGGGTAACTTAAAATGCACTTTAATTCCAGTAAGACGTAAATTAATAACATTTTCAAGTGGAACTTTTAAGCGGAATCCTATACAGATAAACATGTCCAATTTTCTTGTAATACGACGACGTCCCTCGTGAGGGAAAAAGACCTTTGGGGAGGCCGAAACGTAGATGGGAAGATAATATTAAAATGGATTTTAGGAAGGTGGGATATGATGATAGAGACTGGATTAATCTTGCTCAGAATAGGGACCAATGGCGGGCTTATGTGAGGGCGGCAACCTCCGGGTTCCTTAAAAATTAATAACATTTTCAAATGGAACTTTTAAGCGTAATTCTATACGGATAAAAATGATCAATTTTCTTGTAATACGATGACGTCACTCGTAATATTATGGAAACAGAAGTGGTTTTCCAAGTAGTCCGACACGCTCAATTCTCTATTTAGGGTCGAATTCATAAGGAACACTTATAATTGAGTGGGACTCTTAAAACAAGACTAAATTGCAATGAAAAAAAGGTAAAGGTATCCCCGTAAAATGCCATGAAGGCACTTGGGGGCATGGAGGTAGAGCCCCATGCTTTCCATGACCTCGGCACTAGAATGAGGTGGTGTGGTCGGCACTACGCTCTGACTGCCTTTTACCCCGGGAAAGACCCGGTACTCAATTTTATAGGAGGCTGAGTGAACCTCGGGGCCGTTCTGAAAGTTTGGCAACGAGAAAAATCCCGACACCACCTGGGATCGAACCCCGGACCTTCCAGTCCGTAGCCAGCTGCTCTACCAACTGAGCTACCCGGCGAAAACAGGATTAAATTGAAATGAAAACAAGATTAAATTGAAATGAAAACAAGATTAAATTTTAATGAAAACAAGATTAAATTGTAATGAAAAGAAGATTAAACTGCAATCAAATAAAAATAAATAGAAATGTAAGGAAGATTAAACTGCAATAAAAATAAGTTTAAATTGCAATAAATCAAGATTAAATTGCAATGAAAACAAGATTAAATTGTAATAAAACAAGATTAAATTGTAATGAAAACAAAATTAAATAGAAATGAAAGTACGATTAAATTGCAATGAAAGGAAGATTAAATTGTAATAAATCAAGATTAAATTGCAATGAAAACAAGATTAAATTGCAATGAAAACAAGATTAAATTGCATTGAAATCAAGATTAAATTGCAATTAAAACAAGAATAAATTGCAATAAAACAAGATTAAATTGCAATAAATCAAGATTAAATTGCAAATAAAAACAAGAATAATTTGTAATTAAATAAAGATTAAATTGCAATGAAAAGAATAAATTGCAATGAAATAAAGATTAAGTTGCAATGAAAACAAGATTAAATTGTAATAAATCAAGATTAAGTTGCAATGAAAACAAGATTAAATTGTAATAAATCAAGATTAAGTTGCAATGAAAACAAGATTAAATTGTAATAAATCAAGATTAAGTTGCAATGAAAACAAGATTAAATTGTAATAAAACAAGATTAAATTGCAATAAATCAAGATTAAATTGCAAATGAAAACAAGAATAATTTGAATAATTTCGAGGGAAAAATTGTTCCGGAGCCGGGTATCGAACCCGGGACCTTTGGTTTAACGTACCAACGCTCTAGCACTGAGCTACCCGGGAACTCTAACCGACACCGATCCAATTTTTCCCTCTATATCCACAGACCTCAAAGTGGGCTGACAACCGTCAAGCAACCAACTTCGAGTGCACACTAACTCCGTGTGACTTAAATTGTGGTTTTCTGTTAACGAACAGTGACGTGTATTATGCAAATCAAGACCAAAGATCACGGTTTCGATACCCGGCTCCGGAACAATTTTTCCCTCGAAATTATTCAAATCAACTTTAGAGGGAGTTATACCTGAAATCTTGATTTGAAGAATAATTTGCAATTAAATAAAGATTAAATTGCAATGAAAACAAGAATAAATTGCAATGAAATAAAGATTAAATTGCAATGAAAACAAGATTAAATTGTAATGAAAACAATGCAAAATTGCAATGAAACAAGACTCTCAGCAACAATGTGAACAATCGCAATATTTCTCGCGCAAAGATATGCGCATGCGCACAGCTCGCTGGAAATGCATCCAACAAAACTTTTTGGGAGTTTCTCTTTATAAAAGTGTAAGCATGGAGACAATAAATGCAGTAGTTTCTCAGATGTGATTTTTTCTTTTCATTGGGTTTTTTTTACCGGACACGACGTACTTCATAAGCATTATTGTATAGATCTAACTCTTGTACTTTTGGCAGGGTAAGCAAAAATTGTTGTGTTTTTTCCAATAGTTATATAACAACGTATAAAATATTCACTGTAGAATGCAATGAATTACATACAGAGCTTCTGTTTCAAAACTTCCCCGTCGAAATAATTCATTATTTAAACTGCATTGAATTTAAACAAAAAACACGTCAATTTATCGTCGCTTGGCAACCTGGATTGTTGTTATTGTTGATTAGAGCTGAAGAGAATAAAGCTACAAAAACTTATTGAGCATTTCATGTAATAGTTGTGTTTGTGTATTAAATTATTTTAAAATGGTGTATACCCTTCAAGAGAGAACATAAATCTTCTTTAATGATTAAATTAAGGAAATTACACAAAAAAGCTGTGTTTTCATCCTACAATCAACTGATAATAACAAAAATACAGGTTGCCAGGCGACGATAGGAAACAAAATATGCGAAAACAAATTAATGATGTGTAGAAACAAATGAATGCTCTTTCATATTTAAGTTTAAAAATATAGAGGTGCCATTTGAAGTTTTGAAGCGGGGGTGGCTGGGAGATGGGGTGAAATCTAAAATACTTCCCCCTAAAAATCTAAATTGACATGTTTTTTGTTCAAACCGAATTCAATTTAAATAATTAGTTATTTAGACTGGGAAGTTTTGAAATGAAACCCCTGTATAAACTCTTTAATTTGCATATAGGTTTTGTTTGACAGGTACCTACTGAATTATTGGCATGCAATGATGCAAAGCATCAGCGTGACTTGTGTCTAGCGCAGGGTCTAGATAAATGTTATTTTCTGCTGTAAATCGTATGTGAGATATACATGTATGCGACTTTTGATTGGCAGAAATTCTGCCGGACAAGCTTTAGAACGAGAAAATATGTAAATAAGACAATGGTTTATTGATCACAATGCAAATGATACCCTCACAAACTCTGCACGTACCAGACCTATAAAAATGCTTTATCAACAATAAATTAGCAATACGTTTAGCATTTTATGCTGTTGAATAGGTCAAATCAGATTTCCCTTTGCAACTCAACAGTAACGAATACAAGCGGAGAAATGATGTAACATCCTGTGACTCACGTACAAAACATAAGGCCGCCCACACAAGGTAGGTGGAATGGAAGCCAACTATTGTGCAATATGCAGACAGCTAAGTGTCTGATTGACAAAATCATCGCACGGGTTGGCAGCACTGAAGTTAATTAAAATATAAATTATGAAAAGCAATGAGAGCATTGACGACGAATGTAGGAGCTGAGAGAAGTGGAATTAAAGGTCACGCAAGTCAGTGAATAGCGGCAACACCGCTTACAATACACGTGCAGTTTGACAGCTGTCACGCGTTTTCTTTTATGAATACAGCCATAGTACGTGGGTCGAAATGACTGCTACTTAGGGTTTAAAAAAAAGTCTTCCCCGTTTGTTGACGACACAGACAAATTAATTAGCTACACAGCGTAATTCTTTTCACACACAAGACTACCAATAGTGGATAAAAATAACCACTTATTCACTAGTATTAGGTTATTCAAAACTTACTTAGAACTTTAAAAAGCGTTATACAGTGTGTAACAAAGTAACTATTCCTAACTTTTTATGCAACAGAGGGCATGAAATTAAAGATTTTTTTCTTCCACTTATTCACTAGTATTAGGTTATTCAAAACTTACTTAGAACTTAAAAAAAAAAAAAAAAGCGTTATACAGGGTGTAACAGAATAACTATTCCTAACTTTTTATGTAATAGATGGCATGAGATTAAACATTTTTTCTTCTACTTATTCACTAGTATTAGGTTATTCAAAACTTACTTAGAACTTTAAAAAGCGTGATAAAGGGTGTAACAAAATAAGTATTCCCAACTTTTTATGTAGACTAATACAGGGCATGAAATTAAACATTTTTTTCTTCCACTTATTCACTAGTATTAGGATATTCAAAACTTACTTAGAACTTTAAAAAGTGTTATGCAGGGTGTAAAAAAAATAACTATTCCTAACTTTTTATGTAATAGAGGGCATGAAATTAAACATTTTTTCTTCCACTTATTCACTAGTATTAGGTTATTCAAAACTTACTTAGAACTTTAAAAAGCGTTATACAGGGTGTAACAAAATAACTATTCCTAACTTTTTATGTAATAGAGGGCATGAAATTAAACATTTTTTTCTTCCACTTATTCACTAGTATTAGGTTATTCAAAACTTACTTAGAACTTTAAAAAGCGTTATACAGGGTGTAACAAAGTAACTATTCCTAACTTTTTATGTAATAGAGGGCATGAAATTAAATTTTTTTTCTTCCACTTATTCACTAGTATTAGGTTATTCAAAACTTACTTAGAACTTTAAAAAGCGTTATACAGGGTGTAACAGAATAACTATTCCTAACTTTTTATGTAATAGAGGGCATGAAATTAAACATTTTTTCCTTCCACTTATTCACTAGTATTAGGTTATTCAAAACTTACTTAGAACTTTAAAAAGCGTTATACAGGGTGTAACAGAATAACTATTCCTAACTTTTTATGTAATAGAGGGCATGAAATTAAACATTTTTTCTTCCACTTATTCACTAGTATTAGGTTATTCACAACTGACTTAGAACTTCAAAAAGCGTTATACAGGGTGTAACAGAATAACTATTCCTAACTTTTTATGTAATAGAGGGCATGAAATTAAACATATTTTTCTTCCAATTATTCACTAGTATTAGGATATTCAAAACTTACTTAGGACTTTAAAAAGTGTTATACAGGGTGTAACAAAATAACTAGTCCTAACTTTTTATGTAATAGAGGGCATGAAATTAAACATTTTTTTATCTTTAATAAGTAATGTCTGGAAATGATTCGTTTTCAAGTGATAGTGGTACGAAGGAAAACATTATGGGTCGATATTATGGACAGACGAGGCATGTTTTTTGAGAGATGGCTTTTTAATACACACAACAGTCAGATTTGAAGTGACACGACTCCTAAAGCTGAGGAGAATCTCATTAATCAATAGAAGTTTTCTGTAAATTATAGTTTTATGTTAAGAAGAATGGTTTCCATAGCAACAAGGTAACTGAGTAACAATAAGTGTACTGTAAAGGGGCTATTTCAGTATAGTTTTATGTTAACAAGAATGGTTTCCATAGCAACAAGTTTGTGTGGAAATTCTAACTTTCTAGGCCTATACAGCAAAAATCAGATAGTGCAAAAAGTTCTTTTTTACTGGTAAGTAATCTCTGAAAATTTTTAAGAATTTACTGAATAAAGAAATGAACAAATATCTACATTTAGATGTGATATATTGCAGATGGCCTTGCTAAATAACGTAAAAGAAGATTATTTTCTGCTGTGAATTTAATACTCCACCCCTTGTTCTTCTATGTCAATGTTTTTTAATTATTGTTGTCATAGCAACCTCTTTCTTCATAGACCATGATATCAAACCACCCATCATTACAAATCTGATGTTATTTCTTTATTAATTGTTTCATAATGCTGTCGTACAAAAAAAATAACGTATGAAACACGTTTATAATATTATACAGTTTTTTCACTCGTAAAAATCACGAAACTCGATTCGCTCGTTCCCTAAACATTGACTCATGTCATAAAGTCTAACATTCTGAACTTGTTCCATAATATACTATTAGAAACCTTTCTTTTTAAACTAGATACGTATAATAACAACCCGTTCCAGTGAATTACATCAAATTGAAACGACTTAATTTTGCAACACACTGTAATATTTCAATCTCGAATTCTTTCGCATCTTCACCACTGAACTATCGGGTTGGATAGGATCTTTGTTTTTAGAGAATATCAGATGCATAATAAGTTAGAGCCAGTATTTTGTTATAGAACAAAAAGTCTTACAACATCATCAATTTGTATAGCCTGCATTGCTGGAATTCCGCTGGTTTGTAAATTACTCTTGCAGATAACTGTCTCTCTCCCAGCTGTCAGGCAAACTCGGTAATATCAGCCCCAGTCAAGAGTTTTTTTTTTCATTCCGATGTAGCGAAATAATTTTTACGGATCGCTAAGTTGTACGTTCTAGCATTTCAGCGTAATCGATTTCACGTCCTCTTACAGCAAGACGCAAAAACTCGAGAACGTAGTACTTCAGCGGCCGCAAGATTAATCATCTCTGCCATTTGTGTTATGGGCGCGAATTTGCTGCACACGGGAGAAAAATTGAGAAAAAGACCTATCAACAGTTTTTCTTTAGCCATTGGCAGGCCAGCGATCAGTAATTTTCTCTGCCACATACATTCTTTTGTTTCTTATAAGAGTATTAAATTTCCACAATGTATCTCCCACGTTTAGTAGCATTGTTATCTTTGATCATTCAATATACCGAAATATCTGGTTCCACGTGTAGTAACACTGTTATCTTTGATAATTCAATATACTAAAATATCTAGCTCCACGTGTGGTAACATTGTTATCTTTGATCACTCAATATATCAAAATATCTAGTTCCACGTGTGGTAACATTGTTATCTTTGATCATTCAATATATCAAAATATCTAGTTCCACGTGTGGTAACATTGTTATCTTTGATCATTCAATATATCAAAATATCTAGTTCCACGTGTAGTAACACTGTTATCTTTGATCATTCAATATATCAAAATATCTAGTTCCACGTGTAGTAACATTGTTATCTTTGATCATTGAATATATCAAAATATCTAGTTCCACGTGTAGTAACATTGTTATCTTTGATCATTCAATATATCAAAATATCTAGTTCCACGTGTGGTAACATTGTTATCTTTGATCATTCAATATATCAAAATATCTGGTTCCACGTGTAATAACATTGTTATCTTTGATCATTCAATATACCAAAATATCTGGTTCCACGTGTAGTAACATTGCTATCTTTGATCATTCAATATATCAAAATATCTAGTTCCACGTGTAGTAACATTGTTATTTTTGATCATTCAATATATCAAAATATCTAGTTCCACGTGTGGTAACATTGTTATCTTTGATCATTCAATATATCAAAATATCTGGTTCCACGTGTAGTAACATTGTTATCTTTGATCATTCAATTTACCAAAATATCTGGTTCCACGTGTAGTAACACTGTTATCTTTGATCATTCAATATACCAAAATATCTAGTTCCACGTGTAGTAACACTGCTATCTTTGATCATTCAATATACCAAAATATCTGGTTCCACGTGTAGTAACACTGCTATCTTTGATCATTCAATATACCAAAATATCTGGTTCCACGTGTAGTAACATTGTTATCTTTGATCATTCAATATACCGAAATATCTGGTTCCACGTGTAGTAACACTGCTATCTTCGATCATTCAATATACCAAAATATCTGGTTCCACGTGTAGTAACACTGTTATCTTTGATCATTCAATGTACTAAAATATCTGGTTCAACGTGTAGTAACACTGTTATCTTTGATCATTCAATATATCAAAATATCTGGTTCCACGTGTAGTAACATTGTTATCTTTGATCATTCAATATACCAAAATATCTGGTTCCACGTGTAGTAACACTGTTATCTTTGATCATTCAATATACCAAAATATCTAGCTCCACGTGTAGTAACACTGTTATCTTTGATCATTCAATATATCAAAATATCTGGTTCCACGTGTAGTAACACTGTTATCTTTGATCATTCAATATACTAAAATATCTGGTTCCACGTGTAGTAACACTGCTATCTTTGATCATTCAATATACCAAAATATCTGGTTCCACGTGTAGTAACACTGTTATCTTTGATCATTCAATATACCAAAATATCTGGTTCCACGTGTAGTAACACTGTTATCTTTGATCATTCAATATACCAAAATATCTGGTTCCACGTGTAGTAACATTGTTATCTTTGATCATTCAATATACCAAAATATCTGGTTCCACGTGTAGTAACACTGTTATCTTTGATCATTCAATATATCAAAATATCTGGTTCCACGTGTAGTAACACTGTTATCTTTGATCATTCAATGTACTAAAATATCTGGTTCAACGTGTAGTAACACTGTTATCTTTGATCATTCAATATATCAAAATATCTGGTTCCACGTGTAGTAACATTGTTATCTTTGATCATTCAATATACCAAAATATCTGGTTCCACGTGTAGTAACATTATTATCTTTGATCATTCAATATACCAAAATATCTGGTTCCACATGTAGTAACATTGTTATCTTCGATCATTCAATATACCAAAATATATAGTTCCACGTGTAGTAGCATTGCTATCTTCGATCATTCAATATACCAAAATATCTGGTTCCCCGTGTAGTAACATTGCTATCTTTGATCATTCAATATACCAAAATATCTGGTTCCACGTGTAGTAACATTGTTATCTTTGATCATTCAATGTACTAAAATATCTGGTTCAACGTGTAGTAACACTGTTATCTTTGATCATTCAATATACCAAAATATATAGTTCTACGTGTAGTAACATTGTTATCTTCCATTATTCAATTATCATTTATTTCCAAACCCTTTCCTTCTGTATGATATGTAATGATAGTAAGAAAATCGGTTCCTTCATTAATTATAACTGATTTAGGCCTATGTTTGATAACAATTTCAATGAACGTCTATGTCTCTTCATTTTTTTTTAAATTTTGTTTTCGGTAGAGCGGTATTACACGTGTTACCAAGGAGACAAATGGAAATCGGACAATGTTTTTCAAAGTAACTCTTTACAAACACAATTTTCCCTCATATTTCGCACTGTCATATGTTATTTTTTTTCTTCGTTGTTATTTATACTCGTTTTAACATCTTTGGTCACATCGCGAGTTAATCTTTGGTTGAAATCCGAAGGCCTGTTTACTATTGTTGAGACTGGTTCTATTGTTGTGAACTAGATGGCGACTGTATATGTATTACTGATTAGTTATGAATATGATTTCGGTGATGAATAAGGCCGGTGATTTTCAGGGATGTTGTGGTTGAGGAAAATCCTGAAAAACCTCAACCAGGAAATTCAACCCAACCGGGAATCGAACCCGGGCTCTCTGCGTAAGAGACCAGCATGCTGACCCCTACACCACAGAGGTGATCCATGTGTTCTTGCTGATCTCAGAACAGAAATAAACGAAGAAAAAAAATATGCAGCAAAAATGGAAGTAAACTCACTGCTAGTTCCTTTCGAGATATTTGATGATAAAAGGTGAACTCCAGTTAGCGATGTTTGTGCAACCGAAGCTGAATAAGCTAGCTGCTCCCTTTGTGAGTTTGTGGGACAGAAGACAAAGCTGAATGAAATGAATTTCAAATAAAATAATTAGCATTTATACAAATCTGTAGATCATATAGCTGTGTGTTAAATATGAAATGTGCGGAATGAAAAAGCTTTACAGACTTTGAAAACAATATCCGATGTTAATGAAGTTCGTTGGAAAAGTTTGAGAAAATACGACCAATGGAGTTGAAGAGAGAATACGTAAATATGTAAATACAATGCAGTCGAAAAAAAAAAGTTGACGAACTAATAAAACAAAGAGCATAGAAACAAACAAAAAAATAAGCGAAATAAAGGAAACAGTACGTTCCGACTCTTTTATGGTAATGCAGAGACATTTCATTTCTCTTTCTATAAGTTGAACCTAATCCACTCCCAGTAGTCAAACTCCAAAACTGCAACAGATGGTCAAGACAACTTCAAGTTAAGTTTAGCGTTTATGAATTAGTAAGTATTCAAGGGGCCGTGAATGTAACGTTTCAGTAAATAAGTGAGCCACGAAAAAAAAATCATAAATAATTGATTTCTCACACATAAAAGAGAAAATTCGTTACGGTTGGTAGATAACTTACTCCTTTTATAAAATTATGTATCCATCACTTATACTTATGTTAAAACTATAAACAATGCAGAAGCGTTCATCAGTATTCCTAAGAGAAATGTATATCCTTCTTTGAGATCGTCAGGTACGCACGTTTTCTCCTGAAATTGATTCTAAACGAATTCTAAACACGATTAACACTTCATTTTTATTTTAGTTGATTTTAAATTATTCATACTTTTATCTTATAACATTAATAACAATACCGGTAGTACACTTACTTCACTTTGTATTATGCTTTCTTTATTATTTCATGACCTTCTTTATTATTCATGAATGTTCTAATGGTCACAGTCGATATCCCATTCTTGCTAAACCCTCTCAAGCATCTATTTTGTGACGTTTCTGATTGCTGTGTTAATACGCCTCCTCAATTCGGGGCCAATGTCGCTGGAAATGGAGGTACGTAAACATTGTCCTTGACGAAACCCCACAGAAAAAAATCACACACTGTGAGATCCGGTGCACGGGGTGGCCATGTGCAAACGGTGTTGTCTGGTGGAGTCTGGATATGAGGAACCGACAACCCACGCAATGTCATTGAGATAGAACGACCAGGTTCGAGTCTCGATCAGGTATGGGATTTTTTATTGAAAAATTCATAGTGACACTTGTAGCAGACAAAGTCGCAGTTGAGGTTTTTCTCGAGGTTTTCCCGTTTTCTCCCATATTAGGCATATACGTCATTCGATCACCATTCCTTCATAAAAAACAAACTTGAGATGACTTAATATTATTAAATGATGCATAAATTCTGAATATACATTTGACAAAAATGAAAATAACTATTAATTACATCTAATTTTGTACAAACACATGGAGATGATCTCAGTTTTAAAAATTCAAAAGCCTAACAAAAACATTAGAATTTTAGAATGACTATTACACTTCTACTATGTCATACTACTTTTGACCAATAAAACGGTACGGAATGACGTGTTTCAACCAATCATGGCTGCTTATAATACAAATTTTATCACCTCCCTAGCATTTGGTTTTTATCCTAGCACTTGTTTCTTTGTTTGCCAACATTGTACTTTCAATAACTGCACCTTTTAAAATGATTCATATTTATTTCATCATCCTTAATTAAAACTTTTCTACCATTTAACCTGTTAATATTATTTAGGTTATGTTATAGCTTCTGGTGTATGAGATTATAGGTTGTCATGTATCAGAGATTGTTTAATATATATTGATAATTGAAGTGGAATGCAACTGTTTTAATAAAAATGAAACTGAATCAACAAAACCTTCTTGACTAATAATCGTCAAGATTGTATAGTTGGCACAACTGGTAACAAGGGAACAGTTCATCATAAAACACTACTGCCAACTAGCGGAATATTTGTAATGATGAGATGGTACAATAATACATTTTCAAGACAGTTTAGTATTCTAGTAAGTCAATTAATATTTATTGCATTAGAATACTTTATTTCTTCTAGTCTTTACATGTTTTCTTCTAATCGTAATTCAAGTTATGAGGGTTTCTCAAGATATTCGTTTTAAAGGTAATTTGTCCTTTCAAATACCTTTAACTTCAACGTGTTTATGTATCTCTAATTTTGCTTTATGTGGCATGCCATTTTTGGCTGGTTTTTATTCAAAGGATTTGATTTTGGAAATATAGTCAATTAAATCCCACTCAAGTTTTGATTTTGTCTAGATAAATCAACTGAAAATCACTGTGAAACGTGTAAATCGCTTTGAAGAATCACAGATTGTAAATTGTTATAAACATTTGACAATCGTCTATGTCTGACTGTAGTCAACGCAAGGCCTCTGTAATAGCTGTAGGGATTGTTAAAGGACTATATCAGAGAAGCATCTGTGAGTTGGCAACATTGCAAAAACGACAACCATTTTCTTGTAATGATGAAAAAGTTATTCTCATGCTAACGATTTGGGCCTATTCCCGTATGTCTGAGTGATGAAGAGTTTCAGTACCTCTTCAAAGTTTTTTACTCGACAGTCAAGTGTTTTCCATTCGTTCACAATCTCCTACAAGTAAAAAGCAATAAAATTTGCTCTCCCGTATAAGTTGTATTATTTACTCTCTTCTGTGCTCAGGTTTTAAAGGAGAAATTCTGCGTTGCCCCTTGATGTATGCAGCCAGCTAATGATTATGGAGAGAGTCCAGCAAGCCGGCTTGTTATAGAAGAGCCAAACTCTCGACTCTTTGGAAGGAAACCTCTCTGTGCAACGAGAATCCGAACCACAGCTATAACGACTGCAAGTTTGGTTTGCATGACTAAATAGGTCAAGAAAATAAACGGTGCAATGCAAATGACGCAAATTTACTACATGTTTAAACAGCACTCTATTAAGAGTAACTTTACAGAAACTAAAAATAAGTTCACATCCCGCACTGTGCCTCAGACGAAGAAAACTTACAGACGTACACTCACCGGATAGAGTTCGATTCGCAATAGACATTTAGATATTAACATAAATTATTCGTACAGGGCGTCTTCTAATTTTATTTTATACTAGCCGTACCCGTGCGCTCCGCTGCACCCGTTAGAAATAAATATAAAGTAATTACATAATTAAAATAGGACATTTGATCCAGAGAACATTCGTGTTTGATAGAAGGATAAATCGTTTAATATGTTACTTAATTTAAATTGTATTTAAAATATTAAAATGCGATCATTTTGATCCAGAGACCACTCATTTGGTGCAATGACAATACCTTTAACATGTTTCTTAATTGTTATTACCACTTATTTTTGGAAAAGCGAAAATTAACAGAAAAATTTTGGCTACAGATTTATTATTATGTTTATATTATATTATATTATGAAAAAGTGTGTTGATAACGGATGTACTCGAATTAGAAAGTTTTAAATTTGTTGTGGGAGCTCTTGAATCTCAAGAGGAACAACTTTTACAACAGCGCAACATAATCTGCTTGGCTCATTACCCATTTTTTTGCACTGCATTTATTGCATATGTATTTTATGTATTTTAACACGATTCAATTGAGCATAGTTAAAATTTGAATTATAAAATAATGGATTGCTAAGCTAACGTACTATTACTGCATACTAAATCAATACACTCTCGTTGTTCGTTAATTCTCTGAGATAAAAATGAATATGTTCATAAACATTATTATAAGAAATACAGGAAATGAATATACAGAATAACCTATCAAGTTTTCTGTGCATAAGAAGCTACTTTAATCTTACCTGTCCTCAATTCACTCAGAAGTTACTGTAATAACATTATAGCATTATGTCCATCCAGAGAAACTACACTTTCCAATGGTGAAATAATAATTAATTATACAAATCGGTTAATTTACCTTCCGATATTACTTCATAGAAGCACAGAAACATTGTCTGTAGGCTATGTTTCATAGCTTTCGATTGTTGTGTCCAAGGCCCCTTATAGACGAAGTCATTTGTTTTTTATTTCAATACACCGTCTTAGATGGCAGTTATTTTAACTTTAAAACTCATTTATCTCATTAAATATCAGTCCTATCAAAATTTTTCAAAGAATAAACCTTATCAGAAATCATTTTTAAAGAAACTTTTGTTATGTCACATTTTTCATAAAAACCAATAATAAGCGAGATATTTCGATTTATTTAATTCAGGCTCCCTTATAACTCCCTTTTAAATAATGTATTTTGAATGCCATATAGCATAAAATCTAAGTTACAACGAACTTAATTTATATTCCAATTTTCATCGAAATCCGTTCAGCCATTATCGCGTGAAAAGGTAACAAACATACATACAGACAGACAGACATACAAACAAAAATTTCAAAAAAGCGATTTTCGGTTTCAGGGTGGTTAATTATATATGTTAGGACCAATTATTTTTGGAAAATCGAAAATTACCAGAAAAATTTCGGCTACATATTTATTATTAGTATAGAATAGAGAAAATATTGTGATGTTAAAAATTAGTTATTTACGATACCAGTGTTAAGAACGGCACTTTATATTGCACGTGGAGCAATCCTACGAACAAAAACAAAAGCGCATAATTTCGAGGAAAAAATTGTTCTGGGGCCGGGTATCGAACCCGGGACCTTTGGTTAAACGTACCAACGCTCTACCAACTGAGCTACCCGGGAACTCTACCCGACACCGATCCAATTTTTCCTCTATATCCACAGACCTCAAAGTGGGCTGACAACCGTCAAGCAACCAACATTGAGTGCACACTAACTCTGTGTGACTTAAATTGTGGTTTTCTGTTAACGAACAGTGATGCGTTATGCAAGTCATTTTTAATATGTGTGTCGTTGATTTATTTTTTAGACAGCCGTTCGTGTGTGCTAATATAAGATAGACAATTCCTCCGACTAAACTTTGGCTCACCATTTTACTAAGCATGTTCACTAAATTAGTTCTTCAGCTTATAATAAAGCAATAAACAATTTAACTTTCATTAATTGTAATACACAAAATGGCTAACCGTATGATATAAAAATTTGACCAATAAAAAAGCAGTCTACAAAACGACAATCGCTTTGAACAACGCCACATATTATTACGAAGGCTAATGTAATGCAAACACGCTCCTTGACGATTGTCAAAAATTTGACAATCGTCAATATTATCTTAACTGCAGTCGGAGCAATAGTTATAAGCAGGGAAAGGATTTATATGTAAATACATATTTACTTATAAAGCTAATATAATTTATATTTTGCATTATCTTTATGTTTCACAATGTGTAGGGTTGAAAAATCCTACTTTTATTTTCCATATTTTTCCATATTTTAGAGTTTAGTACATATTTTCGTTAATTTCCATATATTTTCCATATTTCATATAAAACAGTCCATATTATATTAGGTTTAACAATAAAACAAAACAAAATTCCATTAACTTTTAAAAATACATTTCAACAATAGAGATTTAAACACATGTTCAGTAATCCCTTTAACATCAGAGTTATTTGAAAATTAGCAGTCCTATCAACAATGGGAAAGTAAGTTACAAAACTGTATTAATTTAATTTAAAATTTTTAACAGACTTCAGTTGTGCAGCTCAACAGTTAAATGCCAGTCAGAGTACACATAGGTTCAGTTTTGTAAATCATACTATAAAGACGGTAAATATGCCAAAAGTACGTCATTCAGTCAATTTAAAATCAAAACTAACAAGTTACATTTCAGAATTTAAAGAAGATGGTTTATCAACTGACAATAAAATATTATTTTGTAATTTGTGTCAGTGTGCAGTATCATCTACACAAAAGTTCCTGGTGCAACAACACATTACAACTAGTAAACATCAGGCCAACAAACAACTAAATTCCAAGCAGAGACAATTGTTTTTAACACAACCAACAACATCGAATGTAAGATCTGAGTTTAACATCGACCTGTGCCGTTCTCTCATCTCTGCTGATATTCCTCTCTACAAACTAAAGAATAAGGTCTTCAGGGAATTCCTTGAAAAATATACTCAACATACAATCCCGGATGAGTCAACACTTAGGAAGACGTATGCTCCATCCATCTACGATGAGACAATACAGAAGATAAGAGATGAAATTAAAGATAGTTCAATTTGGGTTTCCATTGATGAGACTCCCGACAAAGAAGGTAGACTTGTTGGTAATGTAGTTATCGGTTTGTTAAGTGAACAATATTCTGAACGAATTCTTTTACATTGTGATGTTCTAGAAAAGTGCAATAACAAAACTATAGTTAAACTGTTCAACGAAGCTATGGGTATCCTGTGGCCAAAGGGTATTATGTACGATAATGTGTTATTCTTTATTAGCGATGCTGCCCTTATATGGTCAAAGCTGGACAAGCATTATCTGTTGTATATCCTAAATTGACTCATTTTACTTGTGTGGCGCATGCATTTCATCGTGTGGCAGAAGTGGTCAGAGACAATTTCCCTAAAGTAGATTTGTTGATTTCATCAGTGAAAAAGTATTTCTCAAAGCTCCCAGTAGAGTTAACGTGTTGAAAGAAATGTACCCTGAAATTCCATTGCCACCAAAGCCAATTTTAACTAGATGGGGTACATGGCTAGAAGCAGTTGAATATTATGCCGAACATATAGACTCTATTAACAATGTTCTCCTTGCATTGGACTCTGAAGATGCAGTCTCAATTGATACTGCGAAAACAGTTACCTGTGACATAAGTGTGAAGAATGACTTAGCTCACATTCAGCATACATTTTCATGCATCATAAAAACGCTCAAAAGTCTCCAAAATAGGCACCTTTCACTATCTGAAAGTTTTGAAATTATAAATAGTACTGTGGAACAACTGAATCGTGGTAGAGGTAAAGTTGCAGATGCAGTAAGAGCTAAGGTGGACACTGTACTTTCAAAAAACCCTGGATATGAAGAACTACAAAAGGTTGTTGCTGTGATGAGTGGTGAATCAACAGTGAAGATTAACTTGGACTTATCCCCAGCAGACATTGTGAAATTGAATTATGTACCAGTTACTTCTTGTGACGTCGAACGCTCTTTTAGTCAGTATAAATCTATCCTCAGAGACAATAGAAGAAGATTCACTTTTCAGCACTTGAAAGAAATGTTTGTAACCTATTGTTATGGTAACAGACAATAAAAATTGTGTTTTGTTGAAACTACATTGGAAGATAAGGTACGTCCATTATATTTTTGTTTAGTTTGATTAAAATGTACCAATATTTAACGTACATAGTCATTTTTTTATAATTTTAAGTCCATATTTAATTCCATATTTTGGTAAAAATCCATATTTAATTCCATATTTTGGTAAAAATAACTACATATATATTTACATATTTCATATATTTTTAGTCCATATAAATCCGTTCCCTGGTTATAAGCAATGCTAGCGGGCTATGCCAATAAAACATAGACTATTATTGTCAGTTGGCAACACTGTACATACGACATTCTCGTATAAATATGTCATGCATTTGAGATACGAAGAACCGTTCTCTATATGGAAGGATCCATCACGAGCCGTATTCAAATTGTGGAGGAGTTATGACAGGAGTCTCATTCCAGCTTCTGACGTCACTCTCCAATATGACTGCACAGCGATACAACTCGTAGTACACTATTCTTACGTAAGAATAGGAAGCAGAAAGAAACAAAAACGATTTTCCTTTCAAACGGTCCAATGTCAACACAGAAGCTAAGAGCGTGGGTATAAAATACCGAAGGACCAGGTCCACACGAAACACACAAGTGTGCCACATTATGTACAATCACAGACACAAGAATTTAACGTTCCTTTTAAACTACAGAGGCTATTCATAGACGATAATTGTAATTGTAATTCTTTATTTAACGTTCCTTTTAAACTACAGAGGCTATTCATAGACGATAATTGTAATTGTAATTCTTTATTTAACGTTCCTTTTAAACTACAGAGGTTATTCATGGACGATAAGATGATAATTGTAATTGTAATTCTTTATTTAACGTTCCTTTTAAA
This sequence comes from Periplaneta americana, assembly GCA_025594305.2. NCBI lineage: Eukaryota > Metazoa > Arthropoda > Insecta > Blattodea > Blattidae > Periplaneta > Periplaneta americana. The sequence goes on along the minus strand of JAJSOF020000031.1, from coordinate 107,267,790 downwards.
CTACAGAGGTTATTCATGGACGATAATGTGATAATTGTAATTGTAATTCTTTATTTAACGTTCCTTTTAAACTACAGAGGTTATTCATGGACGATAAGATGATAATTGTAATTGTAATTCTTTATTTAACGTTCCTTTTAAACTACAGAGGTTATTCATGGACGATAATATGATAATTGTAATTGTAATTCTTTATTTAACGTTCCTTTTAAACTACAGAGGTTATTCATGGACGATAATATAATTGTAATTGTAATTCTTTATTTAACGTTCCTTTTAAACTACAGAGGTTATTCATGGACGATAAGATGATAATTGTAATTGTAATTCTTTATTTAACGTTCCTTTTAAACTACAGAGGTTATTCATGGACGATAATGTGATAATTGTAATTGTAATTCTTTATTTAACGTTCCTTTTAAACTACAGAGGTTATTCATGGACGATAAGATAGTAATTGTAATTCTTTATTTAACGTTCCTTTTAAACTACAGAGGTTATTCATGGACGATAATATGATAATTGTAATTGTAATTCTTTATTTAACGTTCCTTTTAAACTACAGAGGTTATTCATGGACGATAAGATAGTAATTGTAATTCTTTATTTAACGTTCCTTTTAAACTACAGAGGTTATTCATGGACGATAATATGATAATTGTAATTGTAATTCTTTATTTAACGTTCCTTTTAAACTACAGAGGTTATTCATGGACGATAAGATAGTAATTGTAATTCTTTATTTAACGTTCCTTTTAAACTACAGAGGCAATTTATATAAGATAAGATAATTGTAATTGTAATTCTTTATTTAACGTTTATTTTTTAAACTACAGAGGTTATTCATAGACGATATGATAATAATTGTAATTATTTATTTAACGTTTCTTTTAAACAACAGAGGCTATTCATAGACGATAAGATGTTAATTGTAATTGTAATTCTTTATTTAACGTTCCTTTTAAACTTTTCAAACGATAAGATGATAATTGGCTATTCATTTAACGAAACGATAAGATTCATAGATAAGATGATAATTGTAATTCTTTATTTAACGTTCCTTTTAAACTACAAAGGCTATTCATAGACGATAAGATGATAATTGTAATTCTTTATTTAACGTTCCTTTTAAACTACAGAGGCTATTCATAGACGATAAGATGATAATTGTAATTGTAATTCTTTATTTAACGTTCCTTTTAAACTACAGAGGCTATTCATAGACGATAAGATGATAATTGTAATTGTAATTCTTTATTTAACGTTCCTTTTAAACTACAGAGGCTATTCATAGACGATAAGGTGATAATTGTAATTGTAATTCTTTATTTAACGTTCCTTTTAAACTACAGAGGCTATTCATAGACGATAAGATGATAATTGTAATTGTAATTCTTTATTTAACGTTCCTTTTAAACTACAGAGGCTATTCATAGACGATAAGATAATTAAATTGTAATTCTTTATTTAACGTTCCTTTTAAACTACAGAGGCTATTCATAGACGATAAGGTGATAATTGTAATTGTAATTCTTTATTTAACGTTCCTTTTAAACTACAGAGGCTATTCATAGACGATAAGGTGATAATTGTAATTGTAATTCTTTATTTAACGTTCCTTTTAAACTACAGAGGCTATTCATAGACGATAAGGTGATAATTGTAATTGTAATTCTTTATTTAAAACTACAGAGGCTATTCATAGACGATAAGGTGATAATTGTAATTGTAATTCTTTATTTAACGTTTCTTTTAAACTACAGAGGCTATTCATAGACGATAAGATGATAATTATAATTGTAATTCTTTTTTATTTAACGTTCCTTTTAAACTACAGAGGCTATTCATAGACGATAAGATGATAATTGCAATTGTAATTCTTTATTTAACGTTCCTTTTAAACTACAGAGGCTATTCATAGACGATAAGATAATTATAATTGTAATTCTTTTATTTAACGTTCCTTTTAAACTACAGAGGCTATTCATAGACGATAAGATGATAATTGTAATTGTAATTCTTTATTTAACGTTTATTTTAAACTACAGAGGTTATTCATAGACGATAAGATGTTAATTGTAATTGTAATTCTTTATTTAACGTTTATTTTAAACTACAGAGGCCATTCATAGACGATAAGATGATAATTGCAATTGTAATTCTTTATTTAACGTTCCTTTTAAACTACAGAGGCTATTCATAGACGATAAGATGATAATTGTAATTGTAATTCTTTATTTAACGTTCCTTTTTTAAACTACAGAAGCTATTCATAGACGATAAGATGACAATTGTAATTGTAATTCTTTATTTAACGTTCCTTTTAAACTACAGAAGCTATTCATAGACGATAAGATGATAATTGTAATTGTAATTCTTTATTTAACGTTTATTTTAAACTACAGAGGCCATTCATAGACGATAAGATGATAATTGTAATTGTAATTCTTTATTTAACGTTCCTTTTAAACTACAGAGGCTATTCATAGACGATAAGATGATAATTGTAATTGTAATTCTTTATTTAACGTTCCTTTTAAACTACAGAAGCTATTCATAGACGATAAGATGATAATTGTATTTGTAATTCTTTATTTGACGTTCCTTTTAAACTACAGAGGCTATTCATAGACGATAAGATGATAATTGTAATTGTAATTCTTTATTTAACGTTTATTTTAAACTACAGAGACTATTCATAGACGATAAGATGTTAATTGTAATTGTAATTCTTTATTTAACGTTTATTTTAAACTACAGAGGCCATTCATAGACGATAAGATGATAATTGTAATTGTAATTCTTTATTTAACGTTTATTTTAAACTACAGAGGTTATTCATAGACGATAAGATGATAATTGCAATTTTAATTCTTTATTTAACGTTCCTTTTAAACTACAGAGGCTATTCATAGACGATAAGATGATAATTGCAATTTTAATTCTTTATTTAACGTTCCTTTTAAACTACAGAGGCTATTCATAGACGATAAGATGTTAATTGTAATTGTAATTCTTTATTTAACGTTTATTTTAAACTACAGAGGTTATTCATAGACGATATGATAATAATTGTAATTATTTATTTAACGTTTCTTTTAAACTACAGAGGCTATTCATAGACGATAAGATGATAATTGTAATTGTAATTCTTTATTTAACGTTCCTTTTAAACTACAGAGGCTATTCATAGACGATAAGATGATAATTATAATTGTAATTCTTTACTTAACGTTCCTTTTAAACTACAGAGGCTATTCATAGACGATAAGATGATAATTGTAATTGTAATTCTTTATTTAACGTTCCTTTTAAACTACAGAGGCTATTCATAGACGATAAGATGATAATTATAATTGTAATTCTTTACTTAACGTTCCTTTTAAACTACAAAGGCTATTCATAGACGATAAGATGATAATTGTAATTGTTTATTTAACGTTCCTTTTAAACCACAAAGGTTATTCATAGACGATGATAATTGTAATTGTAATTCTTTATTTAACGTTCCTTTTAAACTACAGAGGCTATTCATAGACGGTAAGATGATAATTGTAATTGTAATTCTTTATTTAACGTTCCTTTTAAACTACAGAGGCTATTCATAGACGATAAGATGATAATTGTAATTGTAATTCTTTATTTAACGTTCCTTTTAAACTACAAAGGCTATTCATAGACGATAAGATGATTCTAACTGTAATTCTTTATTTAACGTTTCTTCTAAACAGCAGCAATTAGCACCCCGTTTGAACACTATAAACACAGGTGAATTGAATAAAGAAAGATACACTGAGCATCTCGTTCATCGTAAAACGGGGTTAGATCATAAAAACGCAATGGGCTCACTGAAACGTAAGCGAGGCTGTTAAAAGTATTCAATAAACGATGTGGTTAAATAACTACAGGGTTTTATACTAAACTATATTTCACCGGGGACATGGTCAAGTGGCGATGACAAAACGATGATCTTCAGAACACATGGTCCACTGGTTACTACGCTTGGCACTAGAGATGCACGTGTTCAAATCCAGGCGAGGATCATGGAGTTCAAATACGATAAAGAAATCCCTAGGATGGCCCTAAATGCAAGTATCGACTAATCCTATCATCAGAGATGATGCAATGTGCCTTCGAGGTGAGCCCTCTCAAGAGAAATTCAATTCTACATGCTGAAAGAACAGCAGAGTGCATGCAGGGTTAATTCCATATCTTACATTAGAAGAATCGAATTATGTAAATTTATACCACACCCAGGGTTCTAATTCTTCTCGGTGAAACGAACAAAAGGAGAAAATGTCTGGAGTAAGTGGTGAGATCCCGCCGCCTGGATAACACGCACGCATTGTATTCTTCACCTGACATAATTAGGAACATTAAATCCAGACGTTTGAGATGGGCAGGGCATGTAGCACGTATGGGCGAATCCAGAAATGCATATAGAGTGTTAGTTGGGAGACCAGAGGGAAAAAGACCTTCAGGGAGGCCGAGACGTAGATGGGAGGATAATATTAAAATGGATTTGAGGGAGGTGGGATATGATGATAGAGACTGGATTAATCTTGCTTAGGATAGGGACCGATGGCCGGCTTATGTGAGGGCGGCAATGAACCTTCGGGTTCCATAAAACCATTTGTAAGTAAGTAAGTAAGTAAATATTTCTGTATTTTATTTCACATAAATACTTCCCAAGTTTTACGTAAATCATAGTATATTTGGGGTATACTAGAATCCAGTTGCACCCCCGGTATATATATATATATATATATATATATATATATATATATATATATATATATATATATAAATTTTTTTGTCGGTTATTTAACGACGCTGTATCAACTACTAGGTTATTTAGCGTCGATGAGATTGGTGATAGTGAGAGGATATTTGACGAGATGAGGCCGAGGATTCGCCATAGATTACCTTGCATTCACATTAAGATTGGGGAAAACCTCGGAAAAAACCCAACCAGGTAATCAGCCCAAGCGGGGATCGAACCCGCGCCCGAACGCAACTTCAGACCGGCAGGCAAACGCCTTAACCGACTGAGCCACGCCGGTGGCTCACCCGGTATATGTTGGTAATAAATTTATAATTTTAATATTCGTATCATTTTAAATACTTTTAAATTCTTCAAATAGATAATTAGACATTTTATTGTAACTTGAAGATGCCTTACAGAAAGGCAAAGACAACAATTAGCGACGCACTTTTTATTTCGACGTAATGCAGCAGAGGAAGAAGAAGAACAATAATCGACAACATCTGCAAGAGTTACCGGTAATTAAAAACATTTTCTATTTGTTCTGACGGAGCAACATTAAAAGAATCGTATATAGATATTGATGGTTTATCAACGAGATGAAAGGATTTTATTTTTCCTACCGCAGCAGGAAATGAAGGACAACAAGAAGAATCGATATCTGATGGGAATTGCCACCACAAGCCAATATGAAACCGCTGCATCGTACCACTCTCCCTACAAGACCAACTTAATCAATTCATATGGACAATATTGTACCGAACAATCAAGGAAACCTTTGGAGTTGTTACCATAGCAACAAAATTACGCTCCGTACCACTTTCCTTACGAGACAAAATCAATCTATATAGTGAACTTTCTACAGAGTAACAATCATAAACATCTTTGCAGTTTCTATCACAATAATATAAAAAAATTAGGCACCGTACCATTCTTTTCATTACACAAACTTCAAGGAATTTACACTTGAGCGTTCTAGACTTCTAGAGAGTAAAGCAACCAAGAAAATTCCTGCAAATAGGACAAAAGCATAGTACTCGAGTGTGGCATCATAAACATAAGAAAATATGACTCCAAACCGTCTCTGTGCAGCACAAATCTCACTTTAACTCGCTGGAAATCGAAATAAGATCTCTGATGTAGAATCCTGTGTTCTAGGCTTTCGGAGTCATAAAAAGTGACAGAAGATTCATAAAATCTCTAAAATTGCGTGAAACGTTTATGCTGTTCGTGATTGTTATTGTGAGCATGGTTGGGATTGTAAGGATGTTTGGGATTTGAAATAAAAGTTTGATATTTCTTTTCATTTCTGTCTTCATACTCCCCGCATTTAAATTTAACAAGGCGGAGCCTTCTCGTTAACTACTTCATAATCGCTTCCTCATTCCAGGAGGCCTAGTCTGCAGACAACAATGCAATTGATAGTCGAAACGATTCACACATCAATATGACGGCAATGAGTTGTTTGAAATTGTAATGAATAATAATGTGTCATTACAGAGAATTGGATTCATTTGGAAACTTTATAATTAGATTATGTTAAATTAAATATTTCTGTCTTCATACTCCCCGCATTTAAATTTAACAAGGCGGAGCCTTCTCGTTAACTACTTCATAATCGCTTCCTCATTCCAGGAGGCCTAGTCTGCAGACAACAATGCAATTGATAGTCGAAACGATTCACACATCAATATGACGCCATTAAGTTGTCATTACAGAGATTTGGATTCATTTGGAAATTAATAAAACAGTTAAATAATTTAGAATTAACTTATGTTAAATTGATTATGTCTGTTTCATACTCCCGCAATTATTGGCATACATACCCTGCTGTGCGAATAATGAATTCATTATACCACAGTCATTTGTTTCGCCCTTCATGTTCTGTCACGGCTACTTGGATTCGTAACTACTTCGTTTTAAAGACATAATACATACATTATGCCAGATTTGCATAATACATACGTTACTGTAGGTACGTTAACAGAAAACTACAATTTCAAGTCATGCAGAGTATTTGTGCACTCGATGTGGGTTTCTGGCGTCTTGTCAGCCCACTCGAGATATGAGGACATAAAGGGAAAAACTGAGACGGTATCGGGTGAAGTTCCTGGGTAGCTCAGTATGTAAGAGCTTTGGTGCGTTCAGCCAAAGGTCCCGGGATCGATACCCGGCCCCGGAACAATTTTTCCCTTGAAATTGTTCAAGTCTGCTTCACAGGGAACTTTACCTGAAAGACGGATTTGCATAATAGTTTCAATTATCCAAGGCCTACTGTAATAATGACCACCGTATTAACAGAAAAGTGGCCACATTATTTCACCTTAACACAGGCATGTCAATTGATGCCCACAGGAGCAAGCGCGCGCTTTAGAGCCCAGGAGAGCCTGAGCGCTTTACAGCGGAAAGGAAAGAGACAGACGAAAGAGGTAGTATAGCTATATTCAGGGATGGCCAGCACTGATTCAATAGATAAAGAGAAGAGAACTTATTAAAACTGTATCCATGTTAATTTTTAGATTTGCCTGAGAAGTATAAGTGCATTATAAGAATGTAAGTTTTAATTTTAATGCTCATTTTTCACAAGTTTGATTTTTTTTATTCAAAAGAAATATTTTCTCAAAATAGAAAAGTGAAATTTTCAGGTATAGGCCTACTTATTTAGTAGCCTTACAGAATGTTTTCGTAAATCTAATATACCGTATATACGTATTACTGAAGATAGTGTATTGAAAATTTTGAAAATATTCGCATGAAAATTGTTTGTAAGGAAATGAATTAACAAAGCAACTACTGTTACATCATAAGCAAAAGTATACGTGCCCATGTGTTGTAAAAATGTCAGCTCTATAGCTTCAGCATATTTCGAGAAAATAATTTAATATTCTGAAGATAGGAAGTTGCTCACAAATATCACCTTAAAAGCATAATGCGATAAGAGTTTTGTTATGTAATATTAGTTACACTTAAAACAGATACAGTACCTAGGTAACTTTGCTTTGCACTGTAATATTGTTTTGATTAGTTTATTGATTACTTTTGTAAGCTAAAGATACCATCAATATAAATTCCAACTTATCATGTCATACTCAATCTCTTTCTTTGGAATATCACTTTCTTTGTGAATGACGTGTTTCATCCACTTAATACAGTATAATATTATACTACTATGAAATTTAAGTGGATATTCCTTCTTAACCCTCTATTATGTTATTAAGATTTAAAACACAAGTGCAATATTAAGAAATCAGTGTTAGTACTTTTGTTTTACAGACAATATAGATAATATTAAACAGAAAGAAGCCATATAAAAATAACGACATAAAATTTCACGTTCCGTTTGAAGTTTGTGCACCACTGTTTTCTTAATCCAACAGGTTGCTTATTCATATACACAACCCTTCCTCTTTCCATACTTAGTGCTTGCTGCCCGCGCACGACGTCAAGGTCAGAAAAATGCGCTTGCTTCGACATCACTGTGTTAAAATGTACGACGCATCTTTCTGAACAAAGGTCAGACAACTGGAGCATCAAAGGACGGTTTTGTCCTACGGCAGTGCAGAATCAATTAGGACCCCCGCTGCTACACTAACGATAAAAGTCTACCAATCACATCCAGGCTTGTAGGAAAGCTCTGAAAGCTCTCTAATTTACTGCCTGCATCACAGAGACCGGATTATAGGAACTCGCAGAAGAAAGTCCATATACACGATTGCAAGCCGTACTTTTATATGATGTTTTATTTAGAGAGGCCTAGAAGGTCCAGGATTCAAAGCGAGGTGAAACATGGGTTTTACCCTCTCATTAGCTAAGTTAGGCTGAAATTGTCAACGTCTGTATTTTTTAAGCAATCTTTTTCAAATTTTTATCATACACTCACAAAATGAACATATGCTATCATAAAAAATTTGAAAATCATACGTGAAACAGATGTTTGTGCGAGATCGTGCGTATTTGCTTGTTTTCCGAACAGAACCAATACGCGGTAAGTGTGAAATTCCACATTCAGTATTCCCAACGTAACACACATAACAATTTCCCTCTTCTTATCGCTTAAGCGCGACATTCATTTTACTGCTTTAGGCTTTTAACATATTATTTTTAGAGACGTTCAATATAGCAATAATTATAAATTGGAAACTTACCACTGCAATTTCACCTAAATTGCAATGTTAATTATTGTTTTTAAATATCTGCAAAAATTAAGTGAAGTCTACTACTCCACGAAACTTATTGCATTCCTGATACAAGTAACATTAAGGAAGCCGTGAAAAAATCAACAAGATTCCAGATGCCGATGTTATTACTGCAATATACTATATAAATAATATTGTTAAAATATTAAAATAAAAAATAAATCATTACATAACCTTACCGTTTAAGTTTGCATTTATAGACTAGGAGAAAAAAAAGACAGACGTATATCACGGCCTGCTGGAGTATAGTAAACACAGAAAACATTTTATAGCAACAATGTTGAAGAAAGATATTTTTGGTTTTCCGAAGTTGCCGTCATTAAACAGAAACCAACATGGAGATTTCATTGCAACTAATTAGAAATTCGTCTTTCAGGTATGTAATAAACTATCTTCGCACAAAATAATGTACGATACACGAGCGGTATGTTTGTTTTCATGTTCTCGGAAATTAAAAAAGCTCAACTACGTTTCGCTTTTTCAATCTTTTCCTCGTCCATCAAAACGTCAACATACCGCTCTTGTAACGTATATTACTATTACGAGGCGTGTCCAGAAAGTTAGTTTTCCTGGGGCCGTTTAGGAAAAGAAAACACAATTTCATGGACAGATTTATTCGAACGGATACAGTAATTCCCACCGTGTGCACCTCTCTGTCACTGTGAAAATGCTGACCGGACAGGAATTTCTTGAGATATAAGAAACGATGTTAATCACATGACACACAGCAGATCTTCTGCAGGAGTTCCGCTGGGAGGTGTTTCAACACCCACCCTACAGCCCGGATCTCGCAGAAAGTGAAAACATATAGCCTGAGAATTAGTTACCATTATAAGAAATTCACAATACACTTCTGCAAGACAAACCACAACTACTAAAATTCAACTAGCACAGGCCTGCACAAGGTTTGCGCTCTCCTAGCCGGCTCACAGCTCATGAGCGGAATGCAGATATTAGCTGCGCTCTGTATAAGGGTGGACTGGAAGAAGGGGTGATCTCGTACAAAATATACACAAAAGTGTTTATGAAATGAATTCCCGTTCAGTGTTTGCAAAACTACCTTGGACTATTATTAATTAATAAAGAAATATTTATTTTACAGAAATAATAGAAATTCTATAGCTACTTAAATGTACAATATCATTTTGTTATATTTTTATTTATCAGTACATCAAAACGAGGTTTTATGCTGTTGGCAGCTGAAAGGAACAGTAGCCTACTGATCGTAATGAAACATCAGTTACAGATGTTCGATGTCTGTCTTTATTAAAGTTGATTATAGAAAACAGTTGCTCACAAATATAAATGTTGAGCCAAACATAGCAATCATTTTCACAGCCAGCCTGTGTAGTCGTGGATATTATTGCTAATGTTTAGTCTTGTAAAACTCAACCAGGCTAGTAGTATTATTCAAACGATCTTTAGCCCTTAGGTCACATTGAAGATCAATAAGTTCGAGCTGTAAATCGTTAAATGTTATGTTCCGTCTTTTAGATTCCTCCATACTGTACTGTAGCAGTAGGTAAGCAACGTGAAACATTTAAGGTCTCGTAAGCACGGATTACCGACGGAAGGAATGCGAATGAAACACTGCGATAAGGAAGAGCGGGCGAGAGGAAAGGTCACGAGATAACTTGAATGATATTCAAGAGTACAGTCGGAAGAGAAGTGACATCGATAGAATCAGTCTTGCGTTGTAATAGTTACATTACGACTTTAGTTTGTTCCATTGCATGTGAATACGTCTCCTGTATCGCACGGTATTATTATTATTATTATTATTATTATTATTATTATTATTATTATTATTATTATTATTATTATTATTTCATTCGTAAACATATGTTGCGCATTTAATTAGCTTCGAATTTTTCTCTTGCTACGTTCTTTATTTCCACAGCGATGTCCTCATTTGTTCATCTTAGAAGAGACAGTACTTCCATCGGCTCGCACCTCTCCCCCCTCGGCGTGCCTACATACACACGTCAAAACAGACAGCAACGCCATCATTGCTTTTCGGTAATCGTTTCTTGCGCGAGCTTATACTGAGAATAGGCCTACACACTGCACTCCACTAGATAACTCTCCTCTACCTATAGAAAGTCTATGTCATTCTGACGTATCTTGCTCTCCGTTTCGGCGAGCGGGAAACAAGGCTCTCCCGCTCCCAAGGAGCGCGCACGCTCGTTGAGCGCTGTTTGTGCAGGTATGGTTTAGAGCCTTCTATTATCTTTATAATTTTGACCCTAAATGTTGGAGACACCCTGTATATCATACGTACTGCTTGGGAGATACATTTTCTTCACGAAATAAAACAAAGATGAAAAACAAAATTAAGCAATAGTACATTATGCAACGAGCCTATAATGAAGGTAATTAAGAAGTGAGTATGGATATTTATGAAACGAGCGCAAGCGAGTTTCATAATTTTCATACGAGCTTCTTAATTACCATTATAGGCGAGTTTCATACGACTTTTTATGCTCGACCATATTTCTAAATTGATATTATTAATTTTGAGCAATGTCCCGTATTTTGTGAGATGTGCGCAGACGCGAAAGTATTGATTTTTTCCGAGGAACAGATGTCCACATTGACCTTGCTAGGCCATAAGAACCTACAGAGATAACATTGAAATTAAATTACACATTGAAAAACTGAGATGACAAATTGAATTTATTTGAATATTATTTACAATTAACGCTAATTACAGACGTGGACAAATTATTAACAAAATTGACGATTTTTATGATAATTCTGTTTACAAAATTTGACTTTTCAATTTAGACTACAGTTGACAATTTTACATATTTCTATCATTACAGTAGATAGAAATATGCAAAAATGTCAACTGTAGGTTAAATTGAAGAGTCAAATTTTGTAAAAATATAAAATAAAAATCTTCATATTTTGCTAATAATTTGTAAATATGCAAAAATGTCAACTGCAGTCTAAATTGAAGAGTCAAATTTTGTAAAAATATAAAATAAAAATCTTCAGTTTTGCTAATAATTTGGAAATACCCAAAATGTAAACTGTAGTCCAATTGAAGAGTCAAATTCTGTAAAAATATATAACAAAAATCTTCAGTTTTGCTAATAATTTGTAAATATGCAAAAATATAAAATGTAGTCCAAATTGAAGAGTCAAATTTTGTAAAAAATATACAATACAAATCTTCAATTTTGCTAATAATTTCGAAATACGCAAAAATGTCAACTGTAGTCTAAACTGAAGAATCATATTTTGTAAAATATGTAATAAAAATCTTCAATTTTGCTAATAATTTGTCCACGTCTGTATTATAGTAACAGAACATAACCTTCTGCGACAGTATTGGATTTCCAGCCTCCGTGACTTTTCGCTAATTTTCTTTCGATTCCATATCCGAGAATAATCGATACTTGCGGTTTTATAACGGTAGAAAGCTGACCTGTCATTGGCTGAACAGTTGTAACCTGAGTCGTCATTGGCTGAAAGACCTGACCTTTAATGAGTAGGTGTACTTTAATGACATGCATTAAAGGTCTGCTACCAGGTGTATAATTACTACATTTCGGGATGGTCGAGCATAAAAATATATAAAAAAAACAGATGTGGACCTAATACCTTGTCCACATGCCATCGGCATTTATCACTGCCTGGCATCTTCGGGGCATAGAGTCGATCAAAAGGCGCTCTCTACATTAGACTAAAACCGTCCATGATAGAAATGGTCTGCATGAAGCGATGCAATACGCCAGGACTTACTTAAATCATGAAATCGGACATTAACTTGATTTAGTTTGAATTAATGTGACGCGTTTTTCATTCGTTGTGGAAATAAACCATCTTGTTTTTCTCCCTTCCTTCTTTTTTCTTTTGTTTTGTTTTATTTAGTCATAACGCACTACTTATTTATACTAAATTATTTTCCCTGGCAATTGTTCTACCTACTTAGTGACAGAACGAATGTCATTAAGGGGACACTCAACTACATTTTGGAACTTTTTTCCTATTTGACCAATTTTTTTCAAATTTGGAGAAAAAGTTTAATATACACATGGAAAGTAACATGCAAAATCTCAGCTCATTAGATCCAATACTTTTCAAAATAAAAAAATATTTCAATTTTTAATCAATCATTAACTGAAATATCGTCCACACCTGTGGAGTAACGGTCAGCGCGTCTGGCCGAAAAACCAGGTGGCCCGGGTTCGAATCCCGATCGGGGCAAGTTACCTGGTTGAGGTTTCTTCCGAGGTTTTCCCTCAACCCAATACGAGCAAATGCTGGGTAACTTTCGGTGCTGGACCCCGGACTCATTTCACCGGCATTATCACCTTCATTTCATCCAGAAGCTAAATAACCTAGATGTTGATACAGCGTCGTAAAATAACCCAATAAAAAATAAAAATTAACTGAAATATCACTTTTAATTATCATTTTTTTATTTTTTGGCTTTGTGCATTTGACTGTGACTTCTCAATGAATAGGGGAAGAATTCTTGCGTATTGATTTAGTTCTGTCACGTAAATTAGTGTAGAAATTTAATTTTTCATTTCTATGACACTTTTTCTCCAATTTTTAAGTTGAGTGTCCCCTTAAATCAACTTGTGGTTCGCATGTGATTCTGGTCGCTCGTCCTCTGATCATGCGCAGTGTCGCTTTTCTGGGACATAAAATATCTGTGCGCCATCAAATTTTTCTAAGACTGTCTCATTAAAACAGCGATTCCCTTTTCGATTTGTCCACTTCAGTCTATTTTGCCCACTGTGTTCCTGTTCGTGTACGTACACGTCTTCTCAGGCTTCCACTCTTCACTCAATGCAGTTGATTCGTTTCTTTTATGCTCTCAATGGGCTTCTTCGTTTTTTAGAGTGATCCTCGTCTGCCACTCTCATTCTACAACGAGTCTCGCGTGATCTACGATCATTCACGTTCTTTAAACGTGTCCAATAATGACTAAAATCATGTATCACTTTTCTGTGTAAAGATATGTAGGCCTACAATACATATATAACGACCTTATTTCGAGAGCGGAATGGATTTTCTCCTTCGCCTTTATTCGTCTACTAAAGCTGGGGAGGAATAATGATGTTCGGAGTGCGGTATTGGTGCCAGGGGCAGTGCTGTAAGCTAGGAGATCCTTCGGTAAACAACGGGACAAGTATGTATGATTTGAGGCTTTCTCGGCGTTGGTTCGCTAATATGTTTTCGAGGGATATCAGCCGAGTTAAGATTTTGGAATGCTCCAAGCTTTCGACTGCTATCTCTGCAGCCATCTTCAGGGAAGTGATGTCCGAACAGAAAGTCGAAAGTTTATATAGATGTTATGTGTCAGGCATGGACACCGGCCTTAGACCAACTCAGGCCCTCTTACAATCAAGGTCATGAAGATCACGGACCGAGGACGGCAACCGATTCCAACCGGCGGAACAGGGCTCGCCGCCCGCCAAACTTCACGCAGGAATCCCGGGAGGGGCGGAGCTTACGAGCGATGACAATTCCCGGCCCCGGATTGGCCGATCCGCCAACCAATCCCGTTTCACCTGAGACAGCCTAACATCTATATAAACTTTCGACTTTCTGTTCTGTTCGGACATCACTTCCCTGAAGATGGCTGCAGAGATAGCAGTCGAAAGCTTGGGACTACATTCCAAAATCTTAACTCGGCTGATATCCCGCGAAAACATTATTAGCGAACGGGACAAGTGTTTGCACGCTGCGAAATATTGGGACTACAATATAACGAAGTTAAGTACAAGTCTGTCTGCAATTGCGTTCCTTGCTAAACTATTGGAAACATTTTGTTCATATTCATGTATCTACGAGTCAATTTATCAGGGAATGATGTACATGAAATATAATAATTTTAGTACTAGTCTGTCTGTGTACAGCGATTTCTACTAAACTATTGGACGGATTTTGTTCATATTCAGTATCTACGAGTCAATTTATCAGGGAATGATGTACATGAAATATAATAATTTTAGTACTAGTCTGTCTGTGTACAGCGATTTCTACTGAACTATTGGACGGATTTTGTTCATATTCAGTATCTACGAGTCAATTTATCAGGAATGATGTACATGAAATATAATAATTTTAGTACTAGTCTGTCTGTGTACAGCGATTTCTACTGAACTATTGGACGGATTTTGTTCATCAATTTATATTCAGTATCTACGAGTCAATTTATCAGGGAATGATGTACATGAAATATAATAATTTTAGTACTAGTCTGTCTGTGTACAGCGATTTCTACTAAACTATTGGACGGATTTTGTTCATATTCAGTATCTACAGTCAATTTATCAGGAATGATGTACATGAAATATAATAATTTTAGTACTAGTCTGTCTGTGTACAGCGATTTCTACTGAACTATTGGACGGATTTTGTTCATATTCAGTATCTACGAGTCAATTTATCAGGAAATGATGTACATGAAATATAATAATTTTAGTACTAGTCTGTCTGTGTACAGCGATTTCTACTAAACTATTGGACGGATTTTGTTCATATTCAGTATCTACAAGTCAATTTATCAGGGAATGATGTACATGAAATATAATAATTTTAGTACTAGTCTGTCTGTGTACAGCGATTTCTACTAAAC